>OZ023264.1:112892140-113127140 GCA_964006375.1 Tillus elongatus
TTCAATTCGACGTCCACAGGAAGGAAAGCACCACTCTAAGTTACATTCCGAATGGCTCACATTATCCGCTCACACAAAAAACGGCTAGTTGAGATTTTTAAATAAATAGATTATTACAATTTTCCTTAAATAAAAGTAGATATGGCAGATAATAAGACTACATCAAGAACGTGGCTAAATATAACGGATACTCGGTTTGCTTAGTGGAGAGATTAATTAATAGAGTCAAAACAAAGAAAATTGAATCCAGGACGTTCAGAAACGATAAAGTAGACAAAAGTTTTTCTGCTTACCATTTGAAAGGTGAATAACGAGGGACCTCGAGATCATTTAAAAAAAATGAAAACTCAAAATTTGTTCAGAAAACCACGTCCGATTTTTCTGATTAACGAACTTATCAAAACCATTTACAAAAGGAAGGTACATGCCAAATTTTATTAAAATCGGCTTATTATTCTTTGAGAAAAAAATTTTTTTCGAATGAAAACTCAAAATTTTCCCGGAAAACTTCGTTCGATTTTCCTGACTATCTAACTTGTCAAAGCCATTTACAAAAGGAAGGTACATGCCAAATTTTATTAAAATCGGCTTATTACTTTTTGAGATAAGAATTTTTTTCGAATGAAAACTCAAAATTTTCCCGGAAAACCTCGTCCGATTTTCTTGACTAACGAACTTATCCAAGCCATTTACAAAAGAAAGGTACATGCCAAATTTTATCAAAATCGGCCCATTATTTTTTGAGTTATCGGTGTGATACATATATATATATATATATATATATATATATATATATATATATATATATATATATATATATATATATATATATATATATATATATATATATATATATATATATATATATATATATATATATATATATATATATATATATATATATATATATATATATATATATATATATATATATATATATATATATATATATATATATATATATATATATATATATATATATAAACATATAAAAATTGAAACTGACCCCGGATATGGGTTCTAGGGGTCCTAGTTCGCGCTTATTTGCAAAAATTTTTTCAAAATTCAAAAGTCGGGATCTCCCCATTAGTGAATTTTTTCTACGAAAATTCACTAAAAGCTGATTTGCAGCCAACATTTTCGACAAAAAAAATAATTAAAACAATGTGTTGGGTATTCAAAAAATTAAAGATAAAGACACTGAAATGTCAGGTGTCTATGAAACAAGTTGTAAAGATTGTAATATTAATTACGTTGGGCAAACTAAAAGAGTTATTGAAAGCAGATATAAGGAACATCTGGCACATGTGAGGTACGGTACTATAAAGAAGTGACCCTGCATATTTGGGAAAATAATCATCACCTACATAAAGAAAACCTGAAGCTTAGACAACTGGTGAAATCAGACGATTACGAAAGTATTTACATATCTAAGGCCATAAACAACAAAGTTTGTTTGAATAGAGCTCAGTCATCTCTTAATAGCGCACTGTTCGCACTGCCTCTTTGATAAAAAGATGCAGAAATTACGTGGGTACAAATATTACAAAAGTTTTAAAGGGATTTCCGGTAGAACATAAAACGTAGAAAGTTTTTTGTAACTCCTCCCTCTCTCTTTCTCTAGGGTATGGTTTTTTACCTAACACCTATTACAAACACAATTCTTAGTAGTTGAGAGTTAAAAGTTTTCCATCTTCCAATGGCGCTAACTTAGTTAGTAAAACGATCGTTAGGTGCTTAAAAATGTGCTGTTGTAATTTGCGTTCTCCAAATGTAGGTACTTATCAGTGCTCATCACGAGTTTCAATCTTAACTTGTAGATTGTAGATTGTTTAATGAGTCGTATAGGCCTTTGACCCCTCATCGCTGCCACCCTAATGGGTCTTTTGTGCGCGACTCTATTTCCTAATAGTTGCCCAAAACGTTCAGACTCTTTATATAGTCTACTACCTTTTTGGGGGCGATTTTACTAATTTCCTGGGGTGTTAAAGTCACTCCTCCAAGGTATTTGATCCTTTTGCAGAACTAAGCCATACAATCGCATAGTAAGTGTTCTGTTGTTTCGGCTGCTTTAGTGCAGTATCTGGAGTTTTCATTGTCCGACTTATCCATCTTCATAAAGTGATACCTTATTGGGGAGTGTCCTGTGAAAAATCCCGTAAATATTCTGAAGTCGTTCCAGTTCAATTCAGGAAAGAGTTTAGACTTCTCTGTTGATATGGTGATGACCCGTTTTGCTTTCCTGAAGCTTGGCGTCTTTGTCCAGTATGACAGCATCTTACATGGCTTTTTGTTAGTCCACAATAGGGCTCTAGAACATAGAGTGGTGTTCTTGCTGACCTTTTTGCAAGGCCATTTGGTTCCTAATTTCCTTCAATGCCTTGATGCCTTAGTACCTACGTCGAAGTTACTTTGTTGTCCGTAGCCAGTTGCTTCAAGCATTTTTTGCAGTCCTACGTCAGTTAAGACTCGGGATGAAAAATCTCAGAGTCGTTAGTACTGCTTGACTGTCTGAGAGGAAGTATATCTCTCTATTTCTGAGTCTTCTTTGTATACACTCCTGTGCACAGGGATTAATAACAAGCATTTCCTGCTTGGAAGATGGTGGAAGTTTTTCCTATGGATTGAAGCTTTAATTTACAGGGAGTCTGAATTTATTGCCTCTTATTGCCAGTCCTACTTCCTCCATTTCTTTGGACCTGTCTATATACCATACATATGAGTTGTTTGTCAGACTTTCCTGTATCTGTTTCATGCTTGGCACTCATTTATGACCACGCCAAATGAGATGATAACGATGATTAAGTTTAGCTGGAATTTGATCTGTTGGTTTGGCGAGTGACTCCAATGGAATAATTTCCAGGATCTTCATGTGGCCAACCAAGTCTCCTGGTTTGAATTTGTCTGCTTAAAGTAGTCTTAAGGCACTTAATGCTGTATTCCCCTTCACGCATATCTGCAGTGGGGTAATATTCAGTATTGCATGTATTGAAGCTGTAAGGAATGATGCCATAGCTCCCGTTGTTCCAAGGCAGATCAGCCTCTGCAATTTTTGCAATTTGCCTTTTGTTGAGGCTTGTTCCGTTTTTTGTTACCATACTTTAGATGCATATGTGACCATGGGTTTAACCACAGTTTGGTATATCCAATATTACCATAATGTGATTTACCCCCCATGTCTTTCCTACGAGTCTACGGAATGTCCAGATTGTCATTGTGGCTCTCGAAAGATTTTTTCCAAGTGTGGGTTCCAGTTAAGCTTTTGGTCTAAGAAGATCCCTAAATATGTACCTTCACTGAAAAATGGTATCTGTGTTCCATTCAGAGTGGTAGCTTTTAGTTTCCACCTGTCCGTAAATGAGACAATAATTGTTTTACACCAGTTTCGTACTATATTTACGGGTGTTTGTATTAAGCTGAATATTATAGTATAATGCTTGCCCTTTACTGTTATGACATATTTATCTGCATATCCTTGGATTATAAATCCTGTTTCGCTCAATGTAGTCATAAGTTTATCAACAACGATTAACCACATCACTGGTGATAGCACCTCTCTTTGAGGACAACCCTTTTCCGTCGTTACTATTGCGTTGGTGTCATTTGTCGTAGCCGTGATTACACGGCTTACAATGGGGTATTCCACTTCACTTTCTTGTGGGGCCGGTTTGATAGACTGATATGAGGTGCTGTGAAAGGCACCCTCTATGTCAACGAATTCACTGAGGGCCAGTTTGACCACTAAGAAATCTTCACTTAGTAAACAATATGGTTTTTGATTATTTGGTAAACTGATAACCTTTTTGATAAATTATTAATGTTTTTGCTTATCGATGGTGCAATATATAATCATATGCTGTGCGTCACTTACTTCTTCGCATATCTCCAGTAGAGGTGCGCAAATTGATCACCTACTGCAAGAGGAACAATTATCACCTTGTAATGGGGTGTGATGCGAACTCCCATAATCTGGTTTGGGGGAGCACAGACACTAACAGACGAGCTGAGTCACTATTTGAATACATATCAGGGGAGGAGCTGTTTGTCAACAACATAGGCTCGGAACCCACCTTTCTAACGGTCAATCGAAGAGAGGTTTTAGATCTCACGATCAGCTCAAGGCTGTTGAGCTCCAAAATCCTCAAATGGAGGGTGTCGTCTGAACCCTCAGGTTCGGACCATGCCCACATCCTATTTGAGATTGAAACAGGCCCTAGACCTGTGGTGGAGTATCGCGACCCGAGGAGGACGGATTGGGAGGGGTACAAGCAATCCCTCGCCACCCGACTTGTGTCCGCTATCCCCACAGTGAGGGATCATGAAGAGATTGAGATTGCGGAAGAACAGGTAAGGGATGCTGTGGTCTCAGCATATCACGAAAATTGTCCACTAAAGTCAAAAAAAGATAGTCGAGGGTCTAATTGGTGGAACAATAACCTCGAAAAACTACGAAGAGAAGTGAGACGTCTCTTCAATCGTGCTAAGACAACAGGCAGCTGAGAACAATATAAATCCGCTCTAACACATTACAACAAAGAGATAAGAAACGCTAAGAGAGAATCCTGGAGGAGGTTCTGCGGGGACATCTCTAATTTGCCCAGCAGCGCCAGAATTCTCTCACGCGACCGTGTCCAGGAACTGGGACCAAAAAAAACGACCAGATGGCTCTTTTACTGAATCACGGAAAGAAACGTTAGAGCTCTTAGCACAAACACACTTCCCAGATTGTCGATTTAAACGCCCTCGGAGGGAGGACTGGCGGGTTTCTCGGAGAATAGTTACGGCCTCGGCATTAGAGTGTGCTGTGAAACATTTCCAGGCGCCAGGGGAGGATGGGGTGGTACCAGCCCTTCTACAAAATGGACTGAAGATTCTTCTACCTTTCCTAATCAGGCTATATAGAGCCAGTCTGGCTTGGAACTATATTCCATCCAGCTGGACGGTGATTAGAGGGGTTTACATTCCCAAACTGGGACGTAATGACCTCCTACCCACATCACTGAGACCTCTCAGTGTTACATCCCTCTTGAAGGGATTGGAAAAAATACTGGACGGACACATTAGGGGGAGCATCTTAGTTAACAACCCCCTTAATACCAACCAGTATGCCTACCAAACTGGCAAATCTACTGAGTTAGCACTCAATAACGTTGTCGAGAAGATCACACACTCCCTGGATAACGGGGAGGTGGCGGTGGCTGCATTTCTCGACATTGAAGGAGCATTCAACAATGCATTACCCATCTCCCTCTACGAAGCCACTATCGCTAGAGGGGTGGAACCTACCATTTGTGGCTGGATCGGCAGCATGCTCCACAATCGGATCGTTATTACCTCGATGCAGGGGAAGGTGGTCAGCTTCAGGGCTGCGAGGGGGTGCCCTCAGGGGGGAGTTCTATCCCCCCTGTTGTGGTCTTTCTTTGTGGACGATTTGCTGGCTATCCTCGGGCTGTGGGAGGTTGAGGTCCAGGCGTATGCTGATGATCTAGTCATAATGGTTAGGGGAAAATATGAGGAGGAACTAGCAACTACTCTTCAGGAGACACTAAATGTAGTGAATGATTGGTGCGGAGGGAACAGATGTCTGTGAACCCCCGCAAAACGATCATTGTCCTATTTACCAGAAGAAGAAGGTTGGACAAATTAAAACCACCTATTCTTATGGGGGAAACGATTCCATTTTCGGAACAAGCAAAATATATGGGGGTTATCCTAGATAAGAAGCACAACTGGGACATACAGTTAAAGAATGTAATCCGCAGGGCTAAACTGTCCCTGTGGACATGCCGGAGAATCTGTGGAAACAACTGGGGAACAAATCCCCAACAGATGTACTGGCTCTATGTAGTGGTTATCAGACCAATGATAGCATATGGAGCCATTGTTTGGTGGCCTAAGGCACTTTGTGGTATCGCGAGGGCCAAACTGGATCATCCACAGAGACAAGCTTGCCTGATGATAACGGGAGCGATAAGCACGGCACCATCAGCCGCTCTGGAGGTCCTCCTTAATATTCCATCTCTTCACATATGGTTGGCGAGGTGGACAACGTGCAGACTAAAACAAACGGCCGACAGTATGCCGAAGAAAATCAGTCTGGGAGGGTCCGGACTCCTCGATGACATTGAGGGTCACGGGATTCTGGGAATGGTCCCAGACTTGATGCCTACAAAGATCAGTAGAGATCTGTCTTTCAAGACCGTCCTCCCGGAAAGGGAGGACTGGGAACGAAATCAAACGACCCTATTGAGAGCCGATCTCTGCTGGTAGTCTGACGGCTCCAAAACCAATATGGGAGTAGGAGCCGGCGCATATGGGGGCAGCACCGATGCTAGACTATCAGCTAGCCTCGGCAAGTACGCAATACACCAGGTAGAAGTGTATGCCATCGAGATGTGTGCAAGGGAAAGTATAAAAAACAGTGCACACACAAATCGATAAAGATATATGCAGATAGCTAAGCTGCAATAAAGGCTCTTGGTTTCTACCGGTGTAATTCAAAAACGGTACGGAGTTGTAAATCTGCCCTTAACGAATCTTCCAGGATTGGCTCACTCTAAGGCCTTCATAAATGGCCTGTCTGAGTCAAGGGCTAAAAAACTTCTAGAGTTAAACAGACAACAACTGAGTACTCTAATCGGCCTGTTTACAGGACACTGCCGCTTGCGTCACCACATGCACCGTATTGGGGTCGGTCAGTAGACCGAGTGCCGGCTGTGTATGGAGAGTGACGAGACAGCAGAGCACGTACTGTGTTCCCGTCCGGCAGCGGACAGGGCTAGATACCTGCTCTTTGGCAAGATAAAGCTTGCTCCGGAGGATCTGGATCAACTTTCGGCCACGAAGATTATCGACCTCTGCAGGAGGCTGGCTTTGTTGGGCGAAATATAGACTATTAGGCGTGAGCCACAATAGTCTTTATGGTCGCGGTGGAGGGACCGGTATGACCCACTCACAAACAAACCTAACCCTAACCTACTTCTTCGCACATACACACCAAGTTATCAACTAATCCCATCTTAAATTTACGTAAAGGAAACATGGCATGGTTGGATCTTAGCCTACATATTTGTATTACAAACTAATTTTTATAAGAGCAGCTACTAAACCAAGATATTTTGGCAGCTCCGGTTCGATATATCAGTAATACTTTCCTTTTAGTTCTTTTCCATACTGTTTTGACCTTAACTGATAGACTACCTATTGATATTTAATTTATTTTTTAGAGGCAACTAGTTAAAGTCAATACAACATTCAATGCATTTCTTCTTCCCGAAGAGCCGACGATTTCAAAGGAAGTGAAACCATTGTCAATGGTGCGCCACTTGATATTAGAAGATGATACCAAAGAGTATTGGGGATTCTACTTACTAAGTGGATCTTCTGTTACAGTTTCTACTTGTGTGAGGTAATAACATACATTCTGCTATCCTTATCATCAATTATTACGTAACTTATTTGATACATTTTGTTACATGTATTACTTTTTCAGAGAGAACCTGTGAATTTTCTTTAACACAGTGTGCAAGCTGCAAATAAATACATTTCTTATAAATATGTTGAATTAGATAATTACTGTTTTTTTAAATAAGGATAGTCGCGGATTTTTACAAATTTATTTTCTGCATGACAGGTTTCAGTAAATACATTATATTCTTTTTGATAAAAACAAGTTAAACATAGTCAAATTACTTAACTTTTATATATACATACATAAATAAAGAACTCACTTACTTTACCATAACGCTGTATAGAAAAAAATTTTTGGGGAAAGAAGCGTTTCATCCATTTTTAATTTTTTTTTCAATCGGGACATAGCAAGTGCGTTATAGTGGCGAATTTTTATAAGTTTTGTAGGTAACACATAATAAAACTTACTTTACACCTAAACATATTATTGGACTTGTTTAAACTTATTTATGTTAAATTTAGTCTATGGATGATGGATAACCTTCCAATGGCATCTCTTTTTCTGCACAGACCCACACTCACATACCCACGTTAAATTTAGGTAGCTCATTTTTATAAATAATTCACTCCAAAGCATCTGGATTTTTTCTGTCAATTCAATATAAAATGGCAAATAATCATGTGACATTCTCTTGACTAAACAACTACCGGAGACGACTAAATCATTTAACATATCCATCTTCGTTTATTCTATTTTACTTCATATCGTACGGTAATGTCCTTTTCTAATAATAGGGAATATTATTCGCGGCATTTGCAAATTCCCTTAAATTTTTTTACGAAAAACTTGGATTACAATTATTTATGAACACTGAATTTCAGAACATTGCATCTGTAGTTTACTGACAATACATGAGTTGAATTTCGTAAAAATAAATTGACAACTCTCAAAGATATAGCATTTTCGCGTAGAAAATTTCTAATTTTCCATGAAAAAACTTGACTATCAGAACTGGCGATCGAACTTAGCCCCCGACAAAAAAATTACACTGTAATGAAACAAACCGGAAATCTCTAGGTCGCGCAGAAGCTTCGAAACCATGTTGTACAAGGTGAGCGAAACTCGATTCTCAGCTCTACTATTAGAAAAAGAAAAACAATGGAAAAATCTGAAAAGCGTTTCTTAAATAGGATTGAGTAAAGTCCATATAAAGCAAAGTTTGCATATTTTTCCAAATGTGGAAATTTAAGTTACGACATCATCGAATTTTTTTCCAGAACCATACATATATTTTCGCATATATAAAACAAGCCAGTTTTTGTTAAAAAATTTGATACTCTTTCAGTTAAAAGATTATAAGCAAACATATAGCAAAGGCGCATCTATGAATAATTAAACTAATAGTTGACAAATATCGTTTTGTTGTCATTTGACTTTGAAAACTGTTCGCACAATGAAAAAGTCGACATGTTATTAGTTTATCGGAAATATCAAAATAACCCCAGAAGAACAGTCCAATTATACGCCCAGAGATACTTCGAAAGTGTTTTCCAAGCCTAATAATATTTGCAAGATTGGAACGCAATTTAAGTACAAATAACGAGGCATTTTCCTCTCGAAAGTGAAGAAAAATTTCTAAAAGAGCCAACTCTGACAATATTGTTGTCACTGTTTTGCAGTATTTTGAAGGCCATCTAAATAACTATATTCGGCAAGTCTGTCTTGAGTTGAATTGAAATATAGTTTGGTACGACAAATTTTGAAAGAACATGGTTACCACGATTGCAAATTTTACAACTTAAAACACTTGTCAGATAACATCAACAACGAAGAAATAAATATGTTGACCAAGTGATAGAAAACTTAGAGATCAATGACAATCAATTTTTCCAGCATCTGTTGCGGACGGACGGAAGCCGTTTTGTTAGTAGTGGTAAGCCCAATAAGAAATATGAACGTTATTGGGCTACTGAAAATCCACATTTTGTTAATCAGATTGAAAACCAAGAACACTTCGGAATTAACGCTTGGTGTAGTATTAATCGTTGGCATTTGGTTGATCCTTATTTTTACGAAGGGAGTGAGCAATATTTGCAATTTATTCAGGAACAACTTCCTGTGCTTTTCGAAAACGTACCGTTAGAGCTGCGAGTAAACATGTGTTTTCAGCATGACGGAGCTCCACCACATAAAGCAAGAATTGTATCACAATAAGTACACTTGGAGAACCCAAATGACCACAACACATTTTAAAAGACCTGACGATCGTTTCACTAACCAAGTTAGCGTCATCAGAGGATAAAAATTCTAACTACTTTAAAAACTAACATCACCTTATATACCGGATCTCAGGTAAAGAAACCGAACTGAGATGAGAAACTAGTTGCAGGCAAATTACGCAGTGTATTGTATTTTTATCGCCGGACGAGGTCTTTACACTGTCCCAACTAACTTATCTAAAAGGTGTCCATCTCTTATAATTTTGGGAAGGTTCAACGACACCTAAATTGACATAGTTTCCTTTGGCAGAAATATCTGTATTCCTATGCCATCTTTAGGACGTGTTGACACTTTTATTTAACAAAGCAATAAATCAGGTGACTCGTAATCGGCGGTGGTGAAACGTTCATACATTTTTTGTTGTAACTATACTTGGCAATATATATACTTTCGAACGCGTTTAGCTGGCGTCCGGCGATAAAAATACAATACACTGCGGAATTTGCCTGCAACTAGTTTAACCATCTCAGTTCGGTCTCTTTACCTAAGATCCGGTATATAAGGTGATGTTAGTTTTTAAAGTAGTTAGAATTTTTATCATCTGATGACGCTTACTTGGTTAGTGAAACGATCGTCATGTCTTTTAAAATATGGTGTGGTGATTTGGGCTTTCCAAGTGTACTTATCAGTGCTCATCGCAGGTTCCAATCTTCACTTAGCGTACCACAATATTTAAATGAAACTTAAGGAGAAAATTGGGTAGGTATAAATAGCCTGATACAGTGGACGCCTGAATCACCGGACTTGACCCCACTACACTTCTTCTTGTAGGGAACTTCTGTTAAACCGGAACATTTAAAAGAACATATCAAATGCTTGCGATGAACTAGTTAGAAAAATGTTAGGTAAGACTTTAGTAAGAGAAGTAAGGCGGAGTTTGGATCAGCGTTTGGAAGTATAAGATGGTCACATTGAAAATTTGTTTTAGTGATTATCTATATATTTTATTTATTTCTGTGGTAATCGTAGTAAAATATCACATGTTTTTAATTTCTAATTATTAATTCATAATAACTAATAATAATGAATAATGTTAAATTATTGACAGTTGCAACAAATTTGCTTATAACTTTTTGACTGAAGGAGAAATCAAATTTTTTTGCTTAAAAAATTGTTCAGAAAAATTAGCTCTTTTGAAATATTCAACAATATCGGTATGTTTTCTGAAAAAAAAAACGATAACGTTATAACGTGTTTTCAAATTTAGAAAAATATGCAACTTTGGCTTAAAATGGGCATTACCCAATCCTATTTTGTAACATATTTTCAGATATTTTCCATTGTTTTTCGTTTTCTAATAATAAAGCTGATACATCGAGTTTCGCTCACCCTCGTTTGAAAAAAAAATCAGAAATTCGAATGTCGTTACCTCTACACTCGTGAAATACTTTTAATGAAAATTCGCTAAAGACATAATTTAGCTCATTTTATTACTTCCATATGTCTCGTGTTCGTTTGTTTTGTAAAATATTTGTTATTTGCTTTTAGGTGGCCCGGTGCATCACTTATTGTTATAAGAGGCCACAAGCATCTCCACGAATGTGCCTACATAGGAGATGATTCTTCAGAGGAGCTAGATGAAATGATGGAAGCAATCAGAGAAGGCACGTATATAAATCCTAACGTGGTAAAGAAAAACCACACAGTAGATGAAAATGATGCTCCTGCGAATGATCCTGACCTAATGAAGAGGCACAGATCTGACGTACAGTTCCATCATCCTATACACAGGAATGCTTCAAAACATCAGAAAATGGAAGGTGTAGTAGATACGGCTGACGATGTTTCAGATCCAAAGGCTCTTCAAGACATTCTTAAGGCGGTTCAAGAAAAAAGCAGACGTAAAGATAGGAAACTAATAATAGAGGAATCAACTGAAAAACATCCTCATGTTCATAGGAATTCGACGGTTGCCAAAGATGAAACAAGCAATATAAAAATTCAGGGACCTGATTTTGCACACGACCTAAACCATAGCGCCATTAACCCAACAATTTTCAAAAATGTACAAAATATTAGCTCACACGAAGTTTTTTCAACCATTGCAAAACAATTAGAAAATATGGGGACCAAAGGGTCTATGATTTTGCAGAAGTTAAACAAAAAGTTCAGTAGTACGCCAGACAAAACTGTAAATAACGATACATTTAATGAAGAAGAGTCAATCAGAATGATGGGCCGTCATTATCATAAGCCTGCTGTTAATTTTGATGATAATATTGACAGAGCAAATAGAAGAAAGCGGGAGCTAATACTGCAAACAGCTCTAGGAGACAAGCTTAATCAACATGATGAAGATAATAATTTAGCTATTGAAGATGTAAGTTCTATTTTAGGTTAGGTATACTATTTTAAAAGTAAAGTTATAATAACGTAAAAGTAATTATTTAATTTTTGGTTCCAGGGTTTAAATCCCGATGGTATTGCGGATCATCGTGGCACCATTAATGAGACGACTCTGAACGATATGAGCAATAGTGAGTTCTGGTCTTCATTTTCAAGTTCAGAAGAGGCGCTATTAAATTGTGCAGGTCTGATTTTAAATCTACCCCTTAGTCCCCACCACAAATGTAATTCCAAGCTGTCTGAGTCCGAGGCTGAGGAAACTTATCTAGCTAACACAATTACTTATAAGTATGTATTTAATTATATACTTAAGCTCAAAACCTGCAGTGGGAAGTTACTAGTACAATTTTGCGACAGCATTCGTTTGCCACAACTAGATATAATTATGCATAATGGAGCCAACCCACCTTAGCCTTGTGTTTGAGATATCCACACTTAAAAGTCTCAGTGAAACAATAAAATGTGCGATCTAACTGTACATGATGTCCCATTTTGGTTGCAATTGCTGTGCGTTTCAGTTATTAGTAAAGATCGAACCTTGCGATTTGCGCGAACCTGAGCTATTTTTTTGTGACACGAAAGATGCCGCTAACAACATTGTCATAGCCCTCTTAATTTTGGAGCTACAAGGGTACCCCTTGTATTTCAGTTGTCTGACAACTTGTCAAAAAGGTCGAAACGAATACTTTTAGAACACAGAATATAGTGGCGTAGCTAGTTTTTTCTAAATATAACTTTTTTTTTAATATTGACCAATGTTTTCTTAATTGGATATCCTGCTATGCAAAAATGTCGCTGTTTATCGTTTACTTAGAAACAAGTGACAGTTCCCAAAGTTTGTTCTATGCCATGCCACTGCTTGTCTTAATTATATAAATTTTGTG
This sequence comes from Tillus elongatus, assembly GCA_964006375.1. NCBI lineage: Eukaryota > Metazoa > Arthropoda > Insecta > Coleoptera > Cleridae > Tillus > Tillus elongatus. The sequence continues at coordinate 112,905,062 of OZ023264.1, forward strand.
TTTGGTTTTCAAATTTGGCTGGGTTTTTTTGTATTTGTTTATTGTGTGAATGTATATTTGTGACTATGGCAGTAAAGCAAACATTTTGAGAAATACGATATGTTAGTTTGTCTTATATTAAGTAATGAAATTGGTGTAGCGGAATCTGGGATGTATTTGAACAGGTAAATAGTTAGTTTTCAGTTATGTTTAAATACTATCGCTTCATTTTTATTTTGATATCCACTTTTTACCGAAAAAAAGAATTTACTTGGTCACGGACATTTCACAAACTTCATTTGAAAACATATAATAAAGAAAATCGAGAGGCTGAGGAAGTCACAGTTTTGACTAATATATAAACTTACCCTACAAATTCCTGTAGAGCAATTGAAAGGAGGTTAGGGATTCGAAAAGTTAAGATCAAAATTTTCTAATTAAACACAGATACCGCTCATCCAAGTTTAGGCTGAATTGCTCGATGATGTTCCTTAGCGCATGTAAACGAAATCAACAGGACGGGGATCATACACCCAATTCTAAAATGGCGAGGTTATTTCTGGAGAATAATTTCCAATTGAATGGTTTGGAACCAATGGACCTATAAGATGGCCCCCTAGGTCCCTAGACTTGTCAATATTGTTTTTTTTTTATGGGGATATCTGGAGAATAAAATCTACAAAGTTCACTATGGTAATATTTAAGATTTACGAAACCGAACAAGATACAGTTTTTGCTACTTACAAAATCATCCTGTTGTTTTGCTTAATTCCTTGAAACGAATACGAAAAGTATGCGAAGCGTGCATGCAACAAAATGAAAATCACTTTGGACGCTTCTTTTAGTTTAGTTATAGTGCTTAATTTACTATTTTTACAGTTGGTTTTTGCTAGTAGGCTTATTTGATAATAATTATTTACTATGTTATTTTCTTTTGTTACATAGGTAGGTAGCACTTTTTTTGTGGAAAATTAGCAACAGACATTGATAAATAGCTGTTCTTAAAAATTTGTCTCGATTTATTGTTAGCATATAGAAATAAATAAACGGCAGCATTTTTTTTTGCATCGTCTACTGCAACATTTTGAATGCGAATTATGAAAATTAGGATCTTTCTTGTTGTTTATTAAAATAGGCCCATAATGTTATATATTTTTGGGAAGCTTGTAAAAATTCAAATTAATTTCTTGACAAATATACAGGGCGTTTTATTAAAAAACATTGTTCACTATTTTAATAACAGTAATATATATATATATATATATATATATATATATATATATATATATATATATATATATATATATATATATATATATATATATATATAAAACTAACTAGGCCACTAGGTTCTACGTAAAAAGGTCTAAGAGGATTGGTTTTGCTTTTTTGACAAGTGGTCAGACACTTGAAATACAAGGGGTACTTGAAAATGCAATTTTTTCAACATCACCCTGTTGCTCAAAAACTAAGAGGGCTATGGCAATTTTATTTGCGGCATCTTTCGGTTTACAAAAAAGTAGCTCAGGTTTGCGAAAAAATGCAAGATTCTATCATTACTAATAACCGAGATACCCAGCAATTGCCACCAAAATTGGATTCTTGTACAGAACTTTTCAATTTTGTTTTTTGTAATATACTTTAAAATTGAGATCTTAACTGGATATTTGTATGGGTCATGTTATTGCTGAAAATTTGAAAAATATATAGGTTGGTTCTTTTATGCAAATTTCATTAAAGTATATAACTAACTTCTGCATATTTGAACTTCTATTAAGAAATTAGAAGGTACACACAAAATGCATGAAATTACAATAATAATTAACTTTCAGTAACAAATTAAGTGAAGCGAATTTATAGTTAATTTTCCTTTACTTCAAAATGCAGATTTCCATCAAAATCCTCTAAATAGTCCTCCACTTCGTCATCATCTTTTACATTTTCATAGAACAGTTTCGCGTCTTCAGCAATAAGGTGCATTACGGTTTTAATGTTCTAATTTTGCAACTATATCAATTTTCCATGCGCACACAAAACTGTTGAGCATTCATGAAATATATCATATGGGATAGTTTGGGATGGTCTTCCTCTGTCCCTCATCTTTGTTAGGTCTAGTTCACGATATACAGGCTTTCCATGGCTTGAAGAAACAAAAAGATATAAGGGTGAAATTTTTTATTTTTTTTCGAATGCAGCCAGTTAATTTTTTCTCCCGAAACATATACCTTCCGGCTTCTAATTGTGTTCTCACAACTAGCTGAGTTATAAAATTTGTCCTTGCACATAAAAATCCACAACAAGTGCATTCTTATTTCTGAATGATCGAATTGTATTTATGTAGCCTTCACTGGTATAAAGCCTTTGTTGTTACTTTAGTGCCTTTTCTTTATCACCAAAATCCATGTCATTTTTAGGAAACTGTGACCAGAGACTATGTATCGAAATAAAACTGATTACAAAAAGAGATGGAATTACGACACTATGGACGCGGCCTGCAATAGCAACATAATTTTTTAATTGCGGGTTTGTCCGCCACGAGAATTAGACCATAAAATTGAATTAGCTATACTCTCCTGTACATGATTTTTTATATGTTTGAGTAGGCAAGAACCTACCTCTTGTGCGCCACTCCCTGCAGCTCCTTCAACCGAGGTGTATGTGTATTTTTGTTTCTTTAACGTCGGACTATTTCCGCGACTATGGCCAATCACCGCCGCCAGCAAGCAGTAAGGTAAAGGAACATAATCAACATGTGTAACGCTATCATCGGAGAAACGAGTACTCTGAGCATCACAACTGTTGTCTGGTTCATTCGGTATTGCCATCTAAAAGATATTTAGGTTATAAATATAACTTAAACATTATAGGTACATCATGCTTCCCATTGAAAGTTGAACAAGTCCCTTGGCCCAAGAAGGATACATTTCACCCTTAAAGTTCACAATTGTATTTAAATTCAAATTTTTAAGCAAAGATTTCGTAGAAAATTTCTAGTACAACTTGATTGAAACGGTCGTATGTATAAAAGTGTAATTTCTGAACGTCACAACGTCTGGGTTAGACATATTTTCAAGGTAAAAAAAGAACAGAACAAGGCTATACTCCAGACTGAATTTTTATTAAGTAAAAGCCCTACGCGTTTCGGCCCATATATCTGGCCATCTTCAGGGGCTTCCTGAAACATTACAAAAGGTGATTGTGTCAGAAACAAAGCTTCTGGTAGGTCGGCAAGTATCACACGATACCAGCTGTTACAAAATTCTAAACAGTCTTACAAGCAAAAGCAAAGTCTAAAACACAAACTATAGTCAAAGGTAACATGCTCTACAACAATTACACTAATAAAATCAAAGCTAAAAGCTAAAAGTTGAGAAATTAAAAACATCAAATGTCCAAAGCTCAGTCGAGGTACCTCCAAGCAGCAAAATTAGCAATGCAAAAGCAGTAAAAGTTACTAAAACAGGTAGAAACCCGTGTAAATTAAGATCTAAACTTGCATTGACACACTACAATCTAAGGTCTCTAAACAAATAGATAAAGAAGCTGCAAAGGCGGGCTCCACAACCAGAGCCGAACTTTCAGAGAAAACACTGAGTTAAACCTATGATACCTACTAAAAGTAAAACCAAAATGGCCAAAAATACTTACGTTCTGTTTTTTATATAACAGGGACTGGAATTTACAAGAAATCTATCATAGTGGCTATTTTCATCGACTGTCGCTTTTGTTTCCTTGCACTATATAGGTGAAGGCGGAATTAGAAGCATTAAAACCTTAAATCACAGCAATGGACAAACGGCGATACAAATAAAATTTCGCATTTGAAATGGAGGACAGTTAAAAGCCGAATTCCTGAATAGAACGGGAAGGGACAAACAAATGAGCTACGACTTTTAGCTAAAAGTGACAAGTAACTGACAAGTGACAGACAAGTGACACCTGACATTCACTCAGCCGTGTCGAGCAGCACAGAACACGTAACATTTCCGGGCCCCTCGAATCCACAGAATACTTAAGGTTTTCACTGTAGATGGCACTAGTTAAGTATCTTTCTATAAATTGGTGGGAAGTTAATTTCACTGGTATTAGAAGCATTTAGAACAGTGTTGTTGGAGTTGTAAGTGTATCTGTAGATTTCCATCTCTTCAAGGACGAACTGCTCAGTACCAAATCTGGATGAGTGAAGGATTTTAACATTGTTTCCTTATCAAAGACATGACCAGTCTCTCTGAGGTGGCAACCAAAAGCTGAAGTGACGTTATCAGCATTGTTTCTGCTCCTGAGATGTTCTGAAATTCTGGTGTTTAAGGCTCTCCCAATTCTGCCAATGTACACAGTGTTGCAATCAGGATCTCCACAGCTAAGGCAATAAACTCCTGACTTTTTAAAGAGGGGGATGTCGTCTTTATTGTGAACTAACATCTTGTTCAGGGTGTTCTTAGATTTGTAAGCAAATTTTAAATTTTCTCTCTTCAAGACTTTTGTGATGGCATTGGTAATGGGTCCACAATATGTCAACGGAAAATAGCAAGTGTTGTCAGCCTGAGATGCTGGAATGACTGAGCTGTCTTCTCTTAGAGTTTGGCGACTTTTCTTCCTGATCAGTCTATCGACAATGCTGATAGGATAATCGTTGTTAGTGGCTAATTGCTTGATAATATTTCGCTCATTATCAAACTTTATCTGTGACATAGGGATTCTAAAAAGTCTGTCTATCAAAAACCTCAAGGACGCTAGTTTATAGGAAACGTGATGACATGATCTGAATGGAATTAAGTGGTCTGTTTGGGTTGGTTTTCTGTAAATTTCGAATTCAATGTTGTTGATTGAAGATGGCCAGATATACGCGTAGGGCTTTTACTTAATAAAAATTCAGTCTGGAGTATAGCCTTGTTCTGTTCTTTTTTTACCTTGGAAAGTATGTATAAAACACAGAAAACAAAATGTGCATAAAGGAACCAACGTATGTTTTCTTTATGCATTTTATACAATGAAAACTAATATGCTAAACAGGACCAGTTTGGGTATTTTATGCAGATTGCCACGACGGGCGTGGAATTACATCACTCACTAGCCATCATCACTTAAGTTCTGCCGTGACTGGTATTAGCCAGAGGTGTAGTTGCTTTCGTTCGCTAGTTTTCTTCCCAGAGCTGCCTTCTTGCTGTACTGTGTATCGTGGAAGCCGCTGTGGCACCAGAGATGGCGCTTTGTGCTGTTCTCCATTGCATATTATGGCGGTTCCTGCCTTAAGGTCAACTTGTTGGAGCGCGGGTGTGGCATACTGAAGAGTCCATAAGGAGGACGAAACCGGCCTGTGTCTCCTGCTTTATATACATACATATATATACATACATACACACACACACACACACACACACACACACATATATATATATATATATATATATATATATATATATATATATATATATATATATATATATATATATATATATATATATATATATATATATATATATATATATATATATATATATATAAATTGGAAATGACACCGGATATGGATTCTAGGGGTCCTAGTAGGCGCTCATTTAAAGAAATTTTTCCAACATTGAAAAGTAATCTCTTCATAAGCGAATCTTTTCTACGTAAATTCGCTAAAAAGGTAACTTTGCGCTTGTCATAACGAAAATTTGGTGTTTTAGTGGTTCTTTGCGTTATCTACTGTGGGTCTATAAAAGGTATCGATAATATGTTTTGCAAATGTACAGTATGATGATAAAGTTAAGAGCATAATTCATAAATGCGTTATTTAATTTTTTTAAGAAAAACGCTCGGAGAGGTCAATTTTATCTCTTCAATTTGCAACTTATGACGCAAAATATACATTTATGACATCACCTATTTCGGAATGGTGACGTCATCATTAGTTTTTTTAAATAACAACCATATTTTTTCTGTTTTTCCATAAACCTGCTTGCTACTTAAATGATGATGACTTAAATGATAATGAAAAAAAAATTGGTACCTGACATACCAATTTTTTTGGAAAATAGCTTTATTTACTTAAAAAAAAAGAAAATATAAGTTTAATGGAAAAAATTATTAAACCTAAGAGAACAAACATAATTTAGCGCAAATGTGCAAACTGTTCTCCCCCTACCATTTGGAATTGACCGACATAGGTGCAAACACTTTGTACACTGCGCTCAAAAATGCCAGGGCCAATTTGCTCCACTTCAGTGCGAATTCTTTGCTTTAGGTCCTTTATATTATTTGGTCTGCTGAAAGAAACTTTCGACTTTAAATAACCCACAGAAAAAAATCGAGGGAGTCAAGTCTGGGGAACGCGGTGGCGACGTAATTGCTCCTCGAGCTCTATCCATCTTTCAGGGGATGTAGCATATAGATATTGACGGACGTCTACACCAAAGTGAAGAAGCGCCCCGTCTTGCTAAAACCAAATATCTTGATGGGGCAAATTGGGAAAAATTACTGCCAGAATTGGCACTAAATCCAATCGCATGAAATTTAAGTAACGTGCTGCTGTAAGATTTCCTTGAAAAAGATAAGGCCATATGGAACGTCGTCCGATTATTCCCATCCATACATTCACTTTACCATGACGTTGACTGTGGAAGTCTTGGGTCCAATGAGGATTTTCCCGTGACCAATATCTTGAGTCGTGACGATTCAGTGCCCCATTCAGGCAAAAAGTGGTTCCATCAGAAAAGAGAATGTTATTAAGAAAATTCAGATCTTCATCGTAGCGTAACATTAAATGTTCACAAAACTGTAAATGGCGGTCTGAATCATCATCGTTTAGGTTGTATATCAATTGCACTTTGTACGGATGATACTTCTCTTATTTGAATAATTTTACCAGTAAAGATTGTCGACGTTGTTATTTAGGGCTAGTTGCCTTGTAGAATGGTGAGGATTTTCTTCAGATTCAATATCCAATGTGACTTCTTCACTTATTTGAGGTCGACCTTGTCGAGGCAAATTTTTTACGGATCCAGTTTCTGTGAATTTGGCAATCAATTTATTTACTGTGGATCTCGCAATTGGCGGTCTGTCAAGATGTTCTTGGTTACATAACTCGCATGCTTCCTGATGATTTCTAAGCCTGTCGCTAAATCCATTCATCATTAATATCTCCATTCTTTCCCTTTTGGTTAAGCGTGCCATTTTTGTTAGATTCGAATTAGAAATTAATCCTAAGAACACTTTTACACTTTTACCACTAAGATTATTAATTAGTTTAACCGTAGGTAATAATTGAAACTAATTCACGATTTAACATTATTGTCTTTATTTGCTGAATTCCAATTCCAGACTGCGATAAAAGTTCGATAACTAAATAGTGATAACAGCAAACAATCAATAAATTACCACGAGTGTTGTTAAAAATTGATTTTGACTTTAGTTTTCATTACACCTGTCAAATAGTTACATGACAACGTATAGAAAACCACAAAATCAAGTGTTTATTACTTTAGAAAGGTGAAGGAAAACCTCATTATTCTAAAGAAAACTTGTCCCAAATAAAAACGGTGTGAAATAGTTCTTATTAAATTTACGTTTTTTTTTTCATCATTTAAGTAGTTATCAGGTCTATGGAAAACCATCAAAAAATATGGTTGTCATTTAAAAAAACTTATGATGACGTCATCATTCAGAAATAGGTGACGTCATAAATGTAATTTTTACTTAATAAGTTGTCAATTGAAAAGCTAAAGTTAACCTGTCCGAGCGTTTTTCTGCAAAAAATTAAATAACGCATTTATGAATTATGTTCAGAGAACAGAAAAGCTATATAAAAGGGCATTTCTAATCGTAAAAACATATATAATATTAAATTCATATTATACTAATTATAGGAAAATTCGCTACCATAAATTAAAATAATTCATATATATTAAGTAGGTCACAGATGTATTAATAACATTAGCATTGAAAAACTATTACATATTTATCTAAATAATAAACAAGTTGAAATTGCAGTGTACAGTACAAGGAATGCTGACTGCTGCGGTCTGCAATTATGTATGATGTAAATCAAGTAAAACTATAAGTAGTATTATTGATAAGCATTAGCAAGACTGTTAATTAGATTCTTAAGATGTAAAGACGCGAGACCTGTGATTTTAATTATGTAGAGATAAGTAGAGACTTTTCAATTAAAATTCAGTATGTAAAGATTTCGGCTTTAAAATTCATTCGGTTAAATTAGTTTGTAAGCACTGTTAAAGTTTAGTTGTTTATTAAAGTTTTATTACATCGTTACCAAGTCTAAATTCGCCTAGTTCGACAAGCTATTCCCTAGTTATCCTCCGCTCCTTCCAAACTTTATCATCACACTGGATATTTCTCAGCGTGGTTGTTTTTAAATGCAAAAATATGTTCTTTATATATATCTTGTTATAACTTCTGGAAATGTATACAAGCCTATTTATAAATTCCAACTTTTGTCAAAGAAAATAATGTCTCTTGTTAAATACTACATTCCAAACTAATTTTATATATTTTTTTAGAGTTCCAACAAACGGTTATTACTTCTTTGTGTTCAACAGTGAAAACGAAGTCCAGCCAAACTATATACGAGTACACTTTCACTTAAAAAAGACTGTATACAATGTGTCAAGTCAAGTGGCTAACTGTTCTAGCAGTAATTCTAAATGTTCTTTGGACTTGAAGTTTTTTTCTTCTGAGAAAGTTGTGATGGAGTTGCCTGTTATTAAAAATGAGACGCTTTGGAACGAAGAATTCATAGTGTTCTCAGAATGTGAGCCTAGAACAGCTATATATGTCGCCTGCGTGATATCTGTTCCAGTACTTATTGTGTTTTTTGCCTTTTCGTAATGTATTAACTGCTAAGTTGTTAATATAACATTGTGATAAACTAAGACTGTAATATGTCCCAATAAATTATATGTTTGTTATGATATTTGTTATTGAATATAATAAGTGATGAATAAAATTTAAAACGTTTCACTTAGTGTTGATGTCAAACAGATGTTCAATTGTTTAAACACCTTAGCTTTACAGTAAAATGTGTTTGATATTAATTGTGCACTCTTGAAACACTAAAAACAAAAGTGATTGATCTATGACCTTTTAAACAACATTACTCTTGAAAATTTGTTTTAGTTGACTACAGTAATACTCCCTGTTCAAAAGAAAACCACAACAGATTTAAACTGAAAAAAGAAGAAGCTAAATAATTTGGCATTACTAGTTGTGTCAATTTTTTGATGGTAACTGATTTAAATATACAGGGTGGGAGAAACTCGATAATTCCGTATTAGAAGTATACAGTGAACCAAAATAGATATAATTATGAAATTTCGGAAATGTTCGTAGGTAGTCATGATCTTCATTTTGAAAATAATTTTGACACCGCGGCGTTGCCAGATCCACCCTTGCCAGATGCCAACTTTGTTTCTTCAAATAAAACAGCCTGTATATTATGACATTTTCAGACTCCCCGGAACATTTTTAACGTTCTTTGTGAATTTTTATTTAAGAAAATCACAAATAAAGAGGTATCGAAGGTGAAACTTAGCAAACATTTTTTCAAACAAATGAGCGCGAACTAGGACCCCTAGAGGGTTGCGGTGCTATCGGGGCGGCAAGGCCGCGGACGAGCCCTGAGGGAACAAAAAAAAAAAAAAAAAAAAAGGACCCCTAGAACCCATATCCGGGGTCAGTTTCAATTATATATATATATATATATATATATATATATATATATATATATATATATATATATATATATATATATACACACAGTGTGTCCCAAACTGGATGGGAATGTCTCGCTACAGGTATCAACGTTTGTTGTTATTATGGCAGCCATATTGGATTTTTTGCTCATGTGATAGCCTGTGAAAAGAGTTTTTCAATGATGTACAACATGCTTGAGAAATCTTGTAATAGTACTGACAATTTTGAAAAAAACCGTTTTGAGGATAGTATGCTATGAAATCCAATACCAGAAAACAAACGACAAAAAAAGTGTTTAAAAAGCAGTAGGCCATGGAGTCTAACAATAGACTTCTACTTTTAACACAATTTTCCGTAATGATTCACGATAAAAAAGTATTGTGATTTAATTTACAATACTTAATTAGGTAAGCATGCTAGGTAATATTATGTGAAACAGTTTAATAACAAAACCCGACAATAACAAATAGTAACTTTAACTCCACAAAACAACACAATTAGAAACTGAACTCAACAAATTATAAAATGTAAACTTTAAAATACAAAAAAATTGTTTAATATGGCCACCGTTTTGTTCAATGCACTTTATAAACCTTTTTGAAACATGCCTGGAAACTCTGGTGAGGGTGTTTTGGTTAATATGATTTATAGCTTCCGTGATTCTGTTTCGTAATTCATTGATATTTCGTGGTGGATCGAATTTATACATATTATTCTTTAGAGTACCCCAAAAATAAAAATCCATGGGTGTTATATCAGGACTTAGAGCACACCAATGAACTGGCCTATTGATAAAAATGACACGATTATTAAAATTTTGGTACAAAAATTCTTTGACGATCCTACCATTGTGAGCTGGACAACCGTCTTGATATATATATATATATATATATATATATATATATATATATATATATATATATATATATATATATATATATTTCAGTCTTCGAAAACAAAAAACCATAAGAAGCAAATTTACTACGTAGGTTTACGATATAAAACGTAAACTATATACCAAAATTTAGATCTCCATGTGACAATAGAAAAGTTAGAGGCATTTAATAAAAAAATATTTGGTGCCAGTTCATTTCCATGAAAATTTACTACCACAACGCACTTGCTGCGTCCAGACTTTTTAGTTTTTAAATACACATTTCCAACAGTTACTCTCTCTTTTATATATATATTTTCAGACATCCACTCATCCAACGAACATTTTTCAAGAGGCAAAAAAGCTCTGAAATACGTCCAGTTACTCGATAAAACCCGCTGAGTTGGCATAACGTTGATGACGTAAAACTCAAACAATAAATTACGTATGATGTCACTTTCCTAACATTACCCTTTTATAACCAATCACTATACCAATTGAAAACGTCATTTTATAGTGTTAGACTATACATCAAAAAACATTAGGTTCCATACGCAAAACTTACAAAAAAATTGGCACATAGAAAATTGCTTCGTTAAGCCGCTAGAGGGCGTCAAAGATTCAAATAGATATTTTTGAATCTTTGACGCCCTCTAGCGGCTTAACGAAGCAATTTTGCATATAGGCAAGTTTCAAACGATTTATTTTAAATCCCGGAGCCTGTGGTCAAGTGTTGTATACGTATTTTCGGAGCACCTGTATAGGCGGTTCCATTAGTGAAATACATTTTAGGTTAATGTTCCTTAAATCTGCTAGAAACGATAGAAGTAAATCATTAAAAAACCACCTCGTGTAATAGGCGCCTAACGCCTTTTCAACGTACTTATTGTTTCGCAATTTCAATTCAATGCTTGTCATTCGGCTTCTGGTCGTTCGGCCAGACAGTAACCGGCATTTGCTCGATCTGCCTTATCAATAAACATATTGGGAATAACGAGAATATTGGTTTGTCATGCCAGTTTTTCCTTAACACCCATCACCTTTTTTTTTACTACATTTTTGGATTCGAGCATTTACTCATACGGCGACACCCATTTAAGTCGCGGCTATTTTTATACCAAAACTCCAACCGAAACATACGTAATACGAAACCATTATACAAAATGATACCGAACCTGTAGCTGGTTTGTCACTTTACTGACTGGCTTTGTAATATGTTTCACTCAGGGGGATGGGGAAGTGTACCGCAAAAATTAGTTACTCCGTGGTTGGTTCTCCCATCTACGGGTGTGCAAACCCGAGGTTTCCGGAGCAGGCCGTCCGCTGACCCTACTTCAGAACCTTTCTTTCCTTTTCCTGGTCCCTACTATCTCGATAAGTGGGGTGCCATAAGGTGGGACTTTGTCTCTGCTCGTGGGCTGAGAACGATCTATCTTTTGAGCCGCGTTTGCCGTGACCTGCGACTTGCTTTGCTGGTAAAGGAGATCCTGGGTATTGAGTCGATGCAGTCCCACGGGGATGCTGGTGAACATATGCCTTTGGCTCTAGCTTTAGTCAGACGGGAGGTCCCAAGTTACTTCACGTAGGATCAATGGGTTGGTAATGATCATGAGAAATCCTGTGGGCTCCCTGAAGAAGCAAGCCGCCTCTGGTGTAAACTCATTCGGCCATTAGTGGTGGTCTATCGCTCACTAAGGTACCACCAAAGAGCAATTTTGCTATGGAAACTACCGAGTTCCACACGCCAGGACGGTGGTGGTCCCGTCAAGTCTGGGGATGAAATTTATACAATAGTATAGAAACCAATAGCCTAATCGTGGTGACTTAGTCACCGCACTAAGTATCCTGGTGACTCGGAAAAAGGAGCCAGCGTCCGGATTTCTGAATATCAAACGAGCGGATGAGGGAACCGTTGAGAATGTGAACCCTTTCCCACTGCAACGAAAGTTTTTGGAATTGTTGGTAATTAGAAGCACATGAAAGAGGCAAAAGATAATCTGTTGGTGGTGACGGTCTTCACTACTCAGACGACTTACTGAGAAGAACTGCAAAGGTGATGGGTATATATATATATATATATATATATATATATATATATATATATATATATATATATATATATATATATATATATATATATATATATATATATATATATATATATGACCCGACTTCAAGGGTAAATATAGAAATAAACTGACCTGAGAGTCGTTGTCTGATCTTTTCAGTTTATTACGTAATTTCAATATCGCAGTATTTTATAAGCAAACTTCCGTGGAGAAAATATGCAGCGAATTTTTGTAAAATAATTTTTTGCTAATTTTTGAAGAAAGATTTAGCGAAATTTTCCACCAATATTTTATTTTCAATGTTCTTGGAATACAGCTCTTTGTGGGTTTTCGTTAAATAAATTATGTCGTATTTTCATTAGCAGATTTTTAAATGAATTTTCATGTAAAAGTTTGTAGTTATTCCCTTGAAAAATTCTGGTTATATATACCAGCCCAATTGAGCCAGTTTTTGGAAAAATAAACGCGACTTTTCATAAACAATATTTTACAGGGTAAAAACGATAATAAATTGAATTCTCTAATTAGTAAATGATAGTCGATGAGTCGATAAGTTTTGACCAATCACAATGAAAGAACCAAATCTGTTTTACAAAGTCTCCAGTTTTTGTTTAAAAATAGTTACATTTCTTTATTAAATTTAAATGCTTTGTTTTTTGCTTACCTAATCTTGTTGTCTAAAATATTTGCAAAACCAATTTGAAGTAGGCCTTTTTCTGCCAGTTTTACATGGAAAGCTACATAATTTTATCACGTCACGTTGTATGGTTGAAGCAAGTGCGTTATGGTAGCGAATTTTTATTACCAATAATTGTTTTATTTATAAAATTGTTAGTTATCTTGTAAACAGCGGTCCAATGAAGTCTGGATCTGCCAAATGCGCTTTAGTAGCGAATTTTCATCAACATATTTTAGAGCCTAATAACTCAATTTTCCATTAAGCTAGAATTTTTAGTTTTGAGATATAATACAGCCTCTTGAAAAGCTACATCGGTAATAGATTTTATAAAAATAAAATAATAATCTTTGGAGATACAATTTTGTTTTTAAATAATTTTTTCTTACAGAAAACCTATTGGATTTGGTTGGCTAAAACGAAGTCATCCAAGCGATTAACAAGAGAAAATATCTGACACTTTTATAATTTGGCAGTTTCGATCCCTTTGTAGATAGCTTCCATAAGTTCGTTAGGCAGCACGATCGCATCAGCTTTTCTAGAAAAAAAAATATATTTTCTTCTGGCAAACTTTTGAAATTTCAATGAAATTTACAAAACAAGTTTTCTGTAGGGACTACAGTGCCTACCAAACTGTAATCTTCTGGTTTTATAGAAAATTGAGTTTTAGTCAGAGAAGAAAATAATATTTTTTTTCATGATAAAACAATCATATTCAATTTCACTAAAAACGGAAAGATATCAGAAACTTAAGAAAGCATATTCTGCTGAAAGATATCAGAAAATTAAAACGAAGGTTTGTACCAGAAAAAAAGAAGAGAAGCTAAAAGATAATGCCCTTCTTCATATATTAAAATATTTTTTTTCACCACAAAATCTTTGTTATTATTTCTTTTAACGTTTATTAATTATTTTGCTAACAATTTCTTGAAGGTAACCAATTTTGTTATGAAAATTCGCTACCATAAATTTTCTAATCGACTCTTATTTTAAATTGAACAGTTGTGTTATTATATAACATACCCTAAACCATTTCCCACGATTTCTCCTGTAATAATGCTAGTCGAGGTGTAAGTAATATGAAATAAATATATGGTGTTGATTTAGCTGATCGCTCAAACCTATTTCTAAACAATGAGTATTGTGACAGTTCAGTACGCTTATCTGAAGTGAGAAGAAAGTCCACAGTTGATGCATGATAATTGTCAATTTCCGATTCCCCTCAACTTCCATCTCCCATTGTTATCCAGATCATTTCGAATATCCTGTCGCGCAGGGACCTCACACTTTCTCAGTTATTCAAGCGTACATTGACACCCTTCACTGTGATAACTCCCACTAATATAGGTGGATAAACATTCGCTTTCTTTACTAAATCCACAAATTGTATCGGCAAGACGATTGACTGAATTAAAAAATGTAAAAAGGTTTTATTATAATTTTAACAAAAAAATGATTACTTTGCCATTGCGATCATTGTTCTCTGTTCTTTGTGACATTTACCTTTATCTGTAATAATACTTTCAAGGTACACAAACAAATTTTTGAGTTGTCAGGCGTTTAGCTTTATATCCATTTTCGCAGTTTTTATTTTTAGATATTTTTATCACTTATGTTTTCGTCATATTCATTTGTGATTTTATACCTCTTAACACTCACCCCAGTAATGAGTATCCTTTCTAATTTTTTCTCCAATCCTCCTATCAGCTTTCTGTTTGGTTAGGTTATAATGTGAGTGGACTATTTCAGTTTTCCCACTGAGACCTCCAGCCTCTTACAGAGGTCGATAATTTTTGAGTGCGGAAGCTGATCCAGATCTTCTGATTCAAGTTGGGTCTTGCCATAGAGCAGCTGCCTGGTTCTGTCCGGTGCCGGACAGGAACACATAACTCTCACTGCTACTGCATCCAGTGTGGCAAGAACTTTTGTCCGTTAAGTACTAGACTGAGAATAAAAAAAGTACTAGATTTCACAAAAAAGTACCAGATTTTTATCAGAATAAAATTCATAGGGTACATTTGGGTTAACTATAAATTCAAATAAAAAACGAATACATAAGAAATAAAAATAAATTTATATTCTTGAACTGAAGGAACTTGATTACACTGAATGAACGAAACTTAAAAATAAATGGATATGAATACTACTACTATTAACATTATTACTACAATATTTATTTTAGGAACTTAGCCTCGAACTCAGCTAATAGCCCGGAACAACCGAACTGGAGCAGCCGAACAGTGGAGACTCGAGACCCCTAACAAATATGCTGGGTGCTGGTGGCGCATATTTTAGAAGAAATTGGTAACTTTTCCATTTAGTCTCCTACGTTACCTATCGGTACACTCTCGAATTCGATTTCATTCCAATGTCAAGCGGGAGTATTAGCATGTTGCTAATTTGTAATTATTTGAAATTCGGTTGTTGCATTATGTCTTGATTGTTGTGTTACATTGAAAAAGTAGTAAATTTTTGCTCAAGGGCACTAACGTACAAAAATAGTTGAAAAAGTACTAGATCTAGTTCAATTGACAATAGACTGGCAACACCGGTTTCATCAACCTCCATACAGAACTAGCACTGAAGTTATGCACAGCGCGGTATGTAGTGTGTGGTCAGATCCCTCTCCCCAGACCTTAAGGCGGGTTTTTAGCCGCTTTAACGGCCGAACATTCCCCATATCCACCCCAAATGACCACTTCCGTTCCCGCTGCTCAGCCCGTGGGTGCCGGCGCGTCCCAGCCGCCCTCGAAACTGAAAAGCGCAAGACTTTTCCGCCACCTTCTCCTGGAAACAGAAAAAACCGTCAACGGAAATCTCATCCGACGACGAATCAATCTCTTGTGAGTCTGACTCCGAGGCTAGACAAGACCCGGAGCGGGTCACAAGCCCCGCTCCCAAATCCACCCTTCCGCCTCCAATATTCTTCCACAATAAGGAAAAGTAGACCCAAGTCGAAGGCCACTTTACCCGTCAAAAAATTAGCTGTGTCAGGGCCAATAATCTTACAGATTCCGTAAAAATTTACTTGACCTCAGCTACATATTTCAGACAGGATACCAAAATCATTGATAGCCTGCAACTCCAGTACCATTCCTTCCAGCTCCAACAGGACAAACAATTATAAATTCTCCTCAGAGGGGTCTGCGAACCATCCCACTCGAAGAGGTTGGAAAAGACCTCACCGTACAAGGTTTCCATCCCGATGGTGTCTACCGAATGCTTCGCAGAGGTAAGGACAACAAAAAAATCCCCATGCTTCTCATCATGACAAACCTTCCCAAGTCCGAAAGGTCAATTTTCGGCGTCAAAACTGTGTGCGGCCTCATCGTTAAGGTGGAGTCGCTACACAAAAATTATATTAATAATTATTTATTAATATTATTATTGCACTTATTACTATTGACAGATATTATTAAGTGGCGCTCTAAATTATATATTTTGAAAGAGTGCTTTCTTTCAGTTAGTAAGTTTTTATACGAAGAAAAACTCCGTTCTACGTCGACTGAGGTAATTGGAGCATATTTTAAGCTTGACAATATGGTAGGGTCTACATTGTTTAAATTTTCTGAAAAATCTCCATCCAGAGCTTTTGCAATCTGCGTTAACTTGGTGAAACCCTAAGTTTTTGTGAGTGTTTCTGATAATTTGTTTTGCAACAGGCCCATTTACTTTATCAATAGTTTCTTTGAAATGTTCTATTAATTTAACTGATTCAGTTATCAAAACATTTTGCTGCTGAAATTTGTTTATAGTTTCTGTAACTATTTTATAATTATTGTTTATAAAACATAATTTCTGGCTCAATTTGGAGTCCTATAAAATAATTTTTGCTTTTTTCACTGACGAACCTGCTTCATCTGCAAATTCAAGCATTACCTCCGTGATTTCTCTAAAATGTTCAAAATAAAATAAGGCAGCCTGATCTAGGTTCCCCATCGTGTGATTACAGGCTTAGGAGGTAATGGTACCCCAGGCAGAACTTCTCTATATCTTTGAACTCTTAAAGGAGCTTTGACGAACACTTTTTTTATATAATTAATAAATTCATTGGCTAAAGGAAATTTCTATCTAATTTCTCCGGCTACCCTGTTTAACCCGTGAGCCAGGCACGTACAATGAATTAAGTTGGGATAATATATTTTAAAATGAATTCCAACTTTGACCATATATGAAGCAGGATCGGTAAGCAGTAATAAAACTTTATCAACTGGTACAGAATTTGGTAAAAACACGTTTGACAGACCCTCTTGAATAAATATTATTTGTTTTATTATTATTTGTTTTTTCTAATTCTTTGACTGCAATTAAATAAGGTCTAGATGAAGAAATTTCAGTTAAGGTGCCTATCATTAAATTAGCAATATATCTACCACAAACATCGTGAGTTTCATCTACTACAACGTAACAAAAATTATTTTTTACAAGATTTTTCACTTCTGAAAAACTTTCTAAATGGCATTTTTCAACCATATTTTTTCTCAAAGTAGTTTCATCTGGTATAGACTGCTTACAATATTTTTCCAAAAATGACTTGAAGACAGTGTTATTTAATTTATTCAGTGGCATGTTAGAAGCAACCATTGCCTTGCATAAGTCAAATTTGAATGTATACTCTTCTGCTTTCTTTGTTTGGTTTCCCAAACATTCGCGTATTGATGCTTGGGATGTATTATTTGAATTTCGTTTTTCACAATTTCTTTGATGCAGAGGTGTCTTACAGTGTTTCTCTATTAGATAATTCCTTGGGCTTGAAATCTGTTCGAAAAGAAATCAATATTACTACAGGCATCTACTTTTTTTTTTCGGATAAATAGAAACTCAGTATTGTTTTTATAAAATATCCGTGAATTAAGTAATAAAAATAAAGAAGTATATTTCTAATTTGTATTTCAGTAATTTTTTTAAGAACTGCAAGGTATTTTTTTAATACTTTATTTTTTTTTATTTCGATTGAATTAAAAATTTTCGATTATAAAAATAATGTGTCGGAAAATTTATCAAATAGATACTGGGCTGATTAATGGTAAAGGTAAGAAAAACAAAGAAAATAGATCAGTTGCTTAAGGTAAAAAGTAACTCACCACTTTCCCGCATGGTTTACAAAACACGCTGTCACCATCTACGGAAAGCCATGAGTGTGGCCGTATCCAGCTTGGCAATTTGGAGGACATTTTTTACGGTATAAAATAATAAAAACAACCCTACACTATCACTGTCTAAAGATTAAGTAAATTCACTGTGAGTGCAACTAAGCACAAGCAGCACAAGCAAACTAAATAAGAGAAACAAATTATTTCAATTCTAGACACTACTGGCGTGTAAATAAATCAGCCCTAATCCCCTTTAATGTCTTCTTACGAGACTTAAGATACGAATAAAATTACCTGGCGCTCAGTCCTTTCAATACATTCTGCAGTTATTATTGGGAATTCCAGACACAGTTTTTATGATAGGCGAGCGTAAAACCCTAGTTCTTACGAAGTTTAGATTTATACAATACCTACAAATTGCATTTTCTTTTTATTTCACGTTAATGTAAAGTACAAAGAAAAGAGCGCCATTACCGACAATCCTTCCAAAAATTTGTTTTTATACTCTCACCTACTAGTTTCATTTAGGTATAGCACGTACAAATCTAGGAGGCGGTAGATTCTAAGAACCCAAAGGTAGCTCACCCTGTCTAGCGCACTGTCTTATATCTGAGTAAAGCGCTCGAACTATACAACACCAGGAATTTGGAATCTCCTTTCCGCCAGCTACATTTTAACGGCCTATAAATTTACGTTGGCAGTTGCTTACATTGAAATAAGTATATCGCTTTTATATACGCAAACCCTTAAAAATTGTAAAATATGCAAATAATTGAAAATATATGGAAATGTGCAATTTAGGCAAAATACACTAAAATATGCAACTTATGCAAAAAAATATTTGAATTGCATATAATCCGAGCCTTTCGCATGACAGTAGTTGTCAGTTATAAAATGCCATTTAGAAATATGGTTTATTTAACAGAAATGCATAAAGTAAATTATTTCTAAATTAGTTTAATTTAGCGTCTGGCTCTATCACCTAATCGACCGTTAAGTTTTGCTGAGTTAAATTTTCTATAAAATGTGTATTCAATATAATTATTTGTTCTCCGCGCGTGTCCGTTTTTGTCATCATGGTGCTTTTTTAAAATAAAACGATCATTATAAAAGCCGCATGAATTTATAAAGCATTAATGTTAAGCTAATACGATTTTTATGAGGATATATTAGGGTCGTGTGGCCGACTGACGCGTGTCGCTATTTCTAAAGGGCTAAAAAAACGTGCTGGGAAACACCTGGGGTGGCTTTTTAGCTGTAATCTATTGAACCAGTCACCCTAATCGTAAGAATTGGTTTAGCTTTATTGCACTTTTTGATGAATTTGTATTCGAAAATAATTCACTAAAAGAGAGGTATCGATGGTGAGACTTTGCAAACATTTTTTCAAATAATTGCGAACTAGGACCCATAGAACCCATATCCGGGGTCAGTTTCAATTTTTATAAGTTTATATATATATATATATATATATATATATATATATATATATATATATATATATATATATATATATATATATATATATATATATATATATATATATATATATACAGTGTGGAACAGCCAAATGGAATAAATTCGATAACGGATAAATGAGGACGTGTTGGGAAAAACGCTTGGACACGTCGATTTGTATTTTTAACTGCGCATCTTTTTCAAGAAAAAAAAATTATTTAGGGTGCGTCATGTGACAGTGGCCAATACCAACTTTCTTATTTTAAATACAAGCCCCTGTATATTATTAATTTTTTGGATTCTTCAGAAAATTCTAGACATAATTCATGTACAATGTCCTATACCTATCTTCAACTGTTTCGGAAATATTAAGTATTTTCAGATTTATTACAAAAATTAACATTAAAAATAGAAAATTATTTTATTTCACAAATTCTAATAAGAAATACTGATTATTTCTTAATAATTTAAAAAAACAAAAAAAAATTAATGTCAATGTAGTAAATGTTCAAAATGCTCGCCACGAACATCTTGGCAACATGCTAATCTGGTATAGAAATGTCTTCTAACATTACTCAACATCTCAGGCGTGACTGATCTAATCGCAAGCGTGATTCGTCTTTTTAAGTCATCTAAGTTGAGGGGCTTAGTTTTGTATACAATACTTTTGACATATCCCCACAAAAAGTAGTCTAATAGCGACAGATCAGGAGATCGTGCTGGCCATTCTATCGATCCGCGCCTCCCTATCCACCGATTTGGAAAAATTTGGTTCAGGTACTGCCGGACATTGATTTGGTAATGGGGCGGTGCTCCATCTTGCTGAAACCATATTTTATTGGCAGGAACTTGTGGGTTTGCTGGATCTGGATATAAGTTTGTCAAAGTTGGCACGACATTATTTTGGAGCAGTTCTAAATATTTATCCCCATTCAAGTTGCCATCAATGAAAAAGGGACCTACGATATGATTTCCAACAATTCCTGCCCAAACATTAACTTTTTCAGGATATTGCGTATGTTCCTCTCTCATCCAATGAGGATTCTCATTAGACCAATAGCGGCAATTTTGACGATTAACATGACCGTGAAGTGTAAATGTGCTCTCATAAGAAAACAAAACATCTTCTAATTGGATCACATTGTTATCTAACATTGCCATCATTTGTTCACAAAAATACGTTCTCCTATCGAAATCGTCCTCCATGAGCTCCTGAGTTGGTATCATTTTATAGGGATACATTTTACTTTCCTTTAATGTTCGAAAAATTGCTGTGTGGCTAACGTTGAATAGTTGGGCTGCTTGTCGACCAGAAGTATGTGGGTTTTCTTGAAACTCAAGCGTAATATCCAATTTCGTATCATCACTTACTGCATTGGCAGCTACTTTTTTTATCTGTCTCACATGACCAAGCTCGCGAAACTGCTTTTCTATTTTGCTAATTGTTCCTTGGGATACAGGCGGCAAATTTGGAAATTTTTCGTGAAATAAGCGAGACACTTCCATCTGTGTCCGTGTGTTATCTCCATAACCAATCATTTGTAGAATGGTTATTTTGTGCATTTCTGTTAAATGAACCATTTTTCTGATATTATTACGTACAGTTAACGAAATTCAAACGACAATAGCACTGACACTAATCACTACTGTCATGCAGGCAGACAACAAGTTGCTAAGGCTACGAGTTTTATACGAACAGAAAGAAAACTGTTTTTGTTTTTGTTTCATTTCATATCAGTAAAAAGAAACGCAGGAATGGTTTTTGTTTACTTTCTCATTATCAAGAGCTGAATGAGAAATAAGTATTGAATGCAATGTAGCGAATTTGTGAAATAAAATAATTTTCTATTTTTAATGTTAATTTTTGTAATAAATCTGAAAATACTTAATATTTCCGAAACAGTTGAAGATAGATATAGGACATTGTACATGAATTATGTCTAGAATTTTCTGAAGAATCCAAAAAATTAATAATATACAGGGGCTTGTATTTAAAATAAGAAAGTTGGTATTGGCCACTGTCACATGACGCACCCTATATAATTTTTTTTTCTTGAAAAAGATGCGCAGTTAAAAATACAAATCGACGTGTCCAAGCGTTTTTCCCAACACGCCCTCATTTATCCGTTATCGAATTTATTCCATTTGGCTGTTCCACACTGTATATATATATATATATATATATATATATATATATATATATATATATATATATATATATATATATATATATATATATATATATCAAAAAATTGTGGGAAAGCCGTCAGTTGTAGAATAAAACTATTTATTATAGGCCGAACTTTCGGAAAAATTTATTCCCTTGTGAAGGATATAACATGAGTTCTACTAAACTAATTATGTAATAACAAACATGAAAAGAAAACCTTTTTATGTTTGTACTAGTACTCATGTTATATCCTTGAGAAAGGAATAAATTTTTCCGAAAGTTCGGCCTATAATAAAGAGTTTTATTCTACAACTGACGGCTTTAAGATTTTTCGAAAAAAATTTTTATCTCCGAAAATTACACAGTTATTTTAACTAAATTTAGTGAATATGTTGCCTTGCGAAAGACCTTATAACGCACCAAAATTACACTTTCTAACTTTATAGAAAATTGAGTTATTTAAATTTGAAGCATTTAATGAAAATTCACTACCATAACGCACTTTTTATCTTTCTTATTGTAGTAACTTTAGCATAGATTAAATATAATTTTCTGATGTAATATACCATTTTTAGACATTTTGCGTGTCTTACTATTTACTAATTAAAAATAAAGTGTCTAGGCAGTAGTTTTGTTGGTCATATTCTGGGACCCTTACAACAATATTTTAAGGACACATACTTAAGTTTCTGAATTGAAAATAACGCAATAGTCAACAAATAAGTTGGAGGTATACTTGCGTGTTTGTCCTAAGTTTAAATTTTGAAGAGTTGGTCCAAAAGAGTTTAACTATAACTTTTCAAAATGACATTGACTATAGTGCTTTGACACACATTATATAATTCTAAATTTAACTTCTTCAATTACTCGAGCCAAGAAACACTACAAGCATTACCTTTATTTTTCAAAGGTTGCACGCAAGCGAATAACTTCTTCCAAATGTGAGCGAAACACCAATAAATGATGAAAAAAACTAAATACCAAAGTAAAAAAAATTGGCCGTTATTTTGAAATGACCACATCTCAGTCTTAAAAAGCTTGTATGTAGCAAAACTAAAGTTCAAGAGTTTCTAAAGCTACAATATTTATAAAAAGCAAGGGTATAGGGAGATAAAAGAACTTAAAAGAAAAAAAAGTTAAAGAGCTTGTTAGATTAACATTCTTAAGACAGGTTTTTCCATAATTAAAAGCAAAGTCAGATGCATCCTTGTTCATTTTGAAGATTGACAGTGACTGAATGAGCCAGTTCTCAAAGTCAAAACTCTAATAAAAAAAATAATTATAAGCTAGTTCTAGATACCAACGGACTGTCCGCCATTTTGAAATGTCTACATTTCAATGTTACTAGGTGTGTATGTAGCAAAATTAAAGTTATTAGCTTAATGGGTTCTAAAGTTACAATACTTATAAAATCGCTCTAGATGCAAATAGATTAGCTGCCATTTTGAAATGACTATATTTCAGGCTTGCATGTAGCAAAACTGAAGTTACTATCCCAAGATTTATTAAAGCGTTTTGGATACAAACAGATTGTCCGCCATTTTAAAATTGCTACATTTGAGTGTTGCAAGGCTTGTATGTACCAAAACTAAAGTTATTAACTCAAGGGTTTTAAAGTTACAATATTTATAAAATCGTTTTGGATACAAACAGATTGTCCACCATTTTGAAATAACTAAATTCCAGTGTTTCAAGGATCTTATCTAGCAAAAGCAAAGTTATTAGCTCAAGGGGTTCTAAAGTTACAATATTTATTAAATTAGATACAAACAGATTGTCCGACATTTTGAAATGACTACATTTAAGTGGTTCAAGGCTTGTATGTAGCAAAGATAAAGTAATCAG
Organism: Tillus elongatus; assembly: GCA_964006375.1. Lineage (NCBI taxonomy): Eukaryota > Metazoa > Arthropoda > Insecta > Coleoptera > Cleridae > Tillus > Tillus elongatus. Next base: position 112,928,919 of record OZ023264.1, read on the forward strand.
ATTGGCCGCCATTTTGTATTTTCTGAATTTAGCTCCAAAATGAACCAATCTAATATTTTTTAAAGTCTACTTAAAAGTAGTTTTCATCATTACATTTGATTGAACAATAACGCAAGAATTTTGCAAGTGGCTTGGATAAGTCATGAAAATCGGCCCAAGTTTTCTCCGCAAAATGTTGCGTTTTATTTCGGAAAATTTTTATATCTCAGGAAAATAACAAAGCTAGGGCAATCAAACTTGGTACGCGTGTTTGAAAAGTAAACTATCCACAAACATTTTGGTCTGTAAGTTAAAAGACAAAAAGGTTATAGGCATTTAAAGAAAAAAAATATGGGGTTTTCCTCAAAACGTCAAAGTCGTAATTTGAAACGTCAAAATTGGCAACATTTAGGCAAATAACTTAAAATGAATACGGGTTATGTAGACAACATTTCGCAAGAAGAGTGTTTTACGAATCATTAAGATTCAGGTTCAACCGCCTTTGTCCTTCATTCATTTTAAATAGACCCTTTCTCTGATGCTTTGGCAGTAGTTTTAGTTAAGTTTATGGTATATAATTTTTAGCAAATTTTCGTGAAAAAAGTCGTTAATGAGGGAACCGTGACTTTTGAATTTAGAAAAGATTTCTTCAGGCCTCCTAGAATCCATATCTGGGGTCAGATTCAGTTTTGATCTGTTTACGTATATACAGGGTGACGTATTCCTACGGCAAAGCTCAATATATTCGATATTATACATAAGAGAAATAATTGTATACGTTAATTATAGAGTGTCTTGAGCTGCCTCTTATAAAATTATTTTGACAATCACAGGCTGGCCTATAAGTTATTGGTAATATAACTTTTTTATTATATTATTGCATATTTGCACTTTTTTTTGGACGTATAGTACCGGTTTGTAAGAAAACATTTGAGACGCAGTAGATGCGTTATGGTAACGAATTTTCATTAAATCCTTCAAATTTCGATAACTCAATTTGCCAAATTAAATAATTTCCAAGATTCGTTGGCTACGAAACCAGTTTTCTCGGTGTAGGTCTATTTTCGGAAAATTTGTGTACATTTTCAAACAATAAAGTTATTTTGACACAATATGGTACATTCTTTCTACTGTATAGGTTATACCGGCAACCGAATTTGATGGCTGCTTGCATTTAAACACGCATATTTGCTGGTAAAAACATTTTTATGAAAATTGGCTTCCATAACGCACTTGCTGCGTTCAGACTTTGCGCGGTTTTTGCTCGGGACATTCTGAAACGGATTTGTGTGTAATTTATTTTCGATACGACTACTTAAAAAAACAATTCGCTATTACAATATAAGTATGTATCTTTTTGACAAAGTCAAATACGTATAATAATAATTTTATCTGCTGATGTAAGCAAATATGTGCAATCAATTGTCTGTTTATCGTGGGAAGTGAAGATACCAAAGAGATAATCCTTTGGATATTTCGGAGCATCATTTGTTGGACACGCGTTTTTAATCTGCTTGTGAAATTAATTAGGGCCCGGGCTTAAGCTGAAGCACCAGCAGAGTGCAGCTTTTAGGGGAGATAAGCATCTACTTATAAATGCATGGCCTTTTATCAAGGGTGCAACTTATCGCCTCGTCTGTGAAAATAACTATCAACAATTAATTAGTTGTCTTGGTCACTTAATTTAAAGTCATAATGTTTATCTTATATGTAGAGTCGACGTACAAATGGATCAATAGGAATTGTTTAGCAACAATGAATATAATAGATATTTTTAATGGATACTGCAAGGTATGGTCGTCAAGTTTCTACTTTTTTATTTAGAAACTATTTACAATAGTAAAAGTCTGGGCACAGCAAGTGATGGTAGATAATTTTTATAGAAATGATCTACGCAATTTTGTGTATGAAATTTCTATATACAGGCTGTCCCGTACCGTTATATTTAAATTTTGGGAGCATATAGTAGGCTTAAGTCTAATATATATATATATATATATATATATATATATATATATATATATATATATATATATATATATATATATATATATATATATAGGGCGCATTGAAAAGAAACAGACCGAAATACGTCCAGATAATTTTTCTTTAAGAAACGCTGAAACACGTCAATTTTAATATTAAGGGGACATGTTTTTATATAAAACTCAACTTTGTCACATCAACCCCTTAAGGGTGGTGATAATGACACTTATATTTTAAATAGGTAACATGGGTCGAGTGTTACATCATTTGAAAGCTTTTTCTTTTCTGAATTCAGTACACTAATTTTTTTGGAAGTTTTATCAACTCGTTTAACAATTATTCACAGTTGGAGTTGCAAGAACGTATTTCATTCCTTGTGATAAGAAATGCACTAATTAGTCAATTTTTCGTTAAAACAAAACTAAAAAACAGAACTAAACGTTCAAAAATGTTTATTCAGTTAAGTAAGTGTTCAAATTGTTGACCACCAGCTTCCATACAAAAGTACAAATTTTGTTCAAAACGAGCTCTGACATTCTGGAGCATTTGTGGAGTTATTAGACGGCATTCTTCAACAATGCGTCTGTACTCTTTAATTTGCCACATAGAAAGAAGTCTAAAGAGTTAAATCCGGTGATCTAGAGGCCACTCAATAGCACCTCTACGCCCAATCCATTGCCCTAGAAACTCTCTGTCAAAAACTCCCTAACACGTTGTGAAAAATGCGGAGGAGCTCCATCTTGTTGAAACATTAATTGATTTTCTTGATAGCCATCATCATTTTCACCAATGTCAATTAGTAAAGGGTAAACGAAATATTCTAGTAAATCCAAATACGTTTCACCACTCAAATTGCGATCAAGAGAAATTGGTCTGATTAAACGGTCTCCAAAAATGCCAGTCCAGACATTCAATTTCTATGGAGTTTAAGTGTGAACTTCGTGAAAATTTCTTGAATTATTATCTGCACAATAACGAAAATGACGATTGACTGTAGAGTTCAATAAAAACGTACACTAGTCTGAAAAACAGATATTAAACAAAAAGTTCCCGTTATCAGCTATTCGTGCAATCATAACTTCACAAAACTCCAGCCGCCGATCAAAATCATCTTCAATTAGTTGTTGTACAACATGAATTTTATACGGGTGAAATTTATGATGCTTCAATATTCGCTGAATAGTTCTTCTTTTAATGTTTGAAACAGTGACCAATTTTCTCGTGCTGAAAGTTGGGTCTGCAGCAATTTGTCCTAAAACTTTAATCTCACTAGTCTCATTTCTAACCGGAAATTCACGTTCGGGATCCCGTTTTTTGTTGGCTACTGAACCACTTTGTTGAAACTTTGCAGCTAACTCCAAAATATATTTTCTGTTAACATGTCTGTTCGGATGTCGTTCATTAAACAAATTTGCGGTACGGTTGGCATAGTCATCTTTTTTGAAAAAAAAGAGTAATTATTTAAACTCTTTCTTCTACAGAATACACCATTGTGAAATTAATTTTCGGTAGTACTATCAAGTATCAAACCGACCGATAAACTGAAATAATAAACCGCATTTCTCTCATTTCTATAAGAAATGTTCTGATAGTCATTTTTTTTTACAAACCAACAAAACATTGACTATCAGCACATTTCTTATCGGAATGAGTGAAATGCGTTTTTGCATCTTCAACTGTGAATAATTTTTAAACGAGTTGATAAAACTTCCAAAAAAATTTGTGTACTGAATTCAGAAACAAAAGAGCTTTCAAATGATGTAACACTCGACCCATGTTCCCTATTTAAAATATAAGGGTTGTTATCACCACCCTTAAGGGGTTGATGTGACAAAGTGGAGTTTTATGTCAAAACATATCCCCCTCAATATTAAAATTTGTGTTTCAGCGTTTCTTAAGAAAAAAATTTCTCTGGACGCAAATCGGTCTGTTTCGTTTTCAATGCGCCACCCTATATATATATATATATATATATATATATATATATATATATATATATATATATATATATATATATATATATATATATATATATATATATATATATATATATATATATATATATATATATATATATACATCTAGAGGTCTTAGTTTTAAAGTCGTAATCTCGTCATTAGGGTTTTTTTCTACGCAGATTTGCAAAAAACGTGGTTCCTACACAAATTTAAAAAAAATACCTTTCACAATGCGCTAAAAAAATATGATTTTTTCTTACAAAAATCCAATACATTTTCCGGTCTTTTAACTACACTGGAAATGTCTTTCCAGAAGTTGAGTTCGTTGGTCAGTTCTGAGAGTGAGGTTTTCCATAGAAAATTGCAAATTTTCTTCTATACACTGGAAAGGATGGATTTGAAGGAATACACGGTGGGGTTATTTTTTGATCTGTCCCGTGCGTTCGACAGGATAAATTCTGGCTTTGTTAGTGACAAACTTCATTATATAGGAATTAGAGGGAATTTGAACAACTGGATTCGGTCATTTCTGTCTAACAGAAAACTTGTTGTTAGGATGGGCGATACCTTATCAGACTCAAAAGTCATAAACACTGGCGCCCCACAGGGAAGCATTTTAGGCCCGCTGCTGTTCCTGCTTTATGTTAACGACTTGCCAAAACATATATCAAATGGATTGGTATTCATGTACGCTGATGATACGTCAATTTTAGTCTCAGCCTCAAATCTTCCATCTCTCTATAAAAAAATTAATAACGTTTTAAATGAATTCAGCAGCTGGTGTACAAAAAACAATATGATTATTAACTATGACAAGACGCAATTGCTGCATTTCCAAACTAAGTTAAGTCCGCGTGTTGACATCAGTGTTAACTTCAATGGCAGCTTTTTAACTTCTGTTGTCTCCACATCATTTCTGGGAACAGTAATTGACAGTTTTCTCCTGGTCCACTAATGTTGACGCAGTTTGCTCAAGGCTGAACAGATGTTTTTACATTCTAAAGACTTTAAAGTCCTACCTTAATTTTGATGGCCTGTTGACTGCGTACTATGCTCTTGGCCACTCAGCTATAAATTATAACATAGTGTCGTGGGGTCAGGCGACGGATGCAGCTAGGGTTCTCCTACATCAAAAACGCATTATGCGCCTGATTTTTAACCTTGAGTTTCGGGAATCTTGTAGGGAGGATTTCAAAAATAATAAAATTCTGACAGTTGTTGGGGTCTATTTACTGAAGCTAATGTGTTATGTATTTAAGAAGAGAAATAATTTGCCACACAATTACAATTTACATAGCTATAACATTCGCTTTAGAGATAATATATATCTGAATAAACCTAATAATTGATTCTATAAAAAGTCGCCGTTGTATGCGGGTTCTTATTATTTTAATCTGCTGCCTAATCATATTAGGGATTGTCGTACCGTGGCGCAATTCGAGAGAGAGCTCAAGCAGTATCTGTATTCGCAGTGTTTTTATTCTGTCGATGAGTTCGAAAATCACTTAAGGTCATCATAGTTGTTGTGATGTCGCATATATTTAGTCTTTTTTATGTCTTGTTTGTTATTTCGTGGTGATATAGTGTGTGACTGTTTGTGTTTGTGTGAATATTTTGTACATTATTTTACTTATTGATTCTTATGTTTTTATAATTTTATTGACGTGTCTATCTGAAACATTGTATCAGCTCATGACAAATAAATTTATCTATCTATCTATCTATCTATCTATCTATCTATCTATCTATCTATAAAATGATATATTTGTAAAACTCGTCAATTGATGTTTACAAAATCCAACTCATATGTTGCCATCAAAGTACAGATGCAAAGTTCCAAAGTTCAGTCCTGTTGGATTTAAAGTTTTTCCGGAATTAAATTTAACCGAATTTGAAATATGCGGCGAAATACATTTCTCGTTAAAAAAGACATTAACGTGCGGCATAAAGTTAACTGCAATAAAAAAATTGCGTACATTAAATTATATACTTGTCATTTGTTTCTAATTAGCATAATGTCATACGAGTGACAAAGTGAATTGATAGAAGAAATTCAGATGCTTTGGTGTGAATCGTTTATAAAAACTAGGGGATTAGGAGGCACAATGGCAACCATAACAAACTTACTCAAATTTGGAACGATTATCACGTTTATTAACAAACTAAAACAATTTTTGTCTACCTTAACATATTTCCTCGCATAAGCAAATTCAAAATTTAACAAAAACACACTCTAAGTAATAACAAAAAAATAAATTGTATAAATTTATTTTGGTCCATTTTGCCTGCATGCAAAGGCAAAATGACACCACTAAGAAGGAAAAACGGAGCTAAATAAAAAATGAGTGAAATGACTAATAAAGACCCAATTCACATGTGAAAACAGTCTCCTCGTCTTCATCCACGACGCCGGCGCAGGAGCAATGTGCCCACCGTGTACATTTGGAACACTGGATCCAGCCTTCGGTTGATTCAGAATATAAATAATGGCAATTTGAACAGTTTACATCATCATCTTTATCAGAAGAATCATTATGTGTCACTTTGGTTTTCTTCATCACAGCTTTCATTTTCTTTCCTTCGGTTTTTTGGCTCTGGGTACAATAAAACTTAATTTTTCTCTGGGTTTGGCCTACATTATTAATTTGTGAGTCCTCAAATTTTTTCAGGTAAGGCGATGAAGTTAAAATAGCAGTGCTGCCCCTCTTCCGGGTAACTCTTTTAACTTGTTCAGTTTTTGGCTCTGGCATTATTTGTGCAGGTGTCACAATAAAACGGCTCGTACTTACAGAATTCCCTTTGCGATCGTCCCAATGTCCGATGAGTGGTCGTCATCAGAATCACGACTTCTGTTTTGTTGATCATATGAAATTATGGGTTCGGGAGGTAAAGATTTCGAGCAACATGGCCGAGGGTCTTCTAATGGCTGAGGTTCTTCTACTGGATGAGATTCTCCTATGCTGTTTACTTCATCCTGGTTGTCTTGGATGATGTTTGTAGTTTCAGCAGCTAAGAAATCCGCATCTGCATCTGTTGACCATATTCCAGTTGCATGAAAAGCATTGTGTGCGGTAGGAATCGTTGCTGATTTCTCAAATGCTTTGCCAACCAGTTCTGCAATTTGGAACTGAGTGATTACTCGTCCGGGGTTTGATCTTAGCCAATGCTTCCCACATCGAGTGGTTGAAGTTGATGGGTGCAGTAAGGGGGAAATGAAATTATATGCATTCCAGGATCACGAGCCAACTTAATAATATCTAAATTTTTGGTGTGACTTGTATGGCCATCCAAAAGTAGCAAAACTGGGTTGTTTGTGGAGGCTCTAGAAAATGTAATAAACAGAATCATTTTGTAAAAAGGTCCTTTTGGATCCAACCACTCGCATGGCACTCTGCCCAGGATTCCCGTGGAGCGTTATTCATTCGTTCCCGCTTAAACGTGGGAACACGAACATTGGAGGCATGTATGATCCATCAGCACTAACGCAGAAAACAGTAGTTACTAGTTGGCCTCCTTCAGCATATGTTAACAAACCAAATTGGTTTTTACCTTTGGTACCAATTATTTTCAGTAAAGTCTTAGGTACCGTTGTCATACCAGTTTCATCTACGTTAAATTTTTTTATCTGGTGTCCATTTATATTTATCCACTACCTCCAATAATAAAGTAATTTTTTTCCGCAACACGATTAAATCCTTATTGCTCTTGCAGCTGAAGTGGCTTCCGGTTTACGCAGCCTGAGATCAGGGTTCCGCTTTAAAAAATTCTCCAGCCAGTACCTGCCAGCCATTTTTGTACTTCGATCGAAATTATGATCGATATTATTTTGCTTAGGAAGGTCGTATGCCAAAGATATCAAATCTTTGGTTGTAAGACCACAAAACCGAGACTCCATGTTTTTCACATATTCTGATAGCTCTTTTTCTTGATCTTTACTAAAGACAGTTACAAATCGTTCTAACTTCTTGGTTGCAGCATCTTCAATTTTTTGGTTAATTTTGTACAAAGCAACTCTCCGCTTTAGCGCCGTCTTTGGAACGTTATATGTATCAGAAGCCTTCCTCAGGCCCATAACACCACTAGATACCTTACTAATTGCTTCTCTCGTAGATTCTTCTGACCATTTCTGCCTGTCGGACTTCCTCTTGTAGTTACTGACCATATGGATCGCAAGAAGGCAAAACGGTCCAGGTGGGCCGTTTTACCCGGTCCATTTTGCTCTTACCTTGTCATCAAATAAAACAAGAAAGTTTTGTGGTTCAGTCAACATGCAATACAATTACTCAATGCTCTACTAGAAGCTAAAATACTGCTGCTGCAAGCGGGAAAGTCATTTGTTGTCAATAATGTATGAGAGAAAAGTGTAGAATGTATAAAATATATCGATATTACATCAGTCCGCATAAAAATCAACTTACCTTGAAAACTAACAAAGTGTCAGGCTGTTCACTGTCGGAACACTGCCCATGCCTGTTTATCTTTAATGTGTATGTTTTGTTTCTTAAACGCCTATTTCCGCGACTATGGCCAATCACCGACGCCAGGGAGCAGTTTCACCTCACTATCCTGGAAATTTTGTCGAACCCCTGCCTTTCTGTAAGGATGGTAGGGATCTTTAACGTGCTTAACATCGCATGGACACGGGACCGACGGCTTTACGCATCCTCCGAAGGGCGGAACGTGAAGACATTCAACTTGCTCAAATACAATGCCATAACCTCGATTGATGTTAATTTTACAGTTTGTACTGAAAAAGTGAAAGGAGTACCCTAGGATAGAACCCAGTACCCTTCGGTTCAGAGGCACACGTTCTTACCCCTGAACCACCGAGGTTCTTGTTTATCTTTAATACATATTGCCTATACTGGATACCGGCAAATGACGGTAGATAAATAAAATATTCAAATGGACCGTTTTACCTGCAGGTACCATTTTGCCTCCTAATCCGCTACTTGAATTTAACATAGGTGCATTCGTGCGTGCAGAGAAAGGAATAGCATTTGAAGGTTATCCATTATCCACAGGCAAAATTTTAGATAAATAAGGTTAAACGGGTCCAATGATATGCTTAGCAGATAAGGTAAGTTCCATTTTGTATTACAAAATTTATGAGCATTCGCTACTATAACGCACTTGCTGCGTCCCGATTTTTAGTGAATTTTTATTTAAAAAAATTCACTAATAGAGAGGTATCGATGGTGAGACTTTGCAAAAATTTTTGCAAATGAGCGCGAATTAGGACCCCTAGAACCCATATCCGAGGTCAGTTTCAATTTATATATATATATATATATATATATATATATAGAAACATATAAAAATTGAAACTGACCTTGGATATGTGTTATCCGTCTGATAAATTAACCGATTTAAATTAAACTCGACAAGTGCCTTTCTTTTATTAATGGCTTGGATGAGTTCGTTAACCAGGAAAATCGGACAGGGTTTTCCGGGAAAATTTTGAATTTTCTTTAAAAAAAAATTTTTTCTCCGAAAATAACAAGCTGTTTTAATGAAATTTACTACGTATGTTGCCTTACTACATATCAAAATTCAACTTTCTAAGTTTATAGAAAATTGAGTTATTCACATTTAAAATTTTCTTTCAAAAAAAATTTTTTTCTCCGAAAATTACAAAGCTGTTTTAATAAAATATGGTGGATATCTTGTTTATAGTTGGTTACCTGCGACTTTGACCCTTAAAAGCTTTATCTATGGCTAAAATCCTTTACATGTACTATTTTAAGATTTCTCCTGACGTCCAAACTGTGACACATTACATAGAGCAACACTTATAAGAAGTTAATGGTTTTATATGATGTGTATTGTGTGTTGTCTAAGATATCATTCTAAGTTCAGCAGGTCCCGTTCCAACACTATAGGATTAAAAATGCATTGCCAAAAAAAAAAAAAAACAAATTGCTTATTCTTTAACCAAAAAATTAGTGAATTTTTATTTAAAAAAATTCAGTAATAGAGAGGTATCGATGGTGAGACTTTGCACAAATTTTTTCAAATGAGCGTGAATTAGGATATATATATATATATATATATATATATATATATATATATATATATATATATATATATATATATATATATATATCCATCCGATAACTCAAAAATTAATTAACCGATTTCAATGAAACTCGGCAAGTGCCTTTCTTTTATTAATGACTTGGATGAGTTCGTTAACCAGGAAAACCGGAAAGGCTTTTCCGGGAAAAATTTCTTCCCCGAAAATTACAAAGCTGTTTTAAAGAAATTTAAATGGTATGTTGCCCTGGGAGAGACCTTACTACGCATCAAAATTCAACTTTCTAAGTTTATAAAAAATTGAGTTATTCAAATTTTGATTTTTCTTTCGGAAAATTTTTTTTTCCAAAAATTACAAAGGTATTTAAATGGAATTTGGTGTATATGTTGCCTTAGGAAAGACCTTACAACATACCAAAATTAAACTTTCTAAGTTTATAGAAAATTGAGTTATTCAAAATTGAAGCATTTAATAAAAATTCAATACCATAACGCACTTGCTGCATCCAGACTTTTTAAATATTCCCACTGTGAATTTTTAGCTCTATTTCATTTCAAAGCTCACTTTAGATGATGCTCTTTAGAATGGGGCCTTAAACACATAATAGTCGGCTGTTATCAGACAGAGTGAACAAACAAACCAGTGAAGTGCAATATCATTTTCATTTGGAGAGCAATGCAAACATACCTGCAAAGTTGAGATAACGCAGGACCCGCCCTAATCCTGTAACGATCCACACCCTACATTGGATCTCTGTGCTCCATTCCAACCTATTGGAAACTACCCTGCTGTTGATATTCCAGTCTATATTGACATATAATAAAAAACTCTGGACGCAGCAAGTGCGTTATGGTAGTGAATTTTCATTAAATGCTTCAAATTTGAATAACTCAATTTTCTATTAACTTAGAAAGTTTAGTTTTAGTATGTAGTAAGGCCTTTCCTAAGGCAAGATATTCACCATATTTCATTGAAAAAATTTTTTTTTTCGAAAGAAAATTCAAAATTTAAATAACTCAACTTTCTATAAACTTAGAAAGTTGAATTTTAGTACGTTGTAAGGTCTCTCCTAAAGCAATATATCCATTAAATTTCATTAAAACAGCTTTGTAATTTTCGGAGAAAAAAATTTTTTTGAAAGAAAACTAAAAATTTTCCCGGAAAACCCCGTCCGATTTTCCTGGATAACAAACTCGTCCAAGCCATTAATAAAAGAAAGGCACTTGCCGAGTTTCATCAAAATAGGTTAATTATTTTTTGAGTTATCGGATGGATACATATATATATATATATATATATATATATATATATATATATATATATATATATATATATATATATATATATATATATATATATATATATATATATATATATATATATATATATATATATATATATATATATATATATATATATATATAAACATATAAAAATTGAAACTGACCCCGGATATGGCTTCTAGGGGTCCTAGTTCGCGCTCATTTGAAAAAAAAATTTTTCTCACCATCGATACCTCTCTATTAGTGAATTTTTTTTAATGAAAATTCACTAAAATTGTATTATCATGTAATATTTATAATAAAGAATCATTTTTAACCTAACCATTTTTAACACGAATCAGTGTAGCAAACCTACAAGGCTTTTACTGAGAAGCGTTGTTTATTGGTTTTAATTTATAAAAATAAATTACGAAGCGTTTAACCAAAACTGATATAAGTAACTTAAACACAAAACCATAACTTTACTACATAAAGTCATAAAAAAATCGACACTTTGGACTTCCGAGATGCACTAAAAAGTTTTTAGTATACTATAGAAGCAAATAAGGTTTTCAAACATTTCTCCAATTGGTAGAAGGGATGATAGCACATAGTGAGATGTAAGACAGTAGTCGCCATCTCATTGCGAAACCAAGTAGTACGTTGTCACGATAGCTCCAACTAATACAAAATGTTATACAATAGATACTGTGTACAACCAACTAACAATTTTGTAAATTGTCAGCTGTCGTCACAACATACTACTTGGTTCCGCAACGAGATGGCGACTCCTGTCTTACATCTCACTATGTGCTGTGAGGTTGGCTAGCATGGCCATATTACTTTATAGGTGTTTTCACGCTGAAATTAGTATACCGTACTGACGAGCTCTAATTAGAGCGAAACCGGTCTACGGTTCTAATTGTGGTGAGAATGCATCTATCCCTACATACATTGTCCCTCTCTTAGAGAAGAAATGGGTCAATGCTGACAATGTACAACATTGGTAGTTGATTGTACACGGTCTCTATTTTATAATATTTTTTGTTATTTGGAGCTGTCGTGACTACATACTACTTGGTTCCGCAACAAGATGGCGATCCTGTCTTTCATCTCACTATGTGCTGTGAGGTTGGCTACCATAGCCGTATTACTTTATAGGTGTTTTCTCGCTGTAATTAATATACCGTACTGACGAGCTCTAATTACAGCGAAACCGGTCTACGGTTCTAATTGTGGTGAGAACACATCTAGCCTTAGAAGGGATGATAGTCGAACAGAGCCAGATTTTGTGAACAAGGCCCTTTCAATCATACATTACAAATCGTTTCTATGGTAACAGGCTATTTGTGTGACGCAATGTCTGGCAAAACTAACATGCAATAGTAACAGACGGATTTTAAAGAAATTTGTCGCTTAGATGACGTTGTTCGCCTGCCGAATCAGACCAGTTTTTCTAAAAAAAAAAAAAAAAAAAATGCAATTATATCAGGAGTGTTCGATTAAAAAAAAAAAAAAGAAAATATCTATCACCAACGACTTACGGGCCACGATGTGATTGTAAAAATAGTTTTATAATATACAGGTCAAGACACCCTATAATTAACATATATATATATATATATATATATATATATATATATATATATATATATATATATATATATATATATATATATATAAAGATGGAAACTGAAACTAACCCCAGATACGGGCTCTAGGGGGCCTACTTCGCGCTCATTTGAAGAACTCTTTTCATAAATTTGCTAAAAAATGCCCATGTAAGGCTAGATGTGTCCTCACCATAATTAGAAACGCAGATCCGTTTCGCTTTGATTAGAGCTCGTGAGTGCGCAATATTAATTACAGCGAGAACACACCTATAAAGTAATACGGCTTAAGGTAACCACCCTCTTAGAACATTGTCTCGAAGTCTGTATGTAGTACGACAGGGTCGCCATCTCGGTGCGGAACAAAATAGTCTGTTGACACGACAGCTCCAGTTAATACAAAATGTTATAAATAGAGACTGCGTGTAACCAACAAACAATTTTGTAATTGGTCAGCCCTGGCCCATTTTCTTTTCTAATACCGAGACAATGTATGTAAGGCTAGATGTATTCTCACCAGAATTCGAAACGCAGACCGGTTTCGCTCTAACTAGAGCTCGTCAGCGCGCTGTACTAATTATACGATGTATATATATATATATATATATATATATATATATATATATATATATATATATATATATATATATTATATATTATATATATATATATATATATATATATATATATATATATATATATATATATATATATATATATATATATATATATATATATATATATATATATATATATATATATATATATATTTATATATATACTTAGAATGTCGGAAATAAGGTGGCCGAAAAATGGAACCTTCAAAAGTGTTATGTGATAATGATATATAGCGGAAGAGAGGTATCTAAATGAGATGGAGTCGCAATCGTATTACAGAATAAATGGACCAATAAACTGAGGAATACATACCATGTGTACGGTAGTATATTAACAGTGTCAATTAAAGAAAAACTTCAGAATATAGCGATAATACAAGTGTATTTTCCAACATCACAAAGCGTGAAGTGGGAGATATCAATTTTAATATAAAAGAAACGTGTAAGAAAGTAAGTAAACATGATAAGATAATTAAAATAGGACATTGCTGTAGCTGAAAAATTGAAATTGGGACAAATGAAAGAAAGGAGAGAAAGTAATTGCGTTCTTTGAAAAATATATATTCTAATTATAACGAACACAATATGTGAAGTACCAAAAAATGACGATACACATGGAAAGCACCAGGAGGCCCAGGAATTTCAAACAGTCTGTGGTTACCAAGAAATTTGACAGACATTTGTTTAGCTCCAGATATTGGTATCCTGGTGAAAACATAGGCAGTGACCATAATCCGGTATTAGCAAAGTGTAAAAACGCGTTAGAAAAAAATATAGAACATACAAGAAGGAAATGGAAAGAAGGTATGAGATTCTAAGGAAGGGCAGCGAAATTGGAAGAGGCAGACAGCATCATAAACGAGGATACTGATATAACTGGCATGTCGGAGTTAAGGTGACCAATAAATTGAGCCTTTAAGAGTGTAACGTGATAATCATATATAGTGGAAAAGAAGACTTGGAAAGAAATAGAGTCGCAATTGTTGCAGAATAAATGGGTCAACAAAGTGAAGAATACATACCATGTCAACAACAGGATACTTATGGTAACCATCGAACCAAAGCTCCAGAAGATAGCAATAAGATAAAGTACTTTCTGACCTCAGCAAGCGAGGATAAGAAGTAGAAGATATCGATTTTAATATAAACGAGATTCGTAAGAACGCGAGGAAATAACATCATATAATTATGCTGGAGGATTCTATTCCGGAGGAGAATACATGGAAAGTGTAAGAGGGGACAAGCTAATGAATATATGTAAGGTAAATGGCCTAATTATAGCAAACACAATATTTGTACTACCCAAAAGAAAATAATATACATCAAAATCATCAGGGGTACAGGAAGGTATCAAATAGACTTTATCATTACCAAAAAATGTCACAGAAATTTGCTTAACTCTAGCTACCCATACCCTATTGCAAATATAGACAATCCGGTTCCAGTAAGGTGTAAAAAAAAGTTAACAAAGAATAGAGGACATATAAGAAGGAAATGGAATGTACACAAACTAAAATAGCCAAAGGGACTGGGGAAGTTAAAAGAGGACTCCAATAAGACAAATCTCAAGGAAGAAATGTCTGAATGGACGAATACAAAAAGCGGTTCAAAGGCAGCGGCGAAAAAAATACTATGCAAGATAAAACTGGAATCAGGAATATCGTGGATGACACCAAAATTACTAAAGTTAATACAAGAACGTAACAGCTGGATAGAGGTTAAGAACAAAGAGGCGTACAGGAGACAAATGGTGAACAACTAACAATATCATCAGGTAAAGATGTGGAAAAGTAAAAGCAGTATGGATTCAAAGAAAAAGTGAAGATGTGAAAAATCACCTGAAGTAAAGACGATCAATAGATAAGATTAAAATATAAACCAGGAACAAAAAGCAAACTCATAAAGGATAAAGATGCAAATTTTATTACTAGAAAAGTAAGACATTGCTAAGCACTAGAAAGCCTGTCTATAAATAGAAGAATTACATCACAGAAATGGGATTAATGGTGATGAAAATTATGTGGAGGAAATAGGAAAGATAAACCCAGGTGACCTGAGAATGCCTATTTTAAGAGAATATTTTGAAAATGACGTTAAAGATCTTAGACCAAAAAAAGCTTCCCTTGTAGACAAATTAACAGCGGAATTAAAAAAAAGCCTGGACACAGCAAGTGCGTTATGGAAGAGAATTTTTATAAAAATGTTTTTAATACCAAAAATGTCTCGCCAATGCAAGCAGGCATCAATCTGGTTACCGGTATAACCTGTATAGTAGAAACAATGTACCATATCTTATTAAAATAACTTATTGTTTGAAATTGTACACAAATTTTCCGAAAATAAGCTGAAAATGTTTCCGAGAAAACTAGTTTCCCAGCCAAGAAAAGTTAATAGCAAATTAAGTTATTGAAATATGAAGCATTTAATGAAATTTCGCTCCGAAAACGCAATTACTGCGCGTCGATTTTTTTCTTACAAACATGCATTATATATCGATAAAAAATGGAAAAATGCAATAATACAAGGGTGTGCGAAAAAGAAAATTTAAGGTATCACCAACGACTTATAGGCCAGCCTATGTGTGTAAAAATAATTTTATAAGATGCAGTTCAAAACAACCTATAATTAATGTATACAACTTTTTCTCGTATCTTGTATAATAACAATTACATTGAGCTTTACCGTTGAAATCCGCCATCCTGTATATATGTGAACAGATAAAAACTGAACGAAAACTACCGTCAAAGCATCAAAGAAAGCGTCTATTTGAAATGAAATTTCTGGAAATATTTTAGCAAAATGAAGGACAATGACGGTTGAAGCTGAAACTTAAGAGTTTGCAGAACACTCTTCTTGCGACATTTTCTTTACATAATCGGTATTTGTTCCAGGTTCTTTTCCTAAATGTTGCCAATTTTGACTTTTCAAATCGCGACTTTGAGGTTATGAGGAAAGCCCAACTATTTCCTAAAATGTCCATAATTTTTTTGTCTTTAAACTTACGGACCTAAATTTTGGTACGTGGTTCACTCTTTATAATACAAATACGCGTACTGAATTTGGTTGGCCCTTACTTTGTTATTTCCGGAGATATATTTTTTTCCGAAAGGAAACACAACATTTTCCGGGAAAACCTACGCCGATTTTCCTGGCTAACAAACTTGTCCAAGCCACTTTCAAAAGGAAGGTACTCAAAAAATGTGATCAAAGTCGGCCTATTGTTTTTTGAGTTATCGCCGTGCTACACACACACACACACACACACATATATATATATATATATATATATATATATATATATATATATATATATATATATATATATATATATATATATATATATATATATATATATATATATATATATATAAGTACACTTGGAGAACACAAATAATCACAACACATCTTTTTTAAAGACCCTACGATCGTTTCAGTAACCACGTTAGCATCATTAGAGGATGAAAACATTCTACACTAAATTAACAGCTACAAATGTATTTATATGATACCTAGATAGACAAACTAAACCGAAGGTAAAATTGTTCTCTAAGACTCATCGTTTGTCTATTTTGTCTATATTGAACTGACGATGTTGACGCACTACTTTAATCTCCTGGTTGACAAATTTATGAGCTTCTTTCTAATTTTAAGGATAATGCTCACGTTTTTTCTTGGTCTATAAATTCACTATGTATATAGTGGAGCCTGTGATGAGCACATACAAGCAGGAAAATCAACATAGGTTCTTCCGGAAAATTTGTGCTCTCTTCTGGAAAAAAATTATATCTTCGGAAATAACAAAGTAAGGGAAACCAAATTTGGTACCTGTGTTTGTATTATAAAGGGTGAACCATGTACCAAAACTTAGGTATGTAAGTTTAAAGGCAAAAAAGTTATGGGCATTAAAATAATGGGGTTTTCTTAAAAACCTCAAAGTCGCGATTTGAAAAGTCACAATTGGCAACATTTAGGCAAAGAACCTGACACGAGTACGGATTATGTAAAGAAAATGACACAAGAAGAGTGTTCTGCAAACCCTTAAGTTTCAGCTTCAACCTTCATTGTTATTCATTTTGCCAAAATATTTTCAAAAATTTCATTTCAAATAGGCCCTTTCTCTGATGCTTTGACGGTAGTTTTCGTTAAGTTTTTATCTGTTTACATATATACAGAGTGACGCATTTCTAGTTAAATATAATTGTTATTATACTAGATACGAGCAAAAGTTGTATACGTTAAATTATTTTGACAATTACAGGCTGGCCCAGAAGTCGTGGTGATACCTACAATTTTCTTTTTCGAACACGCTTACATTATTGCATTTTCCAATTTTTATCGAAATATGATGCATGTTTGTAAGAAAAAAATCGAGAAGCAGTAATTGCGTTTTGAGAGCGAATGTTCATAAATGCTTTAAATTTTAATAACAACCCAAGGTTTGTTGGCTAGGAGACCAGTTTTCTCGGAAACATTGGTTTAAGTTTATTTTCGGAAAATTTTTGTACATTCTCAAACAAGTTATTTTGATAAAATATGGTACATTGTTTCTACTATATAGGTTATACCGGTAACCAGATTCATGCCTGCTTGCATTAGAGAGACGTGTTTACTATTAATTTTTTTAAATGAAAATTCACTTCCATAACGCACTTGCTGCGGACAAACTTTTTTTATTTCCGCTGTTAATTTGTCTACAAGGGTCTAAGATCTTTAACGTAATTTTCAAAACATACTCTTAACATAGGCGTTCTCAGATTACCTGGGTTTATCTTTCCTCCATACACTTTTCATCACCATTAATTCCCTTTCTGTGATGTAATTCTTCTATTTCTAGACAGGCTTTCCAGTGCTTAGCAATGTGTTCCTTTTCTAGTAATGAATTTCCATCTTTATGCTTTATGACTTTGCTTTTTTTTCTGGTTTATATTTTTATCCTATCTGTTGACCGTTTTTACTTCAGGTGATTTTTCATATCTTCACTTTTTCTTTGGATCCATACTGCTTTTACTTTCTTCCATTTTTACCTGATGATATTGTTAGTTATACACTGTTTGTCTCCTGTACGCCTCTTTGTTCTGAACCTCTATCCAGCTGTTTTAACTTTAGTAATTTTGGTGTCATCCACGATATTCCTGATTCCAGTTTTATCTTTCATAGTATTTTTATCGCCGCTACTGAACGGCTTTTTGTATTCGTCCATTCAGACATTTCTTCCTTGAGATTTACCTTATTGGTGTCCTCTTTTAACTTTCCCAGTCCCTTTGGCTATTTTAGTTTGTGTACATTCCATTTCCTTCTTATATGTCCTCTATTCTTTGTCAACGTTTTTTTACACTTTGCTGGAACCGGAATGTGGTGACTGTCTATATCTGCAATAGGGTATGGGTAGTTGGAGTCAAACAAATTTCTGTGACATTTCTTGGTAATGATAAAGTCTATTTGATACCTTCTTGTACCCCCTGATTCTTTTGAGGTATATTATCTTCTTTTAGGTACTACAAATATTGTATTTGCTAAAATTGGGCCATTTACCTTACATAAATCTATTAGCTTGTCCCCTCTTTCATTCATTATCAAATTTTCCAGCTGTGCAGCACTTTCCATGTATTCTCCTCCGTAATAAAATCCTCCAGCATAATTATATGATGTTATTTTCTAGTGTTCTTACGAATCTCGTTTATATTAAAATACATATCTTCCACTTCCAAGCGTCGCTTGCTGATGTCAGAAGGTACTTTGTCTTATTGCTGATTTCTTAGGGTTTGTTCGATGGTTACCATAGGTATCCTGTTGTTGACATGGTATGTATTCTTTACTTTGTTGGCCCATTTGTTCCGTAATAATTGCGACTCTATTTCTTTCTAAGTCTTCTTTTACACTATACCCACAGCACCCCTGTTTATGGTGCTGTTTGCCTCTTCCAATTTCGCTGCCCTTCCTTAACATCTCTTAGCTTGTGCACATTCCATTTCCCTCTTGTATGTTACACATATTATTTTCTAACGCATTTCTACACTTTGCTAATACCAGATTATGGTCACTGTCTATGTTTGCTTATATGTTTATACATACATACATATATATATATATATATATATATATATATATATATATATATATATATATATATATATATATATATATATATATATATATATATATATATATATATAAACATATATAAATTGAAACTGACCCTGAATATGGGTTGTAGGGGGCCTACTTCGCGCTCATTTGAAGGCATTTTCTCAAAATTCAAAGGTCGGGATCTCCTCGTTAGTGAATTTTTTATAGACAATTCAGTAAAAATAGGGTCACAAAATGAAAGGAAAACTTTTTCAACTGGCTTAGAATGTTATAAATAAAGTTAACTGCTGACTGAGTTTATGATAAGCAACATGTAAGTATGTGTCCGAAAGCTGGAGTTTAACTTAGCAGGACATTAAAAAAATCGCAAAGACACGGTAAGCTGACAGGAAGAGGAATAAAAATGTGTTAGAAGAGTGAGAGAAGAAATATGCTTGCTGGAAGAAATTTATTGGATATAACTTGAGCCATAATAACTTTTTCACAACAGTAATTAAGGGCACGTATGGAAAAAAGGGAAGAGGTAGGCCAATTAGAAAACTCTTGGAAAACCTCGCACAATTCTTAAAATTCGGAAGCTACAATAAAATAAGAAGACAAATAATCATCTCGTCTAGATTCTGATGATGGCGTATTACCCCCGGAAAACTATTCTTTTTTATATCATGTAGTAGACTGCTGAATTTGATAATTCCGGGGTGAATACCTTTGTTTTTTTCCAGGATTTATTCTCGTCTATATTAAACCTAACTAGTTGATCTGTCAGGTGATGTATCGTTCTGTGTTTTTCTGATTTCTTTTGTAATATAATTTTAATATATTGGTTACTTATTTTAAAGGGTGTTAATGGATTTGTAATTTGATTTCAAATGAGCGCGAACTAGGACCCCTAGAACCCATATCCGGGGTCAGTTTCAATTTTTATATGTTATATATATATATATATATATATATATATATATATATATATATATATATATATATATATATATATATATATAGGTGTCCGCACGATAACTCAAAAAGTTATTAACCGATTTTGATGAAACTCAGCAAGAGTCTTTCTTTTATTAGTGTTTTGGATAAGTTCGTTATCCAGGAGAATCGAGCAAGGTTTTCCGGGAAAGTTTTGAGTTTTTTTTTTCGAAAAAAATCTTTATCTCCGAAAATTACAAGTTCCTTAATTTATATAAAACTGAGTTATTCAAATTTGAAGCATTTAATGAAAATTCACTACCATAACGCACTTGCTGCGTCCCGAACGTTTAATGTATAAAATTATGCAATAAACGCAGGAGACCATAAAAGTATGGATGCAAAGAAATAATAACGAAACCGTTTCACTAACAAAGTTAGCGTCATTAGAGGATGAAAAATTCTAAACTACCTAACTATTAGACATTGTATTAGTGAATTTTCTTTAAAAAAATTCACTAATGAGGAGATCCCGACTTTTGAATTTTGAACAAATTTCTTCAAATGAGCGCTAATTAGGCCCCCCCCCAGAACACATATCCGGGGTCAGTTTCAATTTATATATATATATATATATATATATATATATATATATATATATATATATATATATATATATATATATATATATATATATATATATATATATGTATATATGTATGTATGTATGTATCACACCGATAACTCAAAAAATAATAGGCCGATTTTGAGTAAATTTGGTGAATACCTTCATTTTCCAAATGGCTTGGACAAGTTCGTTAGCCAGGAAAAGCGGCGCAGGTTTTCCCGGAAAATTTTGTGTTTTCTTTCGAAAAAAAATTATATCCCTGGAATTAACAAAGTAAGGACAACCAAATTTGGTACGCAGGTTTATATCCTTATATGTATCTACCAAAACTTAGCACTGTAGGTTAAAAGACAAAAAAGTTATAGGCATTTAAAGAAAAATAAATTGGGGTTTTCCTCAAAACGTCAAAGTTGTGATTTAAAACGTCAAAATTGGCAACATTTAGGCAAAGAACTTGATTCTAATACGGACTATGGAAATAAAATGTCTCAAGAAGAATGTTTTACAAACCCTGAAGTCTTAGTTTCAACCTTCGTGATCCTTCATTTTACTAAAATATTTCCAGAAAATTCATTTCAAATAGACCCTTTCTCTGATGCTTGGCGATAGTCTAAGCTACAGAGTTTATTGTTTAATGGTATATAATTTTTGTCGAATTTTTGTAAAAAATCAATAAAGCTCAAGATATCCGTTATTATACAAGATATGGAAAAAATGGTATATATTAATTATAGGGTGTCTTGAGCTACATCTTAAAAAATTATTTCTACAATCACAGGGCCCATAAGTCGTTGGTGATACAAATTTTCTTTCTTTTTTTTTAATCAAACACGCCTTATGTTATTGAATTTTTCCATTTTCCATCAAAATCGAATGCATGTTTGTAAGAAAAGAAATTCTGAACGCAGCAAATGCGTTGTGGTAGCGAATTTTGATCAAATGCTTCATATTTGAATAGCTCAATTTGCTATTAACCTATAAGGTTGACCAAGTTTTTTCGGGAACACTTTAATTTACTTTCGGAAATTTTCTTACATTTTCAAACAATAAAGTTATTTTGATGGAACATGGCACATTGTTTTTACTATATAGGTTATACATATTTGCTATTAAAAACATTTTAATGAAAATTCACTACCATAATGCACTTGCTGCGTCCAGAGTTTTTTATATTACGTGTTAGATAAAATGACGATAACCCAGAGAAGGATAAATCACAGGCAAATCTTCTACGTGTATATTTTAATTGCCGGAAGTCGTGTTCCTACCGAGTTTTGGAAAATCTTTCTATCAAAGAGGCAATGCCAACACGAATTATTAATTAGTGGCGGAGTTTGGTTTAGGTAAATTTTGCTGTTCATTACCTTGGAAATATAAATATTCTCGTAGGGGTCTAATTTCACCGGTTGTCTAACATTTCTGTTGAGCTTCAGGTATTCTCTATATATGTGGTGATTATTATCCAGGATATGTTGAGCCAGTGTCTTGTCTTGTTCCCTTAACTTGTCTATACTACCGTATCTTAGCTGTGCCAGATGTTCCTTAAATCTGTTTTCAATGGATTTTTAGTTTGCCGAACTTTCTTAATGTACTCTACTTCTCTGCTATGTCTACTTTTACTTGTGCAAAATTGCATTAATTTATATAGATACTTAAAAATTAGGTTAAAAAGAAAAAAATAATAGAAAATGTGGAAAAAATTCATTAAATACGTATATACGAAAATAAAACTATGAGTCTATAAAAAAGTAAAATCACTTTGGGCGCCATATAAAATTAAACGTTTTGGTGAAAATATGGGCTATTTGAGAATAATGGCAGTGTAGTAGGCATGTAATGGTAATTGAAGGCAATGGTTGAAGCATTAGGAAAAGAGAATTAGTAAAGCAAAAAGTATGACTGATTTGGTCTGTCAAAAGTTGAAGTTCTCTGTATTTGGTGTAAGTGTCAAATCAATTTGGATGTAACCTTATAAATTATGTAATGATACAGCACAAATCTAAGACTTCTTGTATTAACATACTGTATGATTTTTGTCAATAAACTATAATAATAATAATAATAATAATACGAACATAGTATGTCTATCTTGAGCTAGGAAGTATATGTAGCCTTTGAAAATTTTGTTTACGAAAATAACAGATAAGTTTTTATTGTTCATATGGGTAGGAAACATATTTATATCGGACTCTGTTACAAACAGGAAAAGAAAAGCAGATAAAAAAAAGATTGTAATCTCGAAATTCATTTCCAAAACTTATAAAAGTCTGTGACCAATGGCCGCCAGAGGTTATCCACCTTGTTATCACACACCCAAACACACACACACACACACACACATATATATATATATATATATATATATATATATATATATATATATATATATATATATATATATATATATATATATATATATATATATATATATATATATATATATACTAAAAAATTAAACTAGCCGTGTATGATGTGAGTTATCTGGAATATAACTTAGTGTGATGGTTTCCACCACATAGATAAAGAAAACCTAAAGCTCATCAAAAATATTAGACAACCGGTGAAATTGGACGCCTATGAGAGTATTTATATCTCTAAGGTTATAAATCGAGCTCCGCCACTGATTAATAATTCGCAGTTCGTATTACCCCTTTGATAAAAAGATATTTCTAAATTCGTTAGTAACATTTATAACGGGATTTCAAGACGACTTCTGACAATTAAAATAACGTAGAAAGTTTGCCTGTGATTCCTCCCCCTAGGGGTAGGTGTTTTACCTAACACGTAATATAAATACAATGTGTAGTTGTTAAGCAGTTTAGAATGTTTTACTGTCCGATAACGATAACCTTGTCAGTGAAACGATCGTCATGCCTTTGAAAGATGTGTTGCAGCTATTTGAGTGCTCCAAGTGTTCATCACAGGTTCCAATCTTCACTTAGTAAATGAGAGGAACTGGATTGGATTGGTGAGATAGGCGTATTATTCTCAGTCTTTACAAAAGTCAAAGTACCCATAACACAAGTACACACCCAAAGCACCACAAACAGCTTTTTAAAGACCTGACTCATTAATCCTGTTAGTGAGACGATCGTCATCAGTGCTCATCACAGGTTCTAATCTTCACTTAGTACCCATCACAGATATTAAGGGATATGAAATTAAGCTGAAAAAGTCTAGCCGCAGCAAGTGCGTTATGGTACTGAATTTGTATAGAAATGATTTGGCACCAAACATTTTTTTCAATTACATGCTGATAGCTTTTTTCTCGTAACATAGAGATGTATGTTTTGATTTGTAGTTTACTTAGTATAACGTTAACCTACGTACCAAAGTTAGTTACCATAGATCTGTTATTTCCCGAACTATGATTTTTTTCTAAAATAAAACCCCAAATTTTCCCAGAAAACCTGCGCCAATTCTCCTGGCTAATGAACTTATCCTAGCCACTTACAAAATAAAAGTGCCTGCCAAATTTCATCAAAATCAGCCCATTATTTTTTGAGTGATCGGTGTAATACACACACACACACACACACACACACACACACACACACACACACACACACACACACACACACACACACACACACACACACACACACACACACACACACACACACACACACACACAAATATATATATATATATATATATATATATATATATATATATATATATATATATATATATATATATATATATATTTCTTTTTTTTTCGAGTTTCAAAAGTCGGAATCTCCCCATTAGGAATTTTTTCTACGAAAATTCACTAATAAGAAAAGGTATACGCCAAGGATGGTCATTATCGCCATATTTGTTTGATTAATTTATGAAAACTATTTAGGCTGAAATAAAAGACATCAACAGTTGAAATAAGTAGACAACGGTTTCGGTGCATAAGGTACACAGATGACAGCGCTGATAGGAGAAACGGAAAAAGAATTGAAAAGCATGCATAGAGTACTGAATGACGTGTCAAGAAGAGCTAAACTAAAAATCAATATTACGAAAACCAAAGTAATAAATGTAAGAAAAGAGCTAAACGGTAGGCAACATAAATAAGTATAAATGTCCACCTACCTTGGGAGTATTACTACAGGTACAGGTAAAAGTAAGTGTGGCAAAAAACTGAGAATAGGAATCGTTATAGCAAAGCAATGATTTATTAGACAGAATACTCTTTTCATTAATAAACATTTTAACTTGGTCCGAGGAAGGGATTTATCAAGTCATACGAAGTGTTATATTGTATGGGGCCGCAAGCTGGATATAATCTTTTAAAATGTGCACATGGAGAAAAATGACACCGATAGAAAGACGAACAAAAGTGTGCTAAGAGATTTAAAAGAAGAACTGTGGTTTCTGAAACAAATTTTACGACGGCGTTCTGGGGTCACGTTAAAAAATTATTTTCTAATAATTCTGAGATAAAAAGTCAGAATTCTGAGATAAAAAAGTCAGAATTCTGACATAAAAACTCAGAATTCTGACATAAAAAGTCAGACTTATGAGATGAAAAAGTTAGAATTCTGAGATAAAAAAGTCAGAATTCTGACATAAAAACTCAGAATTCTGAGTTAAAAAGTCAGAATTCTGAGATAAAAAAGTCAGAATTCTGACATAAGGAGTCGGAATTCTGACTTTTTTAAATCAGAATTCTGAGATAAAAAGTCAGAATTATTCGAGAGCTTCATACGACAGTGTTCACTTGCAAAACGTTTACCTATTGACTATTGGTGTGTAATTAGGCAGGTAGCTCTGCCTGTACCGGTTTTACAGTTAGTTGATGGTTTACAAACAAAAAGGAAAGAAAATTAGTTCATTCTCTATTGTTCTCGTTGCGTTAATAGAATGTTGCATAGTGCATATATTATGATTTTACTAATTATGTAGTACACGCAGGGTTAATGAAATAAATTTTCTCAAAATATACTTCCTATTTCTATCAAAAATTGAGTATAATTTAGATCTGAAGGTAGATGTTTATCAAGTCATGCGTATGGAGTGTTATAATGATGGGGTGGACGTTAACTAAGCAAGTGCACTAAGGGGATAGAGCTTTTGAAATGTGGACATTGAGCAAAATGACAAAGACAATAAGGTATACCAATAGAAACACGAATAAAAAAGTGTGTTAGAAGATGTGACGGAATAGAAATGCTTGCTGAAAGAAATTGATAGGAAAAGGCAACATATATAGGACATATTTTAAAACATCTTCCTGGTAGTTTTATTTGAAATATACATACCTAGACAAAAAGGAAGAGGTAGATCAAAAGTAAAACGTCTGGATATATGGTACAATATTGATGGAAGGTGGAAGCTACACTGCATTAAAATGGGCAGTTACGAACGGAGATTCTCGATTGCGACAGATTGTATCGCATTTCGATTGTGACGGTGATGATGTTTATCGAGCAACAAAAACAAATCTTTAAACAACAACAAACGTATGTTTATCTCATGATTATTTATTTATAAGAGCCTCGGTAGTTCAGTCGTAAGAACGTGTGCCACTGAACCGAATGGTACTGCGTTCGATCGCAGGGTTCGTCTTTCACTTTTTTCAGTACACACTGTAACATTAACATCAACCAAGGTTGTGGCATTGTGTTTGAGCAAGTTGAATGTCTGCACGTTCCGCCCTTCTGAGGAGGCGTAAAGCCGTCGGTCCCGTGTCCATGCGAAGTTGGGCACGTTAAATATTCCGACTATCCTTGCAGAACGGCAGAGTTCGGCAAAATTTACAGGATAGCGAGGTGAAACTGCTCCCTGGTGCCGGTGATTGGCCATAGTCGCGGAAATAGACCGACGTTACAGATAAAATAACACAAACATATTTATTTATATGCTTCTAAGGCTGACTTGACTTTAATTCAGCTAGAGTTTCCGTGATATAATGTTGATTAAAACAATAATATACTTGTATATTTATATGACGACTTATTTACGTACATAATTAGTAAAATCCTAATATATGCATTATGCTTTATTCTATTAACGCAACGAGAATAATAGTCAATGAACCAATTTTGTTTCCTTTTAGTTTGTAAACACCATCAACTAACTATAAAACCGGCACAGGCAGAGCTACCTACCCAATCACACATCAATAGTCAATAGGTAAACGTTTTGCAAGTGGCACCACCTGGATGCTGTCGTATAGCTCTCGAATAATTCCGACTTTTTATCTCAGAATTCTGAGTTAAAAAGTCAGAATTCTGACATAAAAAGTCAGATTTCTCAGTTTTATCTGAAAATTCGGACTTTTTTGCCTCATAATTCTGAGTTTTTATGTCATAATTCCGACTTTATGTCAGAATTCGGAGTTTTTATCTCAGAATTCTGTGTTTTTATGTCAGAATTCTGAGTTTTTATCACAGAATTCTGAGTTTTTATCTCAGAATTCTGACTTTTTTTATCTCAGAATTATTAGA
This sequence comes from Tillus elongatus, assembly GCA_964006375.1. NCBI lineage: Eukaryota > Metazoa > Arthropoda > Insecta > Coleoptera > Cleridae > Tillus > Tillus elongatus. The sequence goes on from OZ023264.1 coordinate 112,956,438, forward strand.
AAATAATTTTTTAACGTGACCCTAGAACGCCGTCGTAAAATCTAGAGGAACGCAAAATTTGTTGGGCATTTTCTGGAACACAATTATTTTTTAAAACATTATTTAAGGGACACTCACTTGAATAATCACGTTTTGCAAAAGTCGTGCAAACATAATTTGTCGTTAAGATAATCAACGTATACTGTGATACTGAGAAGTATTATGTGAGAAATAATGTTAGAGTGTTAATATTTCACAAGATATAGAAGATTTGATTTCAGTTATAGCTTTCTGATATTCAATAATTTGATTAAAACGTTTCACTATAATTATGTGATAGTTATCAGTATTAAAAGCCTCTTAATTAAAGTTTTTAAATACGTAGACACACGCTGTATGATATTCTTGTTCTATGGAAATGCTAGTCCAATATTCCTGCTGCATGGAACCATGTTCCTGCAACGGTCCATTTCAGAGGCTGCGATCGGTAATATGTAGTGAAGGTGGAGTCACGATGTCAACAGGTCCAGCCCTTTTGATATGATTGGCGAGTGGGGAGAACGTTAAAAAACGTTTGTTATAATCAGCAGGCAGCAGGAAAGGGATGTGTGATGCTGATATCAGTCACAGTCACGAGACAAGCTTCCTGTACCAGTTTTAATATTGTTATTCAGTCGGTGCATTGTTTAATCAACAAAGTATTTAACTAAGAATAGAGAGTTATCCAAGTGTTATTTTTAAGGCCCTTTAAGTGTGAAATATTAGTCCTTGGTTAAAATTTAAAATGCATATTCGTTTTGTGGCACATCCCGTATTATATTTTGATAGTGGCTGGGAACTCAACATTTAACAAATGGTAAGTAGATCGAATTAGTTGTAAATTGTACCCCTATGGGCATCCATATGTATTATTTCGAATAAGTAAAATATTTAGTTGGTACTAGGTTTGAAAAGTATTTTTTTTGGACGATTATATTCGTCACAGCAATTTTTGTTAGGTAGCCAAACTGATTTCGGGTTCTATACTTACTCTTATTATACAATCGCAGTATTTTTTATGTCATCGCCTTCAATTATCTGTAGCAGATACTATGGCCTTTAAAATATTTGTATTGTATTGTATTTTATTTCTTTTACGTCGGTCTATTTCCGCGACTAAGAAAGCAGGCTCAGCTCACTGTCCCAAAAATTTAGCTGAGCCCCTTCATTTCTCTACGAAGCGCGGGGGCCTTTAACGTGCCCAACATTATATAGTACACATGACCGACAGCTTTACGCCCATTTTAAAGGTCGGCAACTGCAGACATCAAACTTTCTCGAACACAATACCACAACATCGGTTGATGTTAATTTTACAGTATGCACTGAAAAAGAATATGATAGACTACCGAAGTTGCCTTTTAATATACTACTATTGTTTCGATATCGCTTTACCAACCAAAGTATTCACATGTGTAGCTTCTGATGCATTTATCAGCTTCACAGTTTCACTCTCGGATAGATTGTCTTTATTTTAATTAAGGTTTGTAGTTTCCCGCACTTCGTCAGAAACTGAAATCAAAGTTATTAATTTGGTTTAAATGCCGCTTCCAGATAATATCATTTAATGACGGAATTTTAACCAGATACGTGGCTTTGCCATTTTTTTTTACAAATTAGATCCTTAATCCATGTAGGTTTTTGTACATTTCTGTAAACCTTAACAGTAACAGTTTCATTAATCTCTAAATTTAAAAACCTTTTACCTTCATGGTACTGCTTCTGTAACCTTTGTTGATCAACAATTGTATTTTTAACATTTAACGAAATTTGATCTATTCTTTTCAGGTACAAGGTTATCGAATCTAGTGCGCAAATTTCTATTAAATATTAACTTTGCTGGTGTGACACCAGCTGTACCATGTGGTGTGTTCCTAAAGTCGAATAGAAAATTACATAAAACTATATTGATGTCAATATTTTGTTTATCCACCAAAGCATTTTTAAGCGCATTTTCTTAACAGCTCCGTTAGACGAAGGTTGAAAGGGGGGTGAAGTTGTGTGGTTAATGTTATTTCCACGCAAAAATTCTAGAAACTCTTTAGAACAAAACCTTTTCGCGTTATCGGTTAGGATGTGCTTTGGCAAGCCAAATCTCGCAAAAGTGCTTCTTAGACAGCCAATAGTTTGAGGCTATTAGGTTTAATGAAATGACCTCCAACCATTTTGAATGACTGTCAATTAATTCCAAAAGTGGTCGATTTAAAAATGGACCCATAAAATCTAGATGCAGTCTACATCACGGATTTTCTGGCCAAGGCCAATTTTCTAAAACTGCCCTATTATGAGTTTTCTTATATAACATGCAACTTGCGCAGGAACTACAAATATTTTCAATTTCCTTGTCTAAACCTGACCACCAGAAATACGACCGAGCTAAACTCTTCATTTTCAAGATTCCCATAAGTGAAAATCTTTTAAAATATTTTTTGTAGAATAAAATGAATAATTATTCGGTTGTTTTTGTTTTGTTTCTTTAACGTCGGCCTATTTCCGCGACTATGGTCAATCATCGACGTCAGGGAGCAGTTTCACCTCACTATCCTGGAAATGTTGCCGAACCGCTGCCTTTTTGCCATGAGGGTGGGGATCTTTAACGTGCTCAACATCGCGAGACCAACGGCTTTACGCCTCCTCCGAAGGGCGGAACGTGCAGCCATTCAACTTGCTCAAATACAATGACACACCCTCAGTTACTGTTAATCTTACAGTACGTACTGAAAAAGTGAAAGGAGAACCCTGGGTTCGAACCCAGTACCCTTCGTTTCAGAGGCAGACGTTCTTACCACTGAACCACCGAGGCTCTTTATTCGCTTGTTTCATAACAAACAATCGGAATACACACTTAAATCATTGCGAATACGGTAAAAAGGTTTCAATCTTGTGTCAACCTTTTAGGCCATTGCGTGAACAAGAAGTCTTTGATTTTACGCAACGTGTTATCATCTGAAGTGGCTTCCCGTATCGCTCCAAAATTAATCGGAAAATTATGATTTTCACTCAAATAATATACAAAATTAATATCTACGTTTTCCCAGTCTCTTTCTGAACGTTCTAATGGCAAGCGGGAAAGACAATCGGCATAATTGTTTTGTGATTTCACGAATTTAATATCATATTGATAATTCTACAAGATAACCTCCCAGAGTCTGAATCTGTTAGCCGAAAATTGAGCTATAGATTTTTTAGGATGAAAAATTGTAGTTAAAGATTAATGGTCTGTCAAAAGAGTAAATCTGCGGCCATATAAATACTGATTAAATTTAAAAACAGAAAAAGTAATGCTTAATAAGTACACTTGGAGAACACCCAAATCACCACAACACATATTTCAGAGACCTTACGATCGTTTCGTTGACAAAGTCAACATCTTCAGAGGAAGAAAAATTCTAACATAAAAAACTAGATCCCGTATATTTATATCGCGTCAAGGTAAACGAACTAGTCCGAAGTAAAGTTGTCGTCCAAGAACGATCGTTTGTTTATTGCGCAGTGAAACAGGTCGGAGACCTGCTTTAATCTTTTGGTCGACAAATTTATTACCCTTATCTAATATAGGTTTAAAAAAGGACCAGAGTTCTTTAAAGAATCAGCACGTTTCCTTTCGATCTAGAAATTTACTATGTGGATATTGGTTCATGCCGATAAAGACATCTGGTGAGATAAACAACATAAATTCAACTCATCTCTTTTAAAAATTAGAAAACTAAAAACCCAGATGCCTGTCTCACCGTGTTAACTTTAACAAAGGAAAAATAGTTGAGCTAAAATACTACATAAAAAACTATATTCATATTGATTTTAATTCTACGTGAAAATATTTATATTGACTACATAGATACAAAAAACCGAACAGGTATTTAAATCAAGACAAACATAGTGATTAGTATATGTATAAACCGGTCGAGTTATTGACAATAATTTATTATTCTACCAGACAAATTAGGAGTATTTAAGCGGTCAAATGCAAAGGGAAAACAAAGGACTAGAAATTACAGGTGCCGCACGATTTAATGAAGTTTTGTTCTTAATAGACCTTAATATGAAAATAATTTCTAATGAATCAAGCATAGTTTGATGTCTGACATTTTTGACAAGTTTCAAATTTTCTTTGTCAATGTGGTGGTTATTATCCCATATATGTTGTGCCACACATGATTTGTCCACCGTACCATATCGTAACTGTGCGAGATGTTCACGAAATCTGGTGGCTATGTTTCTCCTAGTTTGGCAGACGTATTTAAGATCACAATCTTTGCAACTAATCTCATAAATTCCGGACATTTCAGTGACTTTGTCTTTGTCTTTCGTATTACCCAACAAATTTTTTAAATTACTTTTCGTCGAAAACGTCAAATGTAAATCGGCTTTCTTAAAAATACTTTCCAAACCCTTTGTGATTCGTGGTTCATAAGGTAAACACACAATTTTTTTTTCGATTTTATCATTCGTGCTGATTCTTTAAAGAACTCTGGTCCTTTTTAAACCTATATTAGATAAGGGTAATAAATTTGTCGACCAAAAGATTAAAGCAGGTCTCCGACCTGTTTCACTGCGCAATAAACAAACGATCGTTCTTGGACGACAACTTTACTTTGGACTAGTTCGTTTACCTTGACGCGATATAAATATACGGGATCTAGTTTTTTATGTTAGAATTTTTCTTCCTCTGAAGATGTTGACTTTGTCAACGAAACGATCGTAAGGTCTCTGAAATATGTGTTGTGGTGATTTGTGTGTTCTCCAAGTGTACTTATTAGTGCTCATCACAGGTTCCAGTTTTCACATAGTGAGTTATGCTTAATTTCTCTTTCTCGATTTGGCTAAATATTTTCCGCACTAGATAGGGTACGAGACGCGTAGGCGATTAATTCCTCTCTATCGTCAGGGTAGACTTGAGAAATTTGTCCCTCAAAACCATAATCACTTGCATCCGTACTTAAAATAATGAGTAAGTCGAGGTTGTAATAGACCAATATAGGAGCAGATGTAAGTAAATCTTTTATTTTCGAGAAAGCTCGGTCACATTTTGGTTACCACGCCCAAGGAACGTCTTTTTTTAATAAATTGTACAAGGGGTAAAGCACTGTTGCCAGATTTGATTTGGTACAAAAGAGCTATAATAATTTATTAGTCCTAGAAAAGATTTTAATTGTGTAATGTTTTCAGGTTGCTTAGCTTCCCTCACCGCCAGAATGTTCGAATCGGATGTCAGAGACCCTTCCCTGTTTATAACAAATCCCAAATATTCAAATTCGTCTTGAAAACACTGGCATTTATCTAAAGAAATTTTTAAACCTGAATCCTGTAAAATCTCTAGGATCCGGCTAAATCTTCCGACGTGTTCTTTTCGGTTACGCCCCGTTATTAGAATAACGTCCAAAAAAACTATAACCCCTTCCAAACGCTGAAACAAAGAATCGAGAATGTTTTGAAATTTCGAGGGAATACCGGCAATTCCAAATGTTATACTGACACAATCCTATATGTAGAAATCGTCGTCAACTTCTTTGGATCCTCGTCTAAACAGATCTGACGATAAGCAGTAGAAAGATTCAGTTTCGAAAAATTTATTTGACAAGAAGTTCACTTATACGTGGTAACGGGTATTGGTCAATTTCTATATATGGATTTACCGTGACTTTAAAGTCACCCCAGGTTTGTACAGAGCCATTATTTTTAAAAACTGGCACTATAGGAGTACGCCATGGCCTATAATTTACAGGGGTAATCACTTTCGATTTCTTGAAACGATCTAATTCCAATCCCACTTTTTTTTTAATTGCGAAAAAAAAAACAACTTTGGGGTTACCCTGTCTGATTTTAACTTTATGGAAATAAGCCCTTTAGTAAAAGTACCTAACCCGGCACTAAGTGAAGATTGGAACCTGTGATGAGCACTGATAAGCAGACTTGGAGAACTCAAATCGCCACAATACATTAAAAAAAACCTGACGATCGTTTCACTTGCCAAGTTAACGTCATCAGATGATGAATAATTCTAAATAACTTATATACACAACACTATTTATCTTCTTCTGCAAACTACTAACGACACCAAAATGAACATATTTCGTTTGGCGGAAGTATCTGTATTCTTTTCCTATCTATCGGACGTGCTTTTGCCGGTATTTGTTTTATAAAGTAATCTATCAGGTGACTGCTCATAGGCGGCGGAGCGAGATTCATACATTTATTATATATATATATATATATATATATATATATATATATATATATATATATATATATATATATATATATATATATATATACATACAGGATTTCCCACGTAGATATCTCATTAGCCGTTTATAGAGTAGGGCACACAATTGAATTCTAAAAATTCACGCACGTGGGTTTAACAAAATTTACAGTTCACTGAAAACATTGACGTTAGTATGGGACTTCCAGTTATACCGGAAGTAGACGTCAACTTTCTTATTTCAAATAGAAGATGGTGTTTTTTATTACGGATCTAGATTACTGGTCAAATTGTATGGTAGGTTTTACTAACATGTTATGTCATTTTTCTCAACCATTTTCGAGATATTTGACTTTTTAAAAAAAATCTTAAAAAACATTGTCACATTTACACACCTGTATCTCTCTTATTTTTTAACCGGAAGAGTTGACATTTTAAAGTGCAAATTCTAAAATGCTACAAAATATTTGGAATTTACTAAAGCTAGTGCAAGTTAGACACGGGTGTCCGAAATAGACCGGTCAATTGTGACAACTTTAAAACCTAATAACGCTCTTATTTTAAATAGGACACCCTATATTTTATAACATTAGTTTATGTACTTTTTATTGTTCTTTCGATTGGTATCAGCATTCTCTATACTTAAGTTCCACCGATTTGAAGATATTTAAACATTATTTGCGATAAGAAATAATTCTTTCTTTTAGCTTCAATATATAAGTAGGCGTTGATCTGACATGTCTTAGACTTGCACATTATCAGGACACTTTTTACAGAGTAATCTTTTTGTGCAATTCTCAACTTTGGATTGTCATTTGTTTTTGAGCTACAGGTGTCAACGTTTGTTTTTATTATGGCAGCCATATTGGATTTATTGCTCATGTGATAGCCTGTGAAAGGAGCTTTTCAATGATGTACAACATGCTTGAGAAATCTTGTAATTGCACTTATAATTTTGAGAAAAACCGTTTTGAGGATAGTAGGCTATGAAATCCAATACCAGAAAACAAATGACAAAAAAAGTGTTCAAAAAGCAGTAGGCCATGGAGTCTAACAATAGACTTTTACTTTTCACATAATTTTCCGTAATTATTCACGATAAAAAAATATTGTGATTTGATTTAAAATACTTAATTAGGTGATAATGCTAGGTAATATTATGTGAAGCAGTTTAATAACGAAACCCGGCAATAACAAATAGAAACTTAAACTCCACAAAACAACACAATTAGAAACGGAACTCAACAAATAATAAAATAGAAACTTGAAAATACACTAAATAGAAAATTGTTCAATACGGCCACCGTTTTGCTCAATACACTTTATACACCTTTTTGAAACATGCCTGCAAACTTTGATGAGGGTGTTTTGGTTAATATGACTTATAGCTTCCGTGATTCTGTTTCGTAATTCATTGATATTTTATGGTGAATCGAATTTATATACATCATTCTTCAGAGTTCCCCAAAAATAAAAATCCATGGGTGTTACATCAGGACTTGGAGCACACCAGTGAACCCGCCCATTATATATATATATATATATATATATATATATATATATATATATATATATATATATATATATATATATATATATATATATATATATATACTCTCGAAGGCGTTTAGCTATATAGATTTTTTATTAATTCTAGATTCTCCTTAATAACGTGGTGATTATTATCCTAAATATGTCGGACGACGGAAGATCTATCTATAGTACCGTATTTTAAATGTGCTAAATGTTCTTTGAGTCTAATTCCAATATATCGTTTTTGTTTGTACGGCGTATTTAGGATCACAATCTTACAACTTATTTAATTAATTTCCTGCAAATTGGCCGTACTATCCTTGTCGTTTGGGCACCTAGCAAGTTTTTTAAATTATTTTTTTCGACGATGTTAGTTGCAAGCTGGCTTTAAAAAAATGCTATCTAGACCCCTTGTGATTAAAAGTTTAAATGGCAAGCAAACAAATTTTTTTCGGCTTTTTCTGTTCTAAAATCGTTGATTCCGCTAACATTTTCTGTTTGTTTATTAATTTCTCCACTAGACAAGCAGTGTATGCGTTATATTCGGCTACGTTCTTAAAATAATTCAATTCTTTGTAATATCTACGTTTACTTAAAAGAAAATTAATTAACCTTTTTATAAAAAAAATCAGAGTGACCATTTTTGTGCGTACTTATGATATGAGTCATTCGGAATGTAGCTTAGAGTGGTGGTTTCCTTTTTATGGACATTGAATTTTAAAGTGTCTTTATTCTTGGTAACTAGTACATCTAAAAAGGGTAATTTATTATTACTTTCTAATTCGTGGGTAAATTTTATAGAATCAAATTTATTGTTTAATTTGGCAATAAAATCTTCTATTCTAAAAATGTTTTTGTTAAAAAGTTTAAAATATCATCCACGTAACGAAACCAGACCCTAGGAAAATACTCACTTTCACTTTCAAGATCTGTTTCAACTCTACTCATTAAAAGGTCTGGAATAATTGGAGATAGCGGGTCGCCCATTGACGTGCCTTGGGTTTGTTCAAAAAGTTCATTGTTGAATTGAAAAATATTTTGTTAAATACAAAGGTTTGTTAAAGTTAAATATTCTTTGCAGACCGTTTCATTTATGTTATTCATTTTTAACAACTCTTTAAACACGTTATCGTTTGCTTCGTAGGAAACAGTGAGGTTACATTGAATGAAATTAAGACCTCACCTTCAGTCAATTCCACCTCTTTAATTTTATTAATAAGTTCAAGTGAATTTGTTACTGAAAACGTTTTTGTTTGACGGGCAAGCTTTTAAATTAATTTGTTCACCACTTTGCTAAATTATATCTCGGGGAGTCTATAGCCGAAACAATAGGTCTCGTTGATTTTCCCGGTTTATGAATTTTTGGGAGACCGTACTTTTTGGGGACTTTAGGATTTGCAACTTTCCTCCTAAGTCTTTTGATATGAGGTTGTGACAACTCTTTAGACTATTTTTAACGTCGGAAATCATTTTGGGTAGCGGGCTTTTATTTAGTTTTTTATACGGTCCTGTCTCTATGGTGTTCTAAACTCTATCTTTATATTCGTTTTTGTCCAAAATCTCAACCTTAGTGCCTTTGTCTGCTTTAACATAAAAACAATCTTTCTCTCGCGATCGCTTAATTATTTGCTAACTAAAAACCAAAATTTTAATCAAATGAAGATTTAAAAAATTAAAAGTCGAAATATTCAATTGAAATATATTCTGAAAATCGCGCCCTAAAAGAGGCCGGCCAGTTGCATTGTTGATAACATACAAATCTAAATTGCACTCTTTTTTGTTAAAATATACTTTGCATCTAATGTAACCTAATGGAGCAATTTTATCACCATTATCCAAACTGAAAATTTTGTTAGTCGGTTGCAGATACTTATTATAAAAATTGGTTTTATAAATATTGTATGAAACTACACTAAAAATTGTATGAAACTACCTAACCTGTATCTAAATTAAAGCGAGTCAGAATTTTCAATTTTTAAATTAATTAATATTGGTTTTAAATATTTAAATAATGAATATTCTTCTAATTCTGAATAATTTTGAGAGTGACATTTCTTTTACTTTTATCTGGACACACCAGCGCTAGGTGTCATTTTTGTTGACATATATGACAAAAACAATATCTAAATGAACACTTAGCTGAAGTATAGGTCTTTAGCACCAAAATGTAATATTAAAAGCGGTGCGGTTGTCCTCGTCGGCAGTGTAAGATTTAGGAAATTTGCCTAAATAAATAATAAATCTGGACGCAGCCTGTGCGTTATGGTAACGAATTTTCGTAAAAATGTTTTTAATGTCAAATATGTATTGTTTTTAAAAGGACATTTCGTTGGCAGTATAACCTATATAGTAGTAACAATGTACCACATTTCATTAAAATAGCTTTGCTGTTTCAAAAAGTACAAACATTTTCCGAAAATAAACTTAAAAAGTTATATATTATATTTTTCACAAAAATTCGACAACTTTTATTTACAATAACTTTCTAAACATTTATTATTAATCACCAACATTTCACAAAAATGCTACAAAAAATGATTTCGACGAAAACACTAAAAACATTTCTGCGAAAACTTTTCAAATTCAACCACTATTTGAGTGTGCCTGCATACCGCAGGTTGATTTTTTGCGGAGTAAGACAAACAAAAGCTCTCTGAATGCGTCATTTCCATGGGGCTTAGCTCTCTATTGGTACAAACGCATTTTTACAATTTCTGATATGTGTTTGTGCAATGTGCCAAAAAAGTGAAAAGTTGCAAAACAATTGAAATAACTCAAAAACGATGAAGGATATCAATTTTTTTTCCTTACAAACATGCATTATTATTCAATCGTTTTACGAAAAATGCGCTAAAACAAAGCAAAGCTAAAACTTGCTCTATTCACCAAAATACAATGTTTTCATACAACTGTTATCTGATGCGTATCAATAAGTGCGCATTGCTCCTAAATATCACAAAGTATGTAGAGAACCGACGTTGCCACCTATATTAACAAAGTTAAGTTAAACTGACTTACTTAATTAATACATTAGACTCAGCCTTCGAAATATTTGAGATAATAGCTGCAGGATGTTTAAAATATATGTTCAAACCTGGAAAATTCGAAATTCAAAAATATAACTTTTTTAAATGGAACACTTGTATATTTTATGTAATATTAAAGAAAATAGAAACCACATAACTTTTCTCAAGTAGGTCCTATACTTATATCTTATTATTTTTTAGTTATTTTGATTTTCTTATTTTACTAAATATTTTAATTATATATCTAGTCATCATTCCAAGTATCAATAAAAAGCCTGGACGCTGCAAGTGCGTTACGGTAGTGAATTTTCATAGAAATGATCTGGCACAAAATATTTTATTATAACTTTATTTCTTGAATTGTCTTTTAGTGAATCTTCTTAAAAAAAAACTCAAACATATATATGAACACATAAAAATTGTAACTGACCGTGGATATGAGTTCCAGGCGTCCTAGTTCGCGCTCATCTCAAAAGGAGTTACAACATAAGATTTTTTTGATAATAGAGAGATATCGTTAGTAACACTTTCGAAAGAATTCTTCAAATGTGCGCGTATTAGGACCTCTAACATCGATCTTCAGTATTATAACGCACTTACTGTGTCCCGATTTTTTAAATTATTACTATATATATATATATATATATATATATATATATATATATATATATATATATATATATATATATATAAACACAGAGTGAATCAGAATACCCGTACCAGTCGTTTATTAGCCTACTGGTTCTCTAAAGAAAAAAATAAGATATGTTTGTATACCCAAATCGGGTACGCTCTATTGATTGGTGATTGTGTCAACTTCCGGAACAAACCGGGAATTGGTCGTTCTGACCCAAATATTGAATTTTTAATTGGAACATACTATTTTTTATTACAGATTCAGGTTGCATGTAAAAAATAAGAAACTTTCATCCGAACCACTTTCCCGATAGATGTCACCACTAACCTTGATAATTAGTTTTAACTGCTCTTGACACAAATCAGACCCAACGATAACGACGTGGCTAGGGAGAATGGATGGCAGAAAATGTAAGCGTTCGTAAATGGTCAAAATGTCTGCCACCTTGATTCACACATTCCTGGATCCGTCTTCGAACGCTGTCGGTAGTTCGCAAGATCTCTACGTCGCTCAACTACTGGCAGGCTTCCTGGATTCGAATCTTCATATCATCTTTTGTTGTGGGTTGATGTCCGTAGACAATATCTTTGACCTGGCACCAAAGAAAAAAATCCAAGGGTGTCAGGAAGGGATCGAGGCGGCCACTCTACAGACCCTACTCTTACGATCCACCGTCCAGGGTACAGGTTATCAATGACATTACGTGCTTCCAGCAAATAATAACTTAGACAACCATCCTGCTGCATCCACATCGACTTTCGTGTATTGAGCGAGACGTCTTCCAGATGTTGACAGGGGACTTTGTTGACGAAGGCAGCGTACACATGGCCAGTTAGGTCTGGTCAACCAATGAGTCTTTCTGTCCTCAATTTTGGATTCTTAAATAGAACATGGTATTTTTTATTACAGATTTAGGTTACAGGTAAAAAATAAGAAACTTTTATCCGAACCGCTTTCCCAGTGTATGACCGTTAACGTTGAAAATAAATTTTAACTGTTCTTAACACAAACCAGACCCAACGACAAGGACATGGCTGTTGTGTGTGGGGCGACTGTATGGCAGAAAATGTATGCGTTCATAAATGTTAAAGTGTCTGCTATCTTGAACCTCAAATTCCTAGTTTTCAAAAAACGAAAACAAGTATCTACCAAACAAATACCAGGTGTTAGCATGGAAATGGCAGCAACAGACATTGCTGTTAAACATTATCATTCATCTAGTTACTGCTTCGTGAAATCAGTTAAATGTCATTTTTAACAAGGCAAAGATGCTTTCCAACGAGGAAGGTTTCGACATGCCAATGGTGTTAGGCGAATGTCTTCAAAATTACAGACAAGTCGAACATATGTATGTAGGGAGGTACCCTGACTGCGTTCCTCAATCTCACAACTTTTTTAGGTGCCTGGCGATTCGAATTAGAACAACTGGTCAAATTAAACCCCTACACAATAAGAATCGGCAGATTAGGTAGCCGGTAAGAGACGAAATGACACCTGACATATTGGCTGCTGTTGCTATGAACCCCATGTTTCAACCAGGAGGATCGCGGTTGATTCCGGTGTGAGTCAAAGGTCAATATGAGGGATTTTAAAAGATAATCATTATCATCCTTATCACACTAACCTGCAACAGGCACTTGAACCGAGGGATTACCAAAAACGTATCGATTTTTGCTAATAGCTATTAACCAAAGAACTTGAGTTCCATCGATCGATTCTCTGGACCGATGAGGCTACATTCAAAAGCAAAGGAAAGGTCAGCATTCACAATGTCTATTGCTGGTCTCAAGAAAATCCTCATTGGCTGCAAGAAGTGGACAACCAGCATTGGTGGAACCTCAACACATGGTGTGGCCTCATCGGGTGCCAAATCATCGGCCCCCACTTTTTCGATGGCATCATAACTGGACGTGTGTACACTGACTTCGTCGACAAAGTCCCCTGTCAACATATAGAAGACGTTTCGCTCAATACACAAAAGTTGATGCGGATCCATCAGGATGGTTGTCTAAGTAATTTTTTCTCTGGATACACTTAATATCATTGATAACCTCTACCCTGGACGGTGGATCGTAAGAGAAGGGCCTGTAGCGTGGCCACCTCAATCCCCTGACTTAACACCCTTGGATTTTTTTTCTTTGGTGCCGGCTCAAAGATATTGTTTACGGACATCAACTCACAACAAAAGATGATATGAAGATGCAAATCCGGGAAGCCTGTCAGTCGTTGAGCGGCGTAGAAATCTTGCGATCTACCGACAGCGTTCGAGCACGGATCAAGAAATGTGTGAATCAAAGTGGCAGACACTTTGAACATTTACGAACGCTTACATTTTTTGCCATCCATTCCCCCACACACAACAGCCACGTCCTTGTCGTTGGATCTGATTTGTGTTAAGAGCAGTTAAAATTAGTTTTCAAGGTTAGTGCTGACATCTATCGGGAAAGTGGTTTGAATGAAACTTTCTTATTTTTTTACATTCGACCTGAATCTGTAATAAAAAATACCATGTTCCATTTGAAAATCCAATATTTGGGTCAGAACGATCCATTTCCGGTTTTTTCTGGAAGTTGACTCCATCACCAATCAACAGAGCCTACCCGATTTGGGTATACAAAATATCTTATTTTTTTTCCTTGGGGCATCCAGTGGGCTAATTAACGACCGGTACGGGTGTTCTATTCACCCTGTATATATATATATATATATATATATATATATATATATATATATATATATATATATATATATATATACTTTCGAAAGGGCTTAGCTGCCCGGTTGTCTAACATTTTTAATCAATTTTAGATTATCCTTATCTACGTGGTGATTATTATTCCAAATATGGCGGGCAATGGAAGTCCTATCTATAGCACCGTATCTTAACTGTGTGAAATGTGCATTAAATCTAATTTCAATAAATATTTTTGTTTGTGCGACATATTTACGTCGGTTGAAAAATCACTTCACAAGAAAGACCGACAGAAGCACGTCCGATAGATAATAAAATAATTTAGGTATTTCCGCCACAGAAATATGCATATTTTGTGTTGTTGGACCACGCTCTATCGTTGTGGACCGACTACCTGCGCAATAATGTACGCAGAGTTGTAGATGGAAGATATTTACATTTACTCATCCTCTGATGACGCTAACTTAGTTAGTGAAACTATAATAAGAACTAAATGGTACAAATAACAGGGAGATCGTCAGGTTTTAAAAAATTGTGTTTTGGTGATTTGGGTTCTCCAAGTGTACTTATCGGTGGTCATCACAGGTTCCAATCTTTATTTAGTCTCACATTTTAATCATTTGTTCACAAAAAGACATTTTTCAATCAAAACGGTTTTCTATGAGCTCCTGACTTTGTATCAATTTATAGGGATGTATTTTCTTTTATTTTATTATTCTAATAATCGATGAATGGCTAACATCCAATTTTGTGTCATTACTCAGTTCATTAAAGGTTTTTTTTTTTGTATCTGCTAAACATGTTCAAGGTTGCGAAATTGCTTTTCAAATGCTGCTAAGTGTCCCTTGGGATATAGGCGACAAATCGGGAAATTTTTCTTTAAATAGGCGAGCAGCTTTGAACTGTGATCGTGTTTTATCTCCGTAACCAATCATCTGACAACTCCTGTCATGCGGTTACAAACACACAGCAAGTTGGTAAGGCGTCTTAAATCAAACTAACATCGCCAACTGTGACTAATGTTGATAGCTTTTTACGTTTAATTTTCAATTGTTACCGTCCAAAAAGGACATTGAAATTGTTTCTACTTGCTTCCTTATTATCAAGAATGAACCGAGATTAGTTATTAATTATTTAGTGTGTTGTAGCGATGTTCGTGAATCAGATGAATTTCTTATTTTACTGTTAATTTTTGCAATACGTTTTAGAACCGTAGCATTTTTGAATCGACAATGAAAAGATCTTTCAAATGATGTATCACAAGCCCCCCTTTTTTCTCGTCCGCGTCTTACCGCCCCGATAGCACCGCATCCTTTGGCTTATTGTGCATGCCCTTTGTCTTTTCTACTCCACCCATTGCAAAATCACTGTGCCTTGAACTAGTCTGCACAGCAATTGGTAGGGTGAAGTTTTATATTGCTCTGTCTTCGGTCTAGGCTGACCGTAAATCAGTTGTCTTTTGCGGTCTAGAGCTTTACACTCGCACAAGATGTGCTGGGCTGATTCCTCCCCTCGCCGCAGAGTCTGCATGCCAGGTCCCTCTCGAACCGCCCCATTTTATGCAGGTGTTTCTTGACGGTCATGTGTCCCGTAAAGAGTCCTGTTATGTCCCTGAGCTGTCCTCTGCTAAGATTTAGCAGCTCCACAGCTCTCTTTGAACTGGGTTCCTCAATTACTGACTTCCCATGTCTGAGCCCCGGACAGTCTGCCCAGTACACCTTGTGTTCGTTTCTGACCCATGACTTAATGGATACTCTGTAAGTGCTCTTTGTCACGACCAAAACCGGTTCTGGTCCTATAAATAGTTCTGCTGACCCTCTCTTCGCGATATTGCTAGCTTCTTCATTGCCTTTGACCTCCCGAGTGATCCGCCACCCAGATGAGGGTGACCTCATTCTGCCCAGCCAGGTCGCCCGTCTCGTCTCGACATTCACTTACCAGCCTGGAATTTACCCGTGGGCTACTTATAGGGCCTTAAGGGCTGCCTGGCTGTCTGTGGCTATGAGGTTCCGCTTGTTGGTGTAATCCCTCTTGTTCTTTCGCACGCAGTCCGCGTACATGGCGTAGATTTCGGCCTGAAAGACTGTTGCATGAGCTCCGAGAGAACTACTATGACTTACCCTCGGTCCTTCCGAATAAACGCCTGCTACTTCCTATTTAAAAATCTGCGGGATAGAAAGAACTCTTACTCGAAGGGGGTTAAATGTAGAGGTGAAGGTTTCACGTTGCAGGATGTCATTTTTTTAGCTGACGTGTTTAGGGATCTTGTATAAATATGGACACTAACTGAGACACTAATTTTACCCCGCCTGAATGTTCCACATTGTAGATATAATACCTAATAGTATCTGATAAAACAATTGTAGATATAATACCTAATAGTATCTGATAAAACAATTGTAGATATAATACCTAATAGTATCTGATAAAACAATTGTAGATATAATACCTAATAGTATCTGATAAAACAATTGTCTTGTATGACCGTTTGAATTGGTCTGTGTTGCATTTACTTTTATCAAACAGCAAAGATTTGTCATTAAAAATGACAAAGGATTTTATAATCAATTAAATAGATAATAAAATATAGGCAACTGTAGCAACGATTGATTCGAATGAAACATTCTTTTAAGTTACTGCATAGATTACCGCATTTACCACACGTTGCATATTTAAAATAATCGAAAAACCTTAAAGTACATGTTTTGTGATTTATAATAGGCGTTTGTATTACTTTTCGCTTATTATCTGTATAATTGTTTGTTTTATATACTATTTTGTCGCAACTTTGAAACCGCATTTTAGTGACAATATTTATAAATATAGTTTAGATGTTATATTTCATTTATGTATAAATAATCACTTATTCCTCGTAGCCAATGATTACCAGCAATACTTGCTCTTCTGTAGACATGGAATGGTCTGCAGAAGGAGATAACACCGATTATAGTACATCGTCTTCACCAACAGTTAGAAGCCATCAGCAAGGACAAGATCAAGATTCCCTTTCAGAGGAAGATGACTTTTCTGATGAGTTTTCCATTTTAGATAGCGACGACGAAAAAAGAAGCGAATCAAGATATCAGCAAGCACATATCATACAGGTAAAGTAAATCAATTGTTGTTTATAGTCTGTTTTAAAAAATAACCTGGCGTAAAAACTGACGCCAGGTTATGAATGTATTTCTAAAATTATACAAGAAGCTTCAGTGGATGACAGCTCGGTCATTTTAATAACACAACGTCATATGAATGTATGTCCTAAACGTCTAACTTTTGAACTACTAGATGTTTAAATTTAAAGAAATAATTCTTTTTTTATAGATATTAACTTTGATCACCATCTTTGTGAAATTCGGTATACACCTTGTATGCATTATAAGGCATCTTCTAAAGTACATTTTTAATTTTTTTACCGACACTGACGTGCAAAGTTTGCACTGAATATTTATGGAGAAAATTGTACGCCACTGTGTTTCTCGTAAAAAAATCAAACCCACATGTATATAAATCAAATTTTAAATGTTAAAAATCACAATTTTTTTTTCTGCAATAACTGAAAAAATCGACATTTTACATTTGAATAGTTTCCCATTATCTTAATACTACTAACTAAGATGTTTTACACTAATGCTGAAATGTGTGGACATTAGGAAGTCTGAATATGAAAGGTCTTTGTGGTTTCGAGTTGTTGACTCATTATTTAAAATGCTTTACCCATTGTTAAGTGAAAAGTATTCGAATATGCATTTTATTTATGGTTTTTGTAACGGAAGTGTGCGTCAAGAAATTATTGAATACCGACATCGGTTTGCAAATAGAAGAATATATAATTACATAACATTTATAGAAGTACACAGACAGTTTCAAAATTGTGGATTACTGACTATCTTTTCGACAGAGGAGTAAATCTTCCAGCAGATGTAGACGAACAAGTACTCGATGCTATTACTAGAGATACAACCACCAGTTGCCAGCTAAACTTTAATTTCTGCAGATTAGTTTTTTGGACAGATGAAGCTTCATTTACCAGACGCGGTATCATCAATCTGAGAAACCTGCATCGGTGGAAACCAGAAAATCCCAAAGCAATACGTACTTCTAGCTCGAGCATGAACTTTCCGTTAATGTTTGGGCTGGCTTAATCGATGATTTGCTAGTTGGTCATTACATTCTTCCTACAATATTAAATGTCGCCAATTACCTACAGTTCGACATGGAAGATTTGCGACCACTTTTAGATATTCCTCTGATTATAAGAAGAGACATGTGAATTGAAATGGATTGGGCACGAGCACATATCGAAATTGAGCGCCGCAACTTTATGAACAATAATTCCACAATGGATTGGCCGAGAGCCCTTATTGAATGACCACCTAGATCCCCTGATCATAATCCTTTAGATTGTTATTAATGGAGACGAATCAAATATTTAGTATACACACAAATTAAAAAAAAACAGAGAAGAATTATTGGAGCGTACTCGGCAAGCAACCCAACAAATCAGAGAAAATCAGTGTGAAATAAGAATTATCACTTCATCCATTGGGATACCTGCACAAGCTTGTTTTTTGCAAGGAGGAAGGCATTTGATGGGATATATATATATATATATATATATATATATATATATATATATATATATATATATATATATATATATATATATATATATATATATATTGATGTGTGTGTGTGTGTGTGTGTGCTTGTGTGTGAGTCCGAGTGCTAACTTAAAAAACAATTAACTGATTTTGGTCAAACAGGGCGAGTATGTTTCTTTTGTAAATCTCTTGGACCAGTTCGTTAACCAGTCCGATCGGACCAAGTTTTCAGAAAAAAAAAACAAATTTTGCCCCAAAAGCATTATAGCTTCGTAAATAATAAAAATCAACGATAATAAAAAAGTAAGTTATTAGTGTTTAAAATAACTAGCTACCATAACGCACTTACTGTGTTTGGACATTTTATAAACAATACTTTACAAAGTCAAAACGACACTAAATTAAATTTTCTAAAATATTCTGCGGGTTGGTAGTCAGTCACAAGGCGAGAACCAAATGTTTATTTTGTCACAATGAAAAGTATAAATTGGAAATTTTTAAACAAAGATTCTGGAGATGATTCAGCTTGCAACCAACAAGCATTACATGGATTGTGTTTGACAAAGTCTTAGGTTTCTGTTTCAATCGATTTGTTCATTTGATTACAATGTATATAGAAGAAGCACGTTTAAATATGAAGCGACGGGACAGTCGATTATAGATTGAGGCGTTGCCTGTTTCAAAAAGGTAAATCTTACATTAAATCATTTCGAAATCAAGAAGCGAGTAGGCGTTCTGGAAAATGAAATATTGCGTGACATGTGTTCGATAAGTTCCTAAATTTATGCCTAAATTGTTACCTCATTTCATTTGTCTAAAATTTTTTCAAAATATGAATTTGAGGTTGCTTTTAGTCAGTCTCACATGGAGAACTATTTTCAATAAACATAATCGTTTACTACAACAACAAAAAGTTAGCTAAATAGCAATTAAGAGTTTGGATGCAGCAAGTGCGTTATGTTGGCAAATTTTCATAAAAATTGATAACTTAATTTACCATTAAGCTGAATATTTAATTATATATATATATATATATATATATATATATATATATATATATATATATATATATAGTAAAACCTATATATGAGCAGCATGGGTACTAGTTTTCAAAAAATTACGAAATGAGCCTCAGAGATACTTACAAATTTGTTTTTGAAAAACTTTTGTTTTGTTTTGTTTGGAAAAACCGGTACAAATTCTAATTTTCAGTTTTATAGATAATTTAGTTTTGAGCATTTAAGCATTTAGAGGACAAGATTAGAATATTTTGTTTGTTAATATGTATCGATGCTAAGACTTTCGAAAATTTTTTTCAAGTGACCACGAATTAGGACCTCTAGAACCGATCTCGAAGGTCCGTTTAAATTCGAAGTAATAATGTCAGTAATATGCCGTACTAATAAAGTATGATTCTTATAAAAATTCACTACTATAACTCACTTGCTGCGTTCCGAACTTTAGTGAATCCAACTATTCGCAAAATCCAGCTCTCTGCTTAAAAGTACTAAGTTCCTGAAGAGATTTTATTATTTATGCAAAAATCTTGCATCGGATGAAAGAAAATCAGAAGACCAAATTTTATCAAAAATAAATGTGGATTTGAAAAATATTGTTTGAAAAAGCAGTGGTGTACTTTTTTTCAGAAATATTCAGTGCAAATTTCACACGACCGGCACTGGCAGAAATTAAAAAATAATTGTACATCAGAAAATGTCTCTAACGATATAGATGTGGTATACTTAATTTCACAAAGATATCTAGAGTTTTATTAAAGTTATTATAACAAGAAGAATTATCTTTTTTAACTTTAACAGCCCGTAGTTCAAAAGTTAACACGTTTAGCACGTGTATTCTTTATATGAGTTTTTTCAGCTACCACCCCCTGAATGTTTTCGTATCATTTTAGAGACACCCTTATAAGTTTGCAGACTTGCGTTAAGCAGCAGATTTAACAATAAATCACTAAGGTTACGTCATAGCAAAATACCTGCATTAGACAAGATAAAACACTGAGCTATTAGCTGTTGGGTGTTTTATTAGGTATCGAGTAAATTTTATTTATATTACGAAAGTTTTTATTTATCACAATGTCAAATAAGGGTGTCAGATAAGGGTCACTTTGGGTGGAAGTAGTGCTGTGAAAGAAAATATAATAACGGATAATAATTTATTTGTTGTATTTGGGTGTACAGTGATAAGATATGGAATAAATTAGGTATCGGTGATAATCGGTGGGGTTAATTGTTAATGGGCATTCCGTAGGGTTTTGGCCTTTTGTACATGCAAGTGACTAGCGCTGGTTTCCACATTTTTAAGGGTGATTTCCCAGGCTACCGTTAGAACCACATGAATTTCTGCGTATTATTTTAGAAACCAATACCATATTTGCGTTACCCAGCCGATTTAACAACAATTTACTAAGGTTACGTCAGCAAAATCTCTGCAATCGGCAAGGTAACAGTATCCAGATATAGGTTTTTTCGAGGAAGAGATAATGCAAAATTCGATGCATAAAAATTCTCAAAAAAGTTGTTTTGCTTTGATTAACCTGAACTTACAAGGACTGCCTAGGAAAATAGATTGCCTAGAAAATTGTTTAAAAATGGAAGACTGCTGTATAGCTTGCTTTACAGAACATTGGCTGACTAATGACAACGTAAACAAAATCATAATACAAGGCTACAGAATAGCAAATTGCTTTACGAGACAATCAACTTCTCGTGGTGGTGCTATGATATTGGTAAGAGAAGGAGTGGAATATGAATCAATTGATCCGATAACTAACCTGTCTGTTGAGGGTTGTATAGAGATAGCTGCAGTTAGACTTCCAAGTCTAGACATGACCGTTCTATCAGTTTATCGCCCCCCGGGAGCTGACATGCAAGTTTTTATGGAAAAAGCTGACATTGCACTTGGTACTTTAATAAATAGTGGGGTTAATAACCTTTTCGTCGCTGGAGACTTTAATGTGAATATTTTGGAGTCAACAATGGAGAGTACCAAGCTGCATCATCTGTTTGTGTCCTATGGACTTTATAATCTATTTTCAGAAGCATCTAGAATAACAAAGACATCTGCAACTTGTATAGACAATATTTATTCAAACATAAACCTAAACAACTGTCTAGCGAAAACTGTGAATTTACACCTGTCGGACCATCTTGCGCAAAAGCTCCTGATATATAAGGACAACAAACAAGAGGATAAGTTTCATAATGTAAGGGATACAAATAACAGTGATAGTGTTCAGCTCTTCATACACCAGTTGCAAAACATTGACTGGAATTCACTTCTGGTAGCAAATGCTGAAGAATCTTATGTTCGTTTCCACGAAGCTCTAATGGAAAGCTTTGAAAATTGCTTCCCGGTGAAAAGGAAGAGGGTTATCTTTGTTAAAGAACGCATTTTCCGGAGTGAAATTATCAGAAAACTTAAGAATCAGGTAGATGCTGCATATACAGTCTTTAGAGTAAAAAGAGATGATAATTCAAAAACTCTTTATGAAAGCCTAAAGAAACAACTAAGGACACAGATTGACACTTCTATTAGAAACTATAACAGAGATAGAATTACAAATGCTGATAATAAATCTAAAATCATCTGGAAGTTGATAAATTCGAATATAAAAACCTCGAGGATTAACCAAGGAGCAAGTACACTAAGTGCGGACTGTCTAAATTGCCATTTTTCCAGAATTGGTGAGGATAATTTGGTGCCAGTAGAAGACACGTCAAAAAAGTGCCATTCCTATATAAAACGTGTCAAACTGCGGAGCAATGGGTCAATGTTTCTCGAGGACACATCCCCACGTGAAATTATGCAGGTGGTGTTGATGATGAAAAATAAGTCAGCTTGTGACATCTTTGGATTAAACATAGTACTTTTAAAAAGGATAATCCACGTGATTGCAGACCCACTGAGCAAAATTGTCAATATGTGCTTTGCTCAGGGTATATTTCCAAATCTATTAAAAATTGCAAAGATAATTCCTTTCCCAAAAAATGGCGACATGAACGATTGCAACAATTATAGGCCAATTTGTATTCTCCCTATAATCTCGAAAATCTTGGAAGCACTTATTAAAGAGAGATTAGCAAGCTATATTGATAGGCAGGAAATTCTAAACCATTCACAGCATGGATTCAGAAGAAATAGGTCAACAACTACGGCGATGACATATATAGTTGATTTTGTCTTGGAAGCACTTAATCACAAAGAAAATGCCGAGCTTTTGTGCGTTGACCTTAGTAAAGCCTTTAATATGGTAAACCACCAGATCCTTATCTCTAAGTTGGAATATTATGGAATGAGAGGCAGAATAGGAACACTTTTACAATCATATTTAAGGAACAGGGTGCAGTTGGTTAGCTGGCAAAATACCACATCAAATTTTAAACAGGTAGACTTGGGAGTACCACAGGGCTCTATACTGGGGCCAATGCTCTTCCTATTATATATTAACGATTTGCCCGAAAACATTAGGGCAGACAGAAATTGCATCTTCGCAGATGACACGACATTAATTAATAAAGCAGTTCCAGACCTTATAAAACACAAAGGTGACCAATCCATCCAGCAGGTGGAAGCATGGGTTAAGGCAAACAAGTTATTGCTTAATGCAGAAAAAACATCAAGACTTGTCATAACTACCAGGGACTATCTACAGAACTCAGGCGAAAATATTAAAGTTTTAGGCTTTCATATTGATGGTTGTTTAAGCTGGAAACCCCACATAGACCATATGTGTAAAAAATTATCTTCAGCCATCTACTCAATCCGTAGAATAAGATACATCATAGATGAAAGCGCCGCAAGAGTTACTTACTATGCTCACTTTCAAAGCATTCCAACCTATGGGATTTTGCTATGGGGATCCTCGCCACATGCAGAACGTGTCTTTATACAACAGAAAAGAGCAATTAGGGCGATTGCTAACGTTCCTCAGGACCACAGTTGTAGAGAACTATTCCAGAGGTATAAAATACTTACCCTACCAGCAAGTTATATAATTACTTGCCTTCTTTACATTTATGACCATCAGGCCAGTTTCATCTCCCATGAACAGGTTCACAGTTACGAAACTAGAGGTAAAAGTCAGTTTGTGATTCCTCATCACAGGATAAGCCGCACGCAGAGGAGCCATGGGTATACTGGAGTTAGGTTGTTTAATTCACTTCCAGTGGTGGTCAGGGAATTGCCTAGAAGACAGTTTGCATCTGTGATAAAAAGAAAATTAATAGAGAGACCTATATATTCAATTGAAGAATTTAATTTTTAATTAACTGTTGTGTGTTTTTGTCAGCTCATTTTATATTTTGTTTTATTTTATGTATATTGTCACCCACTATTTGTCATGTGTAAGTCCAGTATACAATTATTTTATTATTTTATGTGCGACGAACCATGTAAATGTTGATGGTTAAATAAATGTTATGTTATGTTATGTTATGATAAAAGACCGAGCATGTACACTGTGGATGAATACTGAAACAAAGAGCACAATTATCACAAAAGCTACAAAAACAATAACAGAAAGTATTGCGCTAGATACGTATTTCGACAACCAAGTTGTCTCCATCAGTAATTATCGCTAAACACAACAGTTACTGATGAAACTTGGTTGTCGAACTTTTTTTTTAATCGAAAGAAGGTTTGGCTGCGGCAATATACCATTCGCACAATAGCATATTTTATTCTACCTGGAGTTCCAGTTGTCGAACTACGTATCCAACCTATTAGCCTCTATTATTATTTTTGTGGTCTCTGGGGATTCTGCGTTTTGTTTTATTCGACAAGGTTATGTCTTTATAACAGCAAAACATATACAGGCCGTGTAACCTGTGTGTGTGTGTTTTTGTTTCTTTAACGTCGGCCTATTTCCGCGACTATGGCCAATCACCGACGCACAGGGAGCAGTTTCACCTCACTATCCTAGGAATTTTGCCGAACCCCTGCCTTTCTGTAAGGAGGGTAGGAATCTTTAACGTGCCCAACATCGCATGGGCACGGGTCCGACGACTTTACGCCCCCTCCGAAGGGCGGAACGTGCAGACATTCAACTTGCTCAAATACAATGCCAGAACCTCGGTTGATATTAATGTTACAGCTTGTACTGAAAAAGTGAAAGGAGTACGCTGGGATCGAACCCAGTACCCTTCGGTTCAGAGGCACACGTTCTTACCCCTGAACCAGCGAGGTTCTGGCCGTGTAACCTCATTGACTGCTTATGACAAACACATAAGAGCCACTTACTTACTTATATAATTTTAAAGAATTTTTACTGGTATACAGGCTGCGGAATTTTTATCCTAGACATTAGTGGAAACTCCAAAACCGCAAGAGATACAAACTTGATAATGTTGACACAAGTTGCACAATTACGAGTGCAACTCGCAGGCACTTATACATTAAAAAAAAGTTCCACAGCTTTCTAGATATAAGAGAAATACCAAAAACTATATGTTTTTTTCGTTCTTCAATATCCCAAAAATTATGTTGCCTATGAAGTCGAATTTTTTTACAGGGGCATAATTCGCAAGTGTCTTTGGCATGGTGGCCTTAAGATCTACCTCAATTCATTACTTTCTGAGTCGCGATAGACAACTTTTTTCTTTCATGGACGCCATATTGAATTTTTCTACAAAAATATTTGTGTTTTTTTTTTTTTTTTTGGCTATAATGATGTATCACTAGATGGTGTTTTGCTCGCATTTTTGTCACTATAATCAATTTTTGTTTTTTTCAACCAGACGGTGCATCAGCTCATAAAACACGAATCGTGAGCAATTTTCTTAATAGTGGTTTGACAATAACTGGATTGGTACCAGTGGACCCGTGAAGTGGCCTCCTAGGTGACCTGACTACCTATGTCTTGACTACAAATAATATTACAAAACGCACGCGTCTACGCATGCAAGAAAACGGCGCATATTTCGAACAATTACTTTGATTTTTCATTTGCTACTATAATTGTGTGTTTACTAGGTTGATGTGTTAATCTATTTTAATGTTTTTTTAATTAATTTTTGTTCAAAAAGCGTAACATTATTATGTGATAAGTCTACAGTAATAGTAATGTTTTTTTTTTGTGTTAAGAACACTTACCGCCAGTTCCACAAAGATTTCCAGCCAGGTTTAACTTTGATGCTGGATCAAGAACTATGGCAACAAACAACTGAATACCTAGTCTAGCCCTTTTAATCCTCTGATCATACATTCACTCTGACAACACTGCTTGATTTAACGTTAAATGTCGGATGTGGCAGAGACAATCAAACACCTATATTCTGTGGAACCGGTGGAGAATATTTTTGTTTATTATAAGCTCAAAGTCCGGGCAAGCAAGGGCAGAATGAGATACTATGTTATTTAATTATTTAATGTATACGTGCTGTGTTGCCAGATTATAAACTCCACGCTCTCGCATTTGTTTGGTTACAATGGTAGTTGATCCGAGATCAAAGTTAAGCCTGGATTACCTTTAATCCACGTTTGTAAAACCGGCGGAGAGTGTCTTTTTGCCCTGACTAATTAAAATTTATATTATCTACGTAAGTGGAGGCTACTGCACAGGTCCACAAGTACCAACTCAGTTGTTCTCAAAAACACTATTAAGAAAGTTGATCACGGTTCGTGTACTATGCACCGTATTGTTGAAAAAAATAATTATTTTAAACAAAAATGCGGGAAAAACACCATTTAGTAATACATCAGTGTAACCAGAAAAAAAAAGTTTGGTGGAAAAATTCAATATGGCGTCTATAAAAGAAAACAAAGTTGAATATCGCGACTCAGAAAGTAACAAATTTTAAGGTCACCATGGCAACGATAATAATAAATTACGCCCCTGTGCAAAAATTCATGTTGCCAGGTAGCATAAATTTGAATATATTAAAGGAAGGAAAAAATGAGAGTTTCGGGTAGGTTGCTTATATATAGGAAGTTATGGAACTTTTTTAAATATGTAGGTGCCTTCGAGTTGCACTTATGATTGTGCAACTTTTGTCTAATTTAACCAACTTTATATCCCTTACGATTTTCGAGTTCCCAGTGATGTCGGGGGTCAAAATCCTGCACCAACGTTTGAACCATTATATTTTGCTTAAACATAAGATATTCACACACGCATTATTTTGTAGTTTTCAGTATGTATACCAACACTATAGACGAGCAATGCTAGTAGTAAACATACAAGATAAATATGTATCTAGTTTTTTAATTTAATAAATAAATTCTTATAATTACTAGGAAACAACAAGCTCTTCCTAGTTTCAAACATATGATAGTCATAAGAAAGTCGTCCTATTTATTAAACTTTCTCAATCTTTAAATATTGTTCTGAAAGAAATTATGAGTTTTGAAGAGACGTCCGTAGTCATTCTAAACGTTAACGGTTTCCACCTGTACCTGATGTCCATGTCTTACAATGATACACTGGTGTGGAGAATCTATTCAAGTTCAAAAACTGAATTAGATAACTAGTTTGTTTCAATAGCGCCGTAACGTGTTTTTGAAGATAATTGATTGCAACTTTTATAAGTGGTTGGGCAGTCTGTAAAATTAAGACATTTAATAAGATGAATACACTACTCTAGTAGGCGGTTAGTTACTTTCTTAAGTATATCAGTCATAATTTGTAAACGTTGTTGAGGAATCTGCACTGACATCAATCCAGGTCACCAAGCGCGTGTCAACCAGATATTGTTATAATATTTAGTGCCTATACACTGACAATATTTATGTAATCACTGGACTTACAATGCGCGACTTTGCCAGCTTTACGGCCGTTTTCTCAGCGTCTATCTCTTGCTTAGAAATGTACTGAAAATTCCTCTAAAAAGAAATAATTAGTTAATATTTTGTACACGGGTTATAAAGATGGAAACCAGATTAAGAGTTCTTATATAATTTTACATTTACATACATTCGTTTTAAGTAGGAGAATAAAATAGTTAAAAAAGTATCTTTTCAGACTCCAGTGGAATTACCAACACGTGGTGTGGTCAAGAAGATTTTTACGAACAGCAGAGAAAGATGGCGCCAACAGAATGTCAGTGGTGCTTATAGTGAGCTTAGAAAATTAGTCCCTACACATCCTCCAGATAAGAAACTTTCTAAGAATGAGATACTTAGAATGGCAATTAGGTAAAAACTGATTAAATACTTATGATTATTACATTGATCGATAATAATTGTAGTCTTTAAAAAACCTCAGTTTTTAGTTTTGCTGCCACTGAATCTATATATATATATATATATATATATATATATATATATATATATATATATATATATATATATATATATATATATATATATATATATATATATATATATTCCTTATACACTGCTTTTTTATTTTTGAAATTCGGTCTATTCGTTTAGAAGATATGGACTTTTGAAATATCACTAATGCATTTCTCGAGAAATTCTAAATGCTTGAGTTGGGCCACACCAGCGTCTATTACAAGATAAACATGCTGTTAAAGGTTTATGTAGGTGATAAAAAGTCAATTAGATTAAGGTGCTCCAAAAGAAGCAAAATAAGTCTTGTGATCACGCAATAGCAACTTTTTCTGCCTACATGTGAAATGAAGTATCTCGATCGATGAAAAATCAGTTGTGATTATTGCTTCGCATTGTTGAGTGGATTTTTATAATCAGTCATTATGGTGTATTTCATTGCCAGAAGAGTTTAAATTGTAGACATTTTTTTAATCATGAAAACGGAAACGAAAGAGCACGTGTCAATTACCCATCCTGATAGGTGTGTCCGTCATAAGTACGTGCCAGAGTTGGTACATAAGTTACATGAAACTGGATCAGTGGCTAATAAGAAACGAAATCCTGAACGTGAATTTCCTATGGTGGATGAAGCGACAAACCTGGAACTGATAGGTTAAGTTAGTGCAGAACCAACATTAAGTAGGGGAAAGGAGGGTAAGACGGCGAAGCGGGTAAGATGACGAATCGTCAATTTTTAGAAAATTTTGATAGATGGCACTACTTCGACAATTTGTTTAGTATAATGACAGCGCCCCTTACCTCACAAACTAGAAACAAATGTAACCTGTCGTATTTTGGTAGCGTGGTGGCGTGTTACATCTATTGTATATGTGCCATTGTAATATTGGTGCTAGATAAAATAAGCTCTTTGGCTTTTCTAATCAAATGTGTTTATCTAAAAGTAAGTATTATCTCAAATTTATGTTATAATTATGCTAGAGCTCATAGAGCTCACTTGAAGAATCATTTCATTTATATTATATTTTAATTTAGAAAAGAATGTGCCATTTCGGGTAAGATGACGAAACCACTAGGCGGCTAAGTTGACGAGTTCCTCAGCTTAGCCGCCCTGTTTATAAATAGTTCAAATTAAGGTTTTCTGGTTAATTGTCAGTAATTATCATGGGTAAAACCTATCAAAGAAAGACAAATAGGCAGAGCTGGCCTAAAGAAGCAATGGCCGAAGCTGTGAAGGAGGTGAAAAGAGGTGCGGCCGTGAATGCTACATCAAAAAAAATTTAACCTGCCTGAAGCTACTTTGCGGCGTTATGCCAAAAATATTCTGAGGAGGTGAGTAGATGTACCTAAGTATGCACATATGATATTGAGTGCAATCTAAAGGAGTAATGTCACACTGAACATGCCAAATCATGAATGAGTTGCGATCTCTTTAGATTTGTTTTTCTTTCTAGACTCTTCCAATTAGTGCTGGACGATTCAGGTGTACATTTACCAATGAGCAGCTGAAAAAGTTCAGGCAATATGTAGAGGATGTAAGCAGAAGGGCCTTTGGCTTAACGAGAGAAGAGTTTTCAAAAATAGTTTTTGATTTTGCCGAAACCATGAACATTCCGCACCGCTTTAATCAGGAAACGAAGAGAGCTGGAAAAGATTTCATTAAGTCATTAATGACAAAGTTCCAGTTTTCTCTAAGAAAACCGGAAGCCACATCGGCAGCCAGGTTGACTGCTTTCAATAGAACAAATGTGGAAAAATTTAAAAATATTTTCCAAGAAATATTGGCAAGTAAAGACTATCAAACTCATCAAATTTTCAATGTAGATGAGATCAGCTGCCCTACTGTCCCTACCAAGACACCCAACGTTTTGAGTCCAACTGGAAGCCGTCGAGTTATAAAAATATCTTCTGCTGAAAAGGGTACCAACGTCAGTGTGGCATGCTGCTTCAGTGCTGTGGGCCATTACCCCCCCTTTTTTTTCATTTTCCCAAGGGTACGGACGCAGCAACATTTTTTGAACAATGCTCTTCAGCTGTATGTAATAAGTCAGGGTGGATGAACGCGGCGGCTTTTATCGAATGGTTGAAACATTTTATAAAAAATGTCAGACCTTCTAAAGAGAATCAGATTCTTCTGTTAATGGACAACCACTCGTCCCACGTTACTCTTCAAGCGGTCAATATATGCAGAGAAAATCATATTACAGTACTAGGTTTTGCTCCTCACACAAGTCACCCCATGCAGCCCTAAGACGTCGCTTTTTATCGCCCCTTCAAAACAGCTTACAGTCGAGTTTGTAATGAATACTTGGTACAGCATCCAGGACAAGTCATCACCAATAAATATGTAACAGGCTTATTCAATGTAGCCTACCGTAAAGTTGCTATAATCAACAATGCTGTACAAGGTTTCAAAGTAACTGGCACAGTTCCACTCAATTCACAAATATTTAGTGAATATGATTTTGAACCTTCAATGACAACAGAAAGGCCATTGAAACTGTTAAACGTGGACAGAGAAGAACGCTGTTATGGCAATAGTTCCTCTTTAGGGACTCCGGAGGAAATTCAAGTAGCAGAATAATCCCAATACATTATTTTCTCATCAACTGTAGACCCTGGAGTAGCAGGACCATCAACCAGTGACTCCGTAAGTGCAGTAAATATTGCAGTAGCTGGAACATCCCGCCCAAAACCATTCCTAGGTTTACCCACCTTGCCTGTAGCTGTGTACAAGGAAAAACGAAAAAGGAATAAGCTACCATCATTGCACATAACCAGCTCACCAGTCAAAAAAGCCTTAGAGGACAAAGAAACAGACAAAGTAAACAAAGAAAAGAAAAGAGCAGAAAAACGAAAGCGCAGAGAAGATCATTTGAGGAAAAAAGCTAAGAGACAGAAAGAGAAGGAAATTGAAGGAAGGCGGAAGCAGAAAGTCAAAAAAGTAGTATTTGATGATAATGGAGAATCATCTGACTCGTCCATATCGATTAGTTATATAGAAGAAGATGATAATGATTTCACAGAAGATCAAGAAGCCATTTGCTTGATTTGTAATGATGCAGGAAAAAAAGAGCTTTGGTATGCTTGCTCCCTCTGTCAGAAGTGGGCTCATGCTGCGTGTACTGGGCTCACTTCGGCAGAAGCAAAGCGCAAAGCGTATATTTGTGATTTCTGTGACGTGAATTAAACTTTTTCTTAGAAAGTATCATTTTTCTGTTGTCTTTTTTGTGTGAGGCCTTTAAAATCAAAAGTGCTGCCGAGTGCGCTTCATTGGAAGATTTACGTCAGCGCATATTTATGAATGCCGGATAATTACTCCTGAAATGCTGGCAAATGTTAGGCAAACATTTGAACAAAATTTATACAATTTTATGGAAGTTGGTGGTGCTCAGTTGAACATCTATTGGATTAAAGTTCAATTCGTTGGTGTGTTGGTTTGTTGGTTTCCTGGTTTAACAGCATAATTAGTCCTAATTATTTTCTATATTTATTTCAATGCTATGCTCAGTTTTTAAGTGAAACGATTTATTTTTTTAATTTTTCAAAAATTCATTAGTGATATTTCAAAACTTCATATCTTTTAAACGAATAGACATAATTTAAAAAAAAAGGAAATATACAGGGAATCAAAAGCTCTTTTCAACGAGCTATCACGTGACCCCCGCTTAGGAGGGTAAAGTTTCGGCTATACTTTTTGCGTCAAAAGTTATACTTCTTACAAGCAAGCTTGACTTGTGTCAGGTTTTTTCGACAAAATCTTTTCCTGGAAGTTATGGCTGCCAGCTGGTTTTCAGTGGGCCACTTGTATATGACCCTATATGTGTCATTAAAATAACTAGTATTTTGAAAGCGAAAAATTATATAGGTTTAAAAAATATTTTTTCTGGTTTATTAGGTGTTTTTTGTATCACTATGTATATTAATTTAAGGAATTAGATTATATTTTAAATTACAAATGTTATATAATCGGCCAAAGTCTGAGTTGGCTAATTTTTTAGACATGTTTCGGTACCAATGCGAGCAGCAGCTCAGCTTCCTCTTCTGTCTTTATTAAAAACACATAGGCAGGCGGGGAAGCTGCAGTTACCGTGACAATGTGCTCGCATTATGTTGTTGCTGGAACATCGATACATGACATTTATACTTTTCAGATATATCCGTTTATTAATGAACGTACTGGAATGGCAGGAGACAAACGAATGTCCAGTCCAGGTAAAATGCGAGGAGCCTCTGATAACAAGACATTCCTGCAACCCAAGCAGTTTGTTATCAACCCAACAGGCCCTGCGAATAAGAGCTCGAGTAAGGAGGCAGCTTTGCGATAGAAACGGCAACAATCTCCTAATGATCGCCCCTAATAATCATCTACCACTGGCGTTTACTGCAAGAAGGACACCCCCGTCTTTGATTAGCGAAAACACTTTTGGTCAGCAGCATCATCAACAGCTAAAAACCAGTAAAGAGGATACCAATGATAAGACCAGCGAAGAAGATGATATCAAACCTCAGAGCAAGGAGCCTAGCAACTCAGATAAAGAATAAAGTAATGCTTTTAAAACTTCATTTCTGCAGAGATAAATATATGCACTATACTAATTTCTTTTTAGTTACATCTTTGTATTTCGGTACGATGTTACCTTTATTTGTGATATTATGTTTTAGTCCGTTTTAATACATGTTTTAGTATCGTAGGCTAGTTAAACTTTGTTATCCTGTTATAACATACAGATTCCAAGATAAGCTGAATGGTTGCAGCCTCTGTTTTCTGACATGCGTAACGCTGTCTCTACCACTTATGATAGTACATCTCACACAAAGGAGAACTACCAAAGTGTGCAATAAAATTTTAAATCGAAAAATATGGATTCCAGCGTTTCTTCTTGAAGACACACCCATCATAAATACCATTATTGAAATATGTTTCCGTTTTGCTGTAAGGAACTATGAGCTTCTTTATTGCAGTCTCAGAGGACAGGTGGTCGGCTCAATGTGCAGATGGTTCTACTTGCATGCCCGCATCGCTTATAACATTATAAAAGTTAATAGGTACTGAATACAGATGTAATATTTCCTCTGGCTCCACAAGTGCTTGCTTTCATCTTTGCCACCGGTTTCTCTTTTTACGGCCTTGTCAGACAGGAGAAACATGGACAGGATGATAATAAAGACAGGGGTAGATAATTCTTTTCTGACTTTACAAGTGCTTATTATTTTCTCTGCAACCAGATTCGTCTCTTATGGTTACTGAGAATAAAAAGTCTGGACGCAGCAAGTGCGTTATGGTAGTGAATTTTCAAAGAAATTATCTGGCACCAAATATTTTTTCTAACCTTTTTTCTTGTAACATAGAGATATAAATTTTGGTATATAGTTTCCATTTTAAATCGTAAACTTACGTACAAAATTTGGTTACCATAGCTTTCTATCTTTTGAGATAATTTTTTTTCCGAAAGAAACCGTAAAATGTTCCCGGAAAAACTCGTTAAATTTTTCTGGCTAACGAACTTATCCAAGACACTTACAAAAGAAAGGCACATACCGAATGATATCAAAATCGGATCATTATTTTTTGAGTTGATACATACATACATATATATATATATATATATATATATATATATATATATATATATATATATATATATATATATATATATATATATATATATATATATATATATATATATATAGGGTGATTTCTAGCACTACCGGTTATACCGGAAGTCGTTATCAACTTCGTTATTTTAAATGAAACACCCTATAGATTTTGCCATTTTCAGAATAGTATCCAATTTGGGATAGATTTTATGTAGTACTTTCTACACCTAGGGTTATTAGTTTTTAAAATATTGGCGATTTTCGAAAAATATTCCTTATCGCAGCTTTTTATATAATTTGATGTATCTTTATCAAGTGTAAATCTAGGAATTCGGTTTTTGTGCAACAGCTTCCTGGTGACTATGTCTAATAATTGAAATAAAAATCTATTATTTATACAGGGTGTGCGTTCATAGCCTGACAAAATCTGGAAATTCGGGTGGGAATGAATTCATTTTTTCAAAGGGAAGACCTGTATATTTCCATTCCAAAGCGTTCTACATACATATCTCTGCAACTTCTATTAACTATGTCCTATACCTAGATAGCATAATTTCCGAGATATTTATATTTATTTATTTAGCTGAACCGTATTAACCGCTATGGTTAATAGATGTGTGTAAGGGTGATTAGTGAGATTTACAGATTATATGATAAGTGTCAGAATTAAACTGCGGCAACTGCCTGAGAGTATGAATTTGTTTTTGTAAATATATTCCTCTCGCTGGTGCCGGGGATAAAACACACGACCTGGCGATTGATAAGATAATTTATACCCACTCCACCGGGAACTATTTTGAAATTTATATGTGAGTGCGTGAAAGAAAACAGTAGGATTTTGTTGGAATTTCAGGCAAGAAAAATGAAATTTGACACATAGTTTAATTCAGTGACAGCAGTAAAAATTAGTAATTTGCTTTTGTTATAAGTCGCGATGGTAAGTGGAATACGCTACAGTAATGAAGATATCACGAACATATTCATTATCCTGAGAATAGTGGTAATGCCATTCGTGGACAATCTGTCGGAAAATACATGAGTCATTTGTTGGTATCATATTAACGGGGCTCCAGCGCTAAATACCCTGGTATAAGCAATAGCAATAGTAATATAGGTGTGTATCATCAGTTGAATGGTATATTTACTGACAGATGGATAGGAAGAAAATGTCCTCGGCACTTGCCAGAAGGATCGCCGGACTTGACACCGTGTGATATTTATATGTGGGGCGTATAATAAAGTTCAAGGTTTATGAGGTTTTGTTGGAATTTCAGACAAGAAAAATGAAATTTGACACATAGTTCAATTCAGTGACACCAGTAAAAATTAGTAACTTGCTTTTGTTATAAGTCGCGATGGTAAGTGGAATACGCTACAGTAATGAAGATATCACGAACATATTCATTATCCTGAGAATAGTAGTAATGCCATTCGTGGACAATCTGTCGGAAAATACATTACTCATTTGTTGGTATCATATTAACGGGGCTCCAGCGCAAAATACCCTGGTATAAGCAATAGCAATAGTAATATAGGTGTGTATCATCAGTTGAATAGTATATTTACTGACAGATGGATAGGAAGAAAATGTCCTCGGCACTTGCCAGAAGGATCGCCGGACTTGACACCGTGTGATATTTATATGGGGGGCGTATAATAAAGTTCAAGGTTTATGAGGTGCATGCCCAATCTAAAGAGGGAACTAATCCAATGCATAACTTAAGCTTTCACAGACTTGGATCGGGACGAGATACGAAGAAAAACCACCGCTGGAGTACATTCGTGAATTTCAGAGTATCTGAATTAAAACGGAGTTCATAATAAACAATTTCGTTAAATTTTTCTGTTATATTTCACATCACAAGTTGTGTTATTTTCGATGTTCTCTGTGTATTACCTAATTTAGTTTAATTTTACTCTAGTAATACTGGCCCAAGTCAGCTGGGGGCGCGTATACGAAGCTCCCAAGGGCGGAAAAGGAAACACCGCCGGAGCGGCGGGCCATGAGGGTTAGCCGTGGGTGTGCCCCGCGGCTGGGGGGAGGCGGCTAATGTGTCCCCACTCTTTCGAGTGGGAGACGTTGCCGCAACTCCGGCTTCTGTTGCGGGCCCCGGCCCTTCGGGAATGGCCGATCCGGCGGGTAGGAGAGACATGCAGGTGGTCATCACCTTCAACAGGGGGGCTGGCGTAGTCCTGGTGGAAGAGGCCGAGCCAATTAAGAGGAGTTTGGTGGCAGGTATGTTGGGCGCCATGTCGGCTTCCGACGGGGCGCTGCAGCTCCGCTTCTGTAACTCGGGGATAGTTGATCCAGGGTGGTTCTTGGTGACCGCCAAGAATGGCGAGTCCCTGAGTTGGCTCCTCAGCGGCTGGTCTGGGGCAGCGGTGGGGGATATCGCCTTCAGCGCCGCAAGTGCTGGGGACGCCACATGGCCGGTTCGGATCGGCTTCTGGCTCAGGGGTCAAGAGGAAGTGGTCAGGATGCTTGCGCTCCAGAATCATTCGCTCCATGTTGTGCAATGGCGGCACCTGAAGACGGCAGGAGGACCTGGGGCATGTCTTCTTGGTTGGGCCCGAGGTGGCTCGCGGGCTGGACGGGCAAGGCTGGCGGCTATACTTCGAGTTGGTGACTCTGAATGTAATCAGAGTTCCGACATGGAGAGCGGTCGCCTCTGCCTGTCCCGCGGCGGGCACGTGGACGGGCGCTGATTGGAAAGGGGCTCCACCCCGTCTGAGCCGCGACTAATTCGCGGGGCAGCTGCGGGTGTGCCAGATCAACCTCCAACGTAGCCGGGATGCCACTGGGGAGTTGGCAAAACTCCTCGCAGGCTGTCCAGGCGGCGTTGTATTGATCCAAGAGCCTTATGTGTATAGAAACAAGTGAGAGGTCTTGGAGGAATCGGCTTCAACATCATATTTGGTGGCAAAGCAGAGGAAGAACAACCTAGGACCTGCATGCTGGCGTCGAGGGATCTGGACATGATGTTGCTGCCGCAGTTCGGGTCTAGGGACGCCACAGCAGCTATCCTAGAGTATAAGGTGAGTAATATTAGGCTTAAGGTTATGTTGTGCAGCCTTTATGTTCCCTACGGTCGGCGGGAGCTGCCTCCGTCGGAGGATTTGGTGCGTATCGTCGATTTCGCGAGGGACCATGGGCTATAACTTATTATAGACTGTGACGCCAATTCTCACCACAGATTGTGGGCTAGCACAAATACCAACCCACGCGGTGAGGCTCTATTAGAGTATTTGGCTACAACGAACCTGGATATATTAAATAGAGGCACAGCTCCGACGTTTGTCAATCGTATCCGGCAGGAGGTGATTGATATCACATTGGCGAGCAGAGGAATAACATAGGATATATCTAACTGGAGGGTGACGGAACACATATGGACCGTGAGTGTCCTCCCCCAGAAGAAATCCAAGGAAGACCGACTGGGATGCCTACGTAACAGGTCTCGGTGGGTCGCCAAGGAGCCCAGAGGGCAGAAGACTCTCTATAGAGGCATTAGATAGCGAGACCGATGCCCTAGAAGGTAAAATAATGGCTGCCTACGAGGCCGCGTCATCACTCAGCCTCTCTCACCGCACTACGCAGGCGGACTCGGATGGACTTAAACCAAGCTGTCCGAGAATCGGGTGAGGTGGCCTGGGACGAGTTTAAAACTGCCAGAAGGGAGTTTAAAAAGGAATTACGACGGAGTAAACGAGCTAGTTGGCGCGCGTACTGCGGCAAAGTTAACTCCCTGCCGGACGCAGCCACGCTGGTAAGGGTACCCAAACAGGAGTCAGGTAGTACTGTAGGATCCTTAAGGAAACCGGATGGGAGCTGTACCAACACCGGCGAGGAAACCTTGCATAATCTCGCCGAAGTTCGCCTTTCGGGCGGTGGAGCCGTCACAGGGGATGCCGACTTGGGCCGATGGACGGTCCCGAATACGGACTGGCAGCTGGCGGACGGGGTGGTCACAGATGGCTATATAACCTGGGCGGTGAACGAGTTTGCTCCATTCAAGTCCGCAGGCTGTGATAGGATTATTCTGGCCCTGCTCCAGAGGGGCCTGGATATACTGCTTACCATCATAAGGGAGGTTTTCCGGGCCAGCCTGGCGTGGGGCTATGTCCCAAAGGCCTGGCGCCGGGCTAGGTTTTTTTATTCCCGAACCGGGAAAGGAGGACTACACTCTGGCCAAGGCGTACAGGCTAATCAGCCTTATATCCTTCCTGCTTAAGGCATTAAAAAATATAGTAGATAGGTTTATGTTGGGGGCGATCATAAGGGATCACTCCTCCTATAAAAGCCAGCACGCGTATCAGCAGGGGAAATCGATGGAGACGGCGCTCCACGCTGTGACTCGAAGTGTGGAAAGGGCCCTACACTACGAGGATAGCACATTATCTGTGTTCTTCGATGTGGAGGGGGTCTTTGATAGGACAAAGACGGATACGGTCTGTGCCGCCCTACAGGACAGGGGATCGCCGAGGTCCCTAATAAGCCGGGTAGCGAGCATGCTGAAGGACAGGAGAGTCTCGCTGACGTTGAGGGGGCGGGGGCTGGACGTTGGGGTGATGGGCGGCTGTCCTCAGGGCAGCTGCTTTTCGCCTCATCTATGGTGTCTGGTCATGGACGGCCTTTTGGGGCGGCTCTCCGAGAATGGCTTCTACGCGCATGCGTACTCTGATGATAGACTGGTCTTAGTCACCGGCAAATTCCTCGGCGTCGTCTGTGAGTGCATGCAAGCTGCCTGTAGCATCATTGAAAGGTGGTCTGGTGAGCTGGGACTCTCCGTAAACCCGGCGAAGACGGAGATGATCCTATTTACCAAGAAGAGGGAGGTAGAGGGGTTCAGGGCGCCCGTGATGTTTGGACAACCTTTAGCTTTAGGGCGGAAAGTCAAATATCTGGGAGTTATCCTTGACTTCAAACTAACATGGGGGTCGCAAATAGAACGGGTTGTAAGGAAGGGAGTACTGACCCTCTGGCAGCTGCGTCGAGTGATAGGGAGGACATGGGGAGTTAATCCTCAGATTCTTCACTGGATCTACACTGCGATCGTCAGGCCGAGAATCCTCTATGGGGCGTTGGTCTGGTGGTGCGGTGTGAACCAAGCTACCAGCAGAAAGCTGGCCAAACTCCAAAGGCTGGCAATCCTGGGTATCATAGGCGCTATGAGGATGACACTCTCAGCCGCGCTAGAGGTCTTGCTGATGCTGCCACCGCTTCCCATATGTATCAAAAGGAAGGCTATGGCGTCGCATCTTAGAATGCGAGACTCTGGAAACTGGTGCGGAGAGGGAGCAGTAATAGAGCATTCAAGAGTCGCCAAGGAGGTGGAAAAGGAAATTCCGATTTCCGCAATCGAGGTACGGAATGCATACGACGATATTAGGTTGACGAGGCCATATACTCTCAGAATCCCCAGTAGGGATCAGTGGAGGGAAAATGAGGTTGCATTCCAGCCCGCAAGCCTGGTCTGTTTTACCGACGGATCGCGGCTGGAGAATCAAAAATCCCCCGGAGCAGAAACATACATCGAATGCCTGGGGGTGCGCGAGAGTTATGCTCTGGGCGCATATACCACGGCATTCGAAACGGAGGTGTACGCTATCCTGTCTGTAGCCAAAAGACAGGATGTGAGGATGAGCCCCGAGAAATGTGTAGACATTTGATCGGATAGTCAGGCGGTCCTCCGGGCAGTATGCGCGGTCAGAATTAGGTCAACACTGGTTCAGGAGTGCGTTGATGGCCTTAAAGGACTATCCAGGACAAAGGAGGTGCAACTGGTGTGGGTTCCGGGACACTCTGGCGTAGCGGGGAATGAGGTGGCAAATGATCTCGCAAGGCTTGGTTCCCGGCGGCCGTTCTGTGGCCCTGAGCCTGCGATAGGCATACGTAGGAACACGGTCTCTGTCGCCTTAGGCAGGTGGACTGAGGAGGCCATGGAGAGTCACTGGGGTCGGCTGGTGACTTTAGGCAAGCGAGGAACTTCGTGGAGCGGCCGGGCAGAGATAAAACTGTCTGGCTACTTGGTAGGAGTCGACCTACGCTTCGCTGCATCCTTGAGGCGCTGACAGCCCACTGCACCCTTAGCAGACACCTTACATTGATACGCGTAGAGAGGGATCCCATTTGCCAGGAATGCGGCGAGGATGAAGAAATGTCTTACCACTTCCTGTGTGAATGCGATGCTTTTGGGAGTCTTCGAGCAGAATTGTTCGGTTCGAGGACTCTGCACAGGAATCAGGTAAGCACCGTCCAATGGAAGACCGTCACGGCCATCATTTCGAGGTCGAGGCGGTTTGGCGACAGAACCGAGGAAGTGTAGAGCATGGTTGCTGGGGTTGTTAAAAAGAGCCACTTGCTTGGCGTTAATCTCACCACCACTGCTACTACTACTACTACTCTAGAAATAAGAATTCAATTCACTCAACCGTCAATGTCACTGTATGATTGTCACGTTACTTCAATAGTGCTGTGATTACATTTACAATGATAGGACCATAATAAATTAATGTTCTTCGTTCTATTATTGATCCTGATTCCTTGTTTAAGGAAGAAGAATATGGAGAGACATATTCATTCTTGAATAGAACTATCTGGGCCGTTGTTGGCCGTTGGTATCAGTGTTTCAGTAATTAGACATTAAACATGATTGGCATTCTTAACAGTGAATTGAATTGACTAGACTTTTCGCCAGTATCAACAGAGTGAACCGAGGTCAAGTCTGGCGACTGTTGAAAGGGCTGTTTTGACCTGTTCATCAAACAACCAATATTGTCAACTGATGGTATTCATCGCCGTATTTCAGTATATTTTTCAAATTGTCAGATTGTCATCATGAATATAAAAAAGTCTGGACGCAGCAAGTGCGTTCTGGAAGTGAATTTTCATAAAAATAAAGATGTTTTTAATAGTAAATATGTCTATCTAATGCAAGCACGCATCATTCTGGCTACTGGTATAACCTATATAGTAGAAAAAATATACCGTATTTTATCAAAATAACTTATTGTTTGAAAATGTATAAAAATTTTCAAAAAATAAACTTTAAATGTTCCCGATACAACTGGTTTCCTAGCCAACAAACTTTAGATGAATAGCAAATTGAGTTATTAAAATTTGACGCCTTTAACGAAAATTCGGTACCAAAACGCACTTACTGCGTCTCGATTTTTTTCTTACAAACATGCATCACATTTCGATAATAAATGCAAAAGTGCAATAATATAAGGGTTTCGAAAAAAAATAGCCATCCTGTGATTGTCAAAATAATTTTATAAGATGCAGCTCAAGACACCCTATAATTAATGTGTACAAGTTTTTCTCGTATCTTGTATAATAACAATTATATTGAGCTTTACCGTAGAAATGGGTAAAAAAGATTTCTTCAAATTAGCGCAAACTAGGCCCCCTAGAATCCATATCCGGGTGTGGTTTTTATCTGTTTACACACACACACACACAGATATATATATATATATATATATATATATATATATATATATATATATATATATATATATATATATATATATATATATAAACATACAAAAATTGAAGCTGACCCTGGATATGAGTTTTAGGGGGCCTAGCTCGCGCACATTTGAAAAAATTTAAAAAAAATTCAAAAGTCGGGATCTCCTCATTAGTGAATTTTTTTTAAAAGAAAATTCATTAAAAAGACACTTTATCATCCAATGACATAAAAACATTGGAATTGGAATTCTCTGTTGCGATATTGAATATATCACTTCCGAAAAGTTAAAAATATCTCAGAAGTTATGTTACTCAGGTATCGCACATAGCTAATAGAAGTTGCAGAGATATGTATGCAGAACGCTTTGGAATGGAAATATATAGGGTGTTCCATTTGAAAAAGTCAAGTTATTCCTGATTGAATTTCCAGATTTTGTCAGGCTATGAACGCACACCCTGTATAAATAATAGATTTTTATTTCAATGATTTTGGAGGCCTGATCACCAGGAATCTGTTGCCCAACAGTCGAATTCCTAGATTTACATATTTTTGATTACACACATTGATAAAGATACTTCAAATTATAAAGAGCTGAGATAAGGAATATTTTTTGAAAATCACCAATATTTTAAAAAGTAATAACGCTAGTTGTAGAGAGTACTACATAATATCTATCCCAAATTAAATCGTCATTCTGAAAATGTAAAAATATTAGGCGTGTTTTATTTAAAATAACGGAGTTGATGACGACTTCCGGTGCAACTATTTTAATCCGAATGAGAATATCGTGTACTGACCGAATACAATTTTTCAGCTCTCAAATCAGATGAGAAGGTCATAAACTTCTAATGAGCGCTTCTCAGTAATCACCCTGTATATATATATATATATATATATATATATATATATATATATATATATATATATATATATATATATATATATATATATATATATATATATATAAATTTTTTCAAAATTCAAAAGTCGGGATCTCCCCATAAGTGAATTTTTTCAAAGAAAATTTACTAATAGGCGCTTGTAAAGCCAAAGAAGAGGTCTCTACAGCTGCATTTACTATGGAAGGGTTTCACCAAGTAAGATACAAATAAAGAATTAATGAAAAATTTAATAATTAATAAATAAATAAACAAATTGACTTACACTATTTTCTTAAACGTATAACTGCAGTTTCGTATAACTGTATTTGACAAACCTGATAACTTCAGCGAAACTGCAGTTGTACGTTCAATAAAATAGTGTAAATCAATTTGTTTATTTTTAAGTTGACAATGGATTTACATCAAGTATCGGCCCTCACATTATCATAATAATTAATTAGCTCAGTAAACATTAAAAAATAACAACTATTGATAATGTGGCTTTGTGTGTTAAGCAACTTGAATGCCTGCATGTTTCATCTTTAGCAGACTCCGTTGAGCTATCCATTCGGTGAACCATCTAATGCTGGGCATATGAAAGGTCCCTCCCCTGATTACAAAATATAAGCTGCTTCCTAGAGTAGATGATTGGCAATAGTCGCAGAAATAGGGCGACGTTAAAAATCAAAGAAAATAAAAACATTTTTTCACGGACAAACGAAGGCACAGGGCTAAAAGTTTTTATGAGAAGTTGGTTTGGGCTAAGGGACTTAAAAATGACATAATGTTTAAAATAAGTTTTCTACAAAGAATGCAAGAATTAGATAATTATTATAATTTATTAAGTAGACAAATGATACAATTTATATATAATAAAATGTTAGGGACGGAGCAAGTGCATTATAGTAGTGAATTTTCATAAGAATTGTACACTATTAGTAACGCATACAAACTAATTCTTTAAATTTATATGGACCTAGGAGACCGGTTTTAGAGGTCCCAGTTAGCGATTATTTTAATAAGTTTCTCTTTTCTATGGAGCTAGAAAACTATAGTTTGGTAGAGATATATGTAAGTGCTGCAAGCTTCTTTAAAAAAATTGTGTTACAAATTTCATTAAAGCCACAAAAGCTTTACAAAAAAAAGTTATTATTTACAAAGGGAATGTACCTGCCAAATCATAAATATGGCAAGTATTTTTCCTTTTAATTGCTTGGATGGTTTTGTTTTAGTCAACCCAATCGAACTAGTATTTAAAACCAACTTATAGTTATCTGCGAAGCTCATTATGTTATTTTTATTTAATTTAGCACCCACAATGCGTTTACATAGGTGTTACTATGGTTCAACATTGAAGATTCTAGATTAATAGGAAACTAAGTTATGGGATTTCAAATATTTTTACAAAAATTCTCTACCATAATGTATTTGCTGCACCCAGACCTTTTACCACACTTATTTACTGTTGCTGTATCCACACTTTTTTAAAATGATGAAATATTGTAGCTTTTTATGTACGACTGACAAACAAGGCAACCTAAATTTCATTTTTGGATAAGTATTTCAAACAAATGAAATGGGGTAACAATTTAAATATAAATTGAAAATCTTGGTTCGCAGCTTTATTGCAGAGGTTCCCTTTACCCTTCTGGATGCATACAATCAACCTCAATGCATAAACAAGAACAATGTGAACAAGAAATGTTTCTTGGGAACAACCCGCAAGAAAGTTATGAGACCTGCGGTAAATATAGGGGTTCTGGGCGGGATAAACATAATTTTAAGGGGATATAGCTGCAAGATGGAATAAAGGCAGCTTATAGAGGTCGAACTAAGCTGTTTTTTCGCACTTTCCGCTCACATTTCCTTTTTATCTTCTTCCCCGTCCAACACCCCTATTCACGCCTGGTCCCGTGACTTTCTTGGGGGCTGTTTGCAAGAAATATTTCTTGTGGTTTGTGCATCCAGAAGAAGATCTTAGTATATTTCAGAATTTTTTTCTAAAAAGTCCCCGTTTGCTAATCTACAAATTCACCTAAAATTTATTTTTTGTTTACAAAACGAATGTACCTGCCAAATTATAAACGTGGCAGGTATTTTTCCTTATTAGTCGCTTGGATGATCCGTTTTAGTCAACTAAATCGAAACAGTTTCCGCAAACAAAATAACAAAAATGGTTTTCTAAAACATATGAATCGTTGCCTGTGAAGCTCACGTGTTATGTTTTTAATTTAGTACCCACACTGCTTCTATATAGGTTTTAGTATGTATCAAAACTGAATATTCTAGTTTAATGGGAAATTGAATTATCACCATCTGGAATATTTTTACGAAAATTTGCTACCATAACGCACTTGCTGCACCTAAACTCTTTTCAACATTCATCTACAGATGCTGTACCTATACTTTTTGAAAATGAAATAAATATATACAATAAAACATTTTGAAATTAGAATTTTAATAATTAAACTGA
This sequence comes from Tillus elongatus, assembly GCA_964006375.1. Lineage (NCBI taxonomy): Eukaryota > Metazoa > Arthropoda > Insecta > Coleoptera > Cleridae > Tillus > Tillus elongatus. Next base: position 113,000,832 of record OZ023264.1, read on the forward strand.
ACATCTGTGTATAGGCATCGATTAAACTACTGCATGATATTATGTAGTTTCATTTACCTCAAATTTTCCTTATACGACATGAAGAGTAAATAATAATGAAAATTCACTAAAAAATAAAAGTAAACAATAATTACCTTATTCTAAGATTCTAAGGTATTAGCAGAGTCGATTTCGAGGTTATCTTATTCTTCTTATATACTTATGGCGTCTTTAACCAAAGAAGAAGAAGAATTCGACCCCCCCCCCAATTTAATAACTTTCATTAAAATTTTTATTCATTACTATATAGTTTGCTGATATCTTCAAATTCAGATGACAAGTTTGGCAAATGGCAATTCCACTGATTGTTTATTGTGACATATTTTTGTAGCCTGTTCGTTGGAAGTTTAATTTGGAGTATTTGTTTGCAATAGCAACATAACCCTGATTTATCTGTTTGACCTTGTCTAATATTATAGGCACCCATTCAGAGGTAATTTCAGGTTATATCGTAAATGACTTATTTTTTATTTGGTTATAACGCAGAATTTACTGAGCCGCTTAAGTTCAAATTTGGTAGAGGGAATCACTGATACGACATCTGTGTGCCTGTAGTTTTAGTGTTATGTTTCTAGTAATCTAAAAGATATTGCGTTTTCAAACAGTCTCTCGCATTTTTTCTGATAGTATGTGAGTGTCAAAGCTGTCTAACGAACTCACCCAAGCTATTAACAAAACGAAAGGAACTGCCAAATTTGGCTTCGATTGGTGAAGTATTTTTTTGTTTCGGTTAGAAACACACACACACACATACATATATATATATATATATATATATATATATATATATATATATATATATATATATATATATATATATATATATATATATATATATATATATATATATATATATATATATATATATGGCTGGCTGGCTGGGTGTGTCACACTTGGTGAGTAATTTCCTTTCGCAAGTGGCTTGGATAACTTCATTAGCCAGGAAAATCGGACTAGCTTGTTCCGGAAAATTTTGCGTTTTCTGTCGGAAAATGTTTATATCTCCGGAAATAACAAAGTTAGGGCAACCATATTCGGTACGAGGATTAACGCGATAAAAATAAAGCTATATACCAAAATTTGTGTCCCTACGTCAAAAGCAAAAGAAGGTATAAGCATTATAGTTTTCCTTCTTAAAACGTCAAAAACTCGCAATTCAAAACGTCAAAATTGACATGCTCTAAGTAAATAACTTGAAACTAACATTACGGGCGATGTAGCAGAAATTGTGTAAGAAGTGTGTTCTATAATGCCTTAAGTTTCAGCTTTAGCCACCATTATCCTTCATTTTACTTAAATAGTTGCAGAAAATGAATTCCAAATAGACCCTTTTTCTGATGCTTTAGCTGTGGTTTCAACTATAGGGTTATAATACATGAAGATAAACTTTGTACCTACCTCTTGTTAAGCACATTGCGCGCACGAAGCAATGTGATATTTGGGGATAGTTAAAGTGTATATATAAACAAGGAGAGCAGAAAGATAAAATGTATGTATAATATGTGATTAATAGATTAAACATTGCTTGCTTCTAATTAGACGAGCGTCTCGCGAATTAACAACACTTGTACTTAGGTTGCTTTTTTTTTTTAATTTATTAAACTACTTAAACTATTTAACAACAAACTAGCATAGTTACTGCCAAAATTAATACTGAACAATTATAACACAAAACAGTGGCTTTATATAATAATTGGATAAGTGTTCGTTGCAGGTTCTCACGAGAACATGCAGATCTAGCTTCTTCTGATTTCGCACTGCTGGCACTATCTGCAACGGTCGGCATAATTCGTAGAATCTGCTTATGGGAACTGCTGCATGCAAATGTAATTTGATACCATCTACGTGACATATCGTGCGAAGCCATGTGTTAACTCCTCCCCCCATTAGATGACGGAACCCTTGGGTTTCGGAATTCTTAAAGGATTTTCCGCTTCTGCTTTGCTTCTTTCATTCTGCTGGGCACATCTTCTTTTGACAAAAACTGTAATAAATATTGTTGCTAGAAGGATTAGTATGATGTAGAGTAGGATCGTCCAAATACTTGTGTGGTACAACGGGAGACTAATTTTGTTGGGAATTCTACTTTTTATAGACTGCAGCTGAGCCCTGATGTTGCTTACGTCGTGCAAAAGGACGTTTTCCAGTTCCATTGCTGGCAATTCTTCTATGTTCAGTTTGCTTTCTGGATCTTCTTCCAACTTTGGTAAGGAGAACAATTGTTGTGTCTCAACTGAGCTATGCAGTGTACTGTATCGTTTACCACCAATCGACAATTGACATCTTGGTTTGAGTGTCACCATATACGTGCCTTGTATAATTTGTGTGTTTTCTTCTCCCGAGCATTTGATTGACATCTTGGTTTCCTTTGGAGCCACCACCATAAACTGTGTGTTGCCATACTTGGAAACGATAGTCTTGGTAATTTTTACAGTCTCTTGTTCGCAATTATTGATAAGCTTTTGGAAATTAATTAGCCTAACTTCACAGGAAGGATCTTTACTGACGTCTGCTATTGTATCTTCTGTACAGACATAGATCTCGTTCGTAAGCTCCTGGCAGGGGTTGTTTCTGAAGGCGTATTGTTGCTCATTTAGGATAAGGTATTTGGATCGAGGTATTATCATAGAGAAGCTGTTAGGATTGGTTTGTATAGGTAGGGAGTACAGTTGATAGTAAATATAATCAGATTTGTCTATTAGTGGAATATCAATTTGGAAGATAATTTTATATCCTGTTTGGATAGACTTGATTTTAAATATTTTTTCATACAAAGATAAGTCATTCTTGCTTACTAATCTAGATTGTGAAATGTATTTTTCTATTACAGGAAGCTCTTTAATAATGAATTTTGGTTTGATGATAGAAGTGTGAAAAGTATTTAATTTAGAGTACGTTATAGCATTTTCAGTTGTTAATATTATCGATTCTATGACATTAAATAGGTTAGCGATTTCAGTCAACAGTTCTAGAATATGTGCTCGCTGGGGAACAGGCATGATATTAGTAGCTAAATCTTTAGTAATGTTTTGAAGTGCCAACATTCTTTTGACAATTTCTTTTTGATTATGAGTTAAAGTATTTACTGTTTGATTAAATTCGTTTATTGCATTTATCATAACAGATGTTTGTTCGTCAAATAGCTCATGCATTCTATTTTGATCATCAGCTAATAATTGAAGGGCTTTGTTGATTCTTTCGCCATCATCAGCATCTAGATTGCCAGTGATTGATTTAAAAACTGTACCCAAAGGGTTGAGTAAACCTCTCTTAAATCTTATCAGGGAAAATTCTAAGGAAAGTTTCATCTATGTTATCTACAGTATAATTAAGGGCGATTATAAAATTATGGTATTCAGATCTAAAATTATCACTTAAAGTATTGGCTATAAGATAATATTTATATTTAAGTTTACTGTAGTCAGTAAATAAGGGTTCCATATTATATACATGTATAAGGCGCCATACGTCATTTTGGCAATAGCTTCTACCTAACTTGCGAGGTAAAAACCCAGGGTTGTTCTTTAAATCTTCTAGCTGTGGCTGCCCTCCGCATGCCCACCTGAAAGGCGAAGATTTCTTAAATGAGTTACACATTGCTCGTCATTCTTGTGATTTATGAGTAAAGCTTTATTGTGTTCTAAGAGGGATATTATCGTGTATGGGCCTGTATAGGGGTTTTTGTGCTTCTTGTGAAATCCAGGGGGTATCTTTTTATATACTGTTTGGCCCTCTTTAAATGGCTGATTAACTTCGACGTTAGTTCTGAGGAGCATTTTTTTTCGATTTTTCTATCCGATCTAATAGAATATCATAAACTATTTTCATAAAGTGTTTGTGTTTTTGGTTATATTCTTGGGTGAGTGTAACTTCGAGATCAAAGTTGAAGATTTCTGGGATGTATCCGAATATTAGCTCAAAAGGTGGTTTGAGAGTTTGAGAGTGAATGCTTGAATTGTAAGCTAGGATGCAGTAGGGTATCAAGTCAGGAGGTTTTAGATTTGGGTATTTTATTTTGAAAATTCTATAGTGTTCAATCAGTGTGCTGTGGAATCTCTCTACTGGGCTGTTAGAGTTGGTATTATGAGGTGTAGTTATGTGCAGTTCAATTTGATATGACTTTAGGAGCTCTTTGACAGTGTCATTTGAGAATTCCGTACCAGAGTCGGAAACGACGCCTCTTACTGTACCATATTGTGAAAAGTATCTTATTAATACCCTGGAAATTTCGATAGCATTCTTGCTTTTAATCGGAAAGGCCTGACCGAATTTACTGAAAGGATCTAGTATTGTAAATAACTGAGATGATTCGATTTGAAATGTATCTATGTGAATTAATTCTAGAATTTCGAAAGAGTTGGAGTGTGTTCTAAAGGTATTTTAATGGGATGTCTATTGTATTTTGCTTGCTTACATGTCGCACAGTCTAAAATGAATTCTAAAATTTTTTGTTTTAAACTAGGATAATAATATTTCTGTTTCATCCTTAAATAAGTTTCATCCGGACCCCTATGGTTAGTTTTACCTTGATGATATGCTATTATAAGATCATTTAATTCATCCTCACTGTTAATTTCTTCCAAAACTTTATCACATCTATAAAATTGTGGCGCATGCGCATTATTAAAGTGTTGATTGATAGCCGAACTAACTAATTCATAATGTCTCTCATTAATAAATAGGCAATAGTATTTCGTTTTAGGCAAACAATGCTGCTTTACAAATTCCGCTATCTTGTCTGGATCTTCTAAATTAAATTTAGCATGAATAAAATTTCTCTTGCCTTTTCTGACGTGTAGAATTTCGGGTTCCTCTGAGCAACTAAATAATATTTGATTGGATTTATTATTGATAATTTCCTCTTCCAAAATAGGAATGCCTGGTGCGGCGTATGATTCCTGGTTAGAATTAACTGTATCTAGTTTTCGATTTCCTCATCAGTGTTTTCATTATCTCTCTGCCATTCTGTTTCATCTACATTATTAATTACTGACTGATTATCAACATCCAGAGGATTAATTTCTACACGTGATAAAGCGTCGGCGTTATTTGTTTTTCCTTTTTTGTATTCTATATCGTACTCATATTCTTCAAGCTTTAAACGCCATCTTACTAGCTTCGAATTGGGCTCCTTTAATGAAAATAGCCATTTCAGTGGTTTGTGATCAGTCATTATGGTAAATCTTTTGCCGTAAAGGTAGAGTCTAAAGTAATTTACAGCCCAGACTATTGCAAGTAACTCTTTTTCGATTGTACTATACCTGCTTTCTGTCTCGTTCAGAGTTCGGCTTGCATAAGCTACAGGCAGGTCTGAATTCGGTTCGCCTTGACTTAAGACAGCTCCAAGTGCGACGTTGGAAGCATCCGTAGTTAATATAAATTTCTTTGTAAAATCTGGTGGCTGTAATATTGGACTGTTCATTAAAATATGTTTACATGTTTCAAATGCCTCTTTATAATCTTCGTTGTTAATATCAATTTTTGAATTTTTAAGGCCGAATGGCATCCTTAAATACTCATAATGACCTAGATCTGTTGAGAATGCCGTCTTTTCAATGTCGTCCGGATGTATCTCTATCTGATGAAAACCTGATGCCAAATAAATTGCAGTGAAATAGTGAGATCTACCAATTTTATCCAATATTTCTTCTATTTTAGGTATGGGGTAGCGATCTGGTATGGTTTTATCGTTGAGCTTTCTGTAGTGTACAACGATTCTCCACTTTTGTTTCCCACTGGCATCTGCTTTCTTTGGGACGACCCAAATTGGTGAACACCACGGTGAATGTGAATGCCTAATAATGTTTTGCTGTAACATTTTATCCATCTGTTTTTGTACATCTTCTTTATGCACCTGTGGGTAACGATATAATTTCGAATGGACAGGTATATCGTCGGTCGTCCTAATCCTATGTTTTACAACGTGTGTGGAAGTTAACTTTTCGTCCTCTTTATAAAATATATCTGAATAACGTTTGCATAAATATATTAACTGTTCACGTTCTTCTTGATTTAAGTGATCCATGCGTATTTCTTTTAAGGCCCAGTTATCATCGCAATTTTTCTTAACACTATTATTATATTTATGATTGTAATTGCTATATATTGCATTATGATTTAATTCAATGGTCTCTAAAGGTTTAGTAAATCTGACATTAATTTGTGTAGAAGTTGGGTTTATTATTTTAACACTGGCCTCACTATCTGACAATTTAACTAAACAGTCAGGTATAAATAAATTGTTAATTAACATTTGGTTAACAAGTCCATATCCATTGGACTTATTGACAGGAACATTGATTTTAGTTTCCGTATTTGGCTCAAGAGTATATTCATAAGGAAAATGTATATCAATTTCTAACCTACCTAAGTATAATTTCCTATTATTAAAATCTAGCCTAGCCTTACCTGCAAGGAGAAAATCGGCTCCTATCAAACCCGTGTAATTATCATTAAAATTAAATAAACAAAATTCGTGTGGACGATTAGTAATTGAATTCAGTAAAATATTTGCCCTGTATTTGTGCACGGAGAATCCATGAGCTGATTTAATGTGAAATGATTTTTGAAAGATTTTATTTTTATATTTTTCTTGAACAATATCTGGTTTCAAAAGACTTTTACTGCTTCCCGAATCTATGAGCAATTTTCCAGGCAGTTCGGGGATTTCAACATAAGGAAGTTGACATAAATTGAGATTGTTTATTTCTATTAAGGATTTTCGGTTGATGTGCCCGGTGTAGGAAAATTTTGATTTTGACGATCGTAAAGTTCGGAAGGTGTATCAATCTCATGAGTAAATAGTTCGTCAGAATTAAACCTTGTTCCTGGAACTGTGGATCTTTGCTGATTAGCAGGGAAGTTATTTCTTCTTGACTGTGTTGAAAAATTATTGGAATGTCTTGTAAACCTTGTGTTGCCACTCGAAGTATCCATGGGTTCAGGATATCTGTTTTGGAAATATTCTCGTGGGTTTTCTGGTTTAAAAGAGGGCGGTCTAGAAAATTGTGAATTCTGATTATTTTGGCTTTGATATTGGGAAGTATTCCTAAATTGTGAAGTTTGATTACTTTGGCTCTGATATTGGGGATTATTTCTAAATAGTTTCTGGAATTGCATAACTGGGAAGTTTTGGGGAGTAGAACGATTGTTAAAAGACCTGGTTTGTGGACTGGGGGTTTTATTATTTGGCGATGTATAATTGCCTGATTTAAGAAATGTCCTATCTCTATACTCGTAATTTTCTTCCAGAACTATAAACTTAAGAGCATCTTCAATAGATGCAGGTGCAGTGGATCTTACTACCATTCCTAGAGGGTTTCTAAGTCCCCCGAGGAACGCTTTTAATGTTTGTTGAGCGTAAATTGCTCTTTTCACTTCTAATATTTGTTGATTGTCTTCATTACAAATTAAATTAGAGACCAGAAGTTGTTCAATATATCTACACCTATTACTAAATGTTAAAGCATCCTCATTATGTTTCTGCTTGAGTGTTAAAAGTTCGCTCAAAAGACTAGTGTCGTCTCGTTGGTCCGTGAAGTTTTGCACTATAGCTTGTCTTAGGTCTTGCCAATTATTAATAATTTTTGTGCTAATTATAAGTCTAGCTTGACTGGTTAATTTTGACTGTATAAAATTAACTAAAAAATGATTTAAATATAATCTTTCATCTTTAGCGTTATAAAATGTGTTCATAATGAGATCACATGCCTTAAGAAAGTTACCAACATTTGCCGGTTCCCCATTGAACTCAGGTATCATCTTTAAATAGAATTCACTAAAGTTGTTTGCCATATTGTTAGCTTGGGCCATGTTTATGCTAAATTCTGTGGTATTAATTAAGTTACTATGAATTTGTTTTACAAGACTAATACTATTACGAGTAAAATTATTCTGAACTTCCTGTTCAACAATATTAATATCTAAATTATTTTCTTCAGGAATGACTTCTAAGTTATTTTCAAAATTAAACTGGATAAGTCTGCTTATTAATTCATCAATATCCGACATATATTCACAAAGGAACAGAGAAAATATAGGAGAGCAACTTACAGTAATAGTAGGAACCAGATGACCATTTATTCTTCTTAAAAACCAAGGAACCAATATTCTTTTGATGCCTTGGGTTGTTGGGAGATCCGTCACCGACTGCGCCAATTAACAACACTTGTACTTAGGTTGCTTTTTTTTAAAATTTATTAAACTACTTAAACTATTTAACAACAAACTAGCATAGTTACTGCCTAAATTAATACTGAACAATTATAACACAAAACAGTGGCTTTATATAATAATTGGATAAGTGTTCGTTGCAGGTTCTCACGAGAACATGCAGATCTAGCTTCTTCTGATTTCGCACTGCTGGCACTATCTGCAACGGTCGGCATAATTCGTAGAATCTGCTTATGGGAACTGCTGCATGCAAATGTAATTTGATACCATCTACGTGACATATCGTGGGAAGCCATGTGTTAACTCGCGACAGTAAGAACTTTGATGAGTTTTTTGTCGTTTTAACGAAATAAAAGACCTTCCTGACTGTACTGTGTACACACAATCCTCCCAACTGACCTTCCTGACCTGCCCTGAAATTAGTTTGCCTAATCAAAAGCTAAAAGAAGTTAAAAGGGAAAGGAAAAGTTCATTATGCTCACATAACCTTGATATATGGCAGGGTCCATTTTCCTTCTCCTTTTAGCCTTTAATTAGGCAAACTGATATCAGGGCAAGTCAGAAAAGTCAGCTGGTAGGATTTTGTGTAGCATCACGTTAGGGAAATCTTTTATTTTGTTAAAACAACAAAAGACTCATCCAAGTTTTTACTGTCGCGAGACGCTCGTCTTATCAGACAGTAGGATTGATTCCCAGTATGACGGGTAATATATTCATGTCAATGTAAAACACATATTACTCCTAAGTTTAAACATAAAAGAGTTATGGACTGTTAAAGAACAAAATTTTGGAGTTTTCCTCAAAAGGTCAAAGTCGCAATTTGAAACGTCAAAATTGGCAATGTTTAGGCAAAGAACGTGAAAGAAATATGGATTGTAAAAAGAAAATGTTGCAAGAAGAGTGGTCTGCGAACCCTTAAGTTTCAGCTCCAACCGTCATTGCCCTTCATTTAACTAAAATATTTACAGAAAATTCATTTTAAATGGACCCTGATGCTTTGGCTGTCGGTTTGGTTAAGTTGATACTTTCGCTGTAGGTTTAGTTAAGTTTATGGTTTAACGGTCTATAATTTTGAGCTAATTTTCGTAGAACAAATTCGTTAATGCATTTTTGCATTTTTTATCGAAATATGATGCATGTTTGTAAGAAAAAAATCAGGACGCAGTAAGTGCATTTTGGTAGCGAATTTTCATTAAAGCCTTCAAATTTCATAACTCAATTTACTATTAACGTAAGGTTTGTTGGTTAGGAAACCAACATTTAAGTTAAGTTTCGGAAAATTTTGGTACATTTTCAAACAATAAATTTTGATAAAATATAGTAGGTACATTATTTCTACTACATAGGCTATACCGGTAATCTATTAAAATTGCTATTAAAAACATTTTTATGAAAATTCACTTCCATAACGTACTTGCTGCGTCCCGAACTTTTTTTGTTTCTTCCATCAGCGCTATGTCATCTGCGTATCTCATGCAATTGAATCGTGGTCGGTTTACTATAAATCCTGCTGTATTTTCGTCCATCCTATTTATTTTATCTTTTATGAATAAATATGGCGATAATGGTCATTCTTACCACACACCTTTCTTATTTTAGCTTCAGTTTTATGTCTGTTAACATATTCCGCCCCGCTAACACAAAAAAAGTTATATCTGCAAAATCAGTCTATAGGCAAACACATGATTAATTAATGGAGCCTCGGTGGTCCAGGGGTAATAACGTGTGCCTCTGAACCGAAGGGTACTGGGTTAGGTTCCTAGGGTTTCCCTTTCCCTTTTCCAGTACTCTCCTTACAGAGAGGCAGGGATTCGGCAAAATTTCCAGGATAGTGAGGTGAAACTGCTCCCTGGCGTCGGTGATTGGCCATAGTCGCGGAAATAGGCCGACATTAAAGACACAAAAACACACACACACACACTTTAAAAATCACGAATGAGGAGATCGTGACTTTCGAATTAAAAAAAATAATTCATGAAATGAGCGCAAACTAGGTCCCTTGGAACCCATATCCGGGGTCAGTTTCAATTTTAACATGTTTGGTACACAGGTTACACCATAAAAAACTCTGGACGCAGCAAGTGTATTATGGTAGTGAATTTTCATAAAAATGTTTTTATTGCAAATATGTGTTTTCTTTTTAAGAAAGCAGACATCAATTTTGGTTCCTAGTATAACCTATATAGTAAAAACAATGTGCCATGTTTCATTAAAATATCTTTATTGTGTGAAAATGTACACAAATTTCCAAAAGTAAACCTAAAGTGTTCCCGGAAAAACTCGTTTCTTGGTCAACCTTATAGGTTAATAGCAAATTGGGCTATTCAAATATAAATCATTTGATCAAAATTCGCTACCGCAACGCACTTGCTGCATCCAGAGTTTCTTTTCTTACAAACATGCTTTATATTTCGATGGAAAATGCAAAAATGCAATAACAGAAGGCGTGTTTGATTAAAAAAAAAGAAAATTTGTGTCACCAACGACTTATGGGCCACCCTGTGATTGTAGACATATTTTTTTAAGATATAGCTCAAGACACCCTATATTTAATATATACAAATTTTTTTCATATCTTGTATAATAACGAATATATTGAGCTTTATTGATTTTTTACGAAAATTCGACAAAAATTATATACCATTAAACGATAAACTCTATAGCTAAGACTACTGCCAAGCATCAGAGAAAGTGTCTATTTGAAATGAATTTTCTGGAAACATTTTAGTGAAATAAAGGACAATGACGGTTGAAACTAAGACTTCAGGGTTTGTAAAACATCCTTCTTGAGACATTTCATTTCCATAGCCCGTATTAGATTCAAGTTATTTGCCTACATGTTGCCGATTTTGACGTTTTAAATCGCAACTTTGACGTTTTGAGGAAAACCCCAATTTATTTTTCTTTAAATGCCTATAACTTTTTTATCTGTTGGCGTACATAGCTAAATTTTGGTAGGTAACTTACCTATAAGAATATAATAACCCGCGTACCAAATTTAGTTGCCCTTACTTTGTTAATTTTAGAGATATAAATTTTTTTCTAAAGAAAACACAAAATTTTCCGGGAAAAGCTTGGCAGATTTTCCTGGCTAACGAACTTATCTAAGCCTTTGCAAAAGCAATTTATTCACCAAATTTAATCAAAATCAGGCCATTATTTTTTGAGTTATCGGTGTGATACATATATATATATATATATATATATATATATATATATATATATATATATATATATATATATATATATATATATATATATGTATATATGTATATATATATATATATATATATATATATATATATATATATATATATATATATATATATATATATATATATATATATATATATATAAACATATAAATATAATAAAAATTGAAACAGACCCCAGATATGTGTTCTGAGGGGCCTAATTAGCGCTCATTTGAAGAAATTTTTTCAAAATTCAAAAGTCGGGATCTCCTCATTAGTGTTTTTTTTTTAAAGAAAAAAGTTATAGGCATTTAAAGAACAAAATTTTGGGTGTCACTAATGACCAGAAAGACGCACAAAAACGTTTTGTGTGGATAAGAAAATCTGTTGTATATTACAGATTAAGCTTTTTTAGAGGAAAATGGTCAAGAAATGCCAGAAGAATTACTTTGAAAATTTTATAGTTTTTCATCTTAGATTACCAAAGTCGCGATTTAAAACGTCAAAGTTGGCAACTTTTAGGCAAAGAACCTGAAACAAATACGGGTTATTTAGATAAAATGTTGCAAGCGGTGTGCCCTACATACCCTTAAGCTTCAGCTTCAACCGTCATTGTCCTCCATTTTACTAAACTATTCCCAGAAAATCCATTTCAAAAAGAACCTTTCTCTGATGCTGTTGCAGTAGTTTTAGTTGTACAGTTTATGGCTTAATACTCTAAATTTTTAGCGAATTTTCGTAGAAAAAATCGCTATTGAGGAGTCCGCGACTTTTGGATTTTAAAAAGATTTTTTTCAATGCGCGCGAACTAAGCCCCTTAGAACTCATATGCCGTGTTAGTTTGAGTTTTTATTTATTTACATATGCATTTCTAGGGCAAATCTCAATATTGTCGTTACTACACAAGATACTATAAAAAATTGTATACAATATTTATAGGGCCTCTTGAGCTACATCTCATAAAATAATTTCGACAATCACAGCGTGGCCCGTAAGTGGTTGGTAATACAAACTTCCTTTTTTTAAATCCAACACCTCTTATATTATTGCATTTTTGCATTTTCCATCGAATTATAATGCATGTTTGTAAAAGAAATTGATAACGTTAATTGTTTTCGAGTTATTTCAATTGTTTCACATTTTTGGCACATATCAAAAATTATGATAAGGCGTTTTGACCAACTATAGCAGGGTCCTATAAAATGAGGCATTCAGAAAGGTTTTCGTTTACATTATTCGTATCGAGGTGCCGTATATAATTTTCTTGTATTTCCATAGAAATCATTTCGTAAAATATTTGTGAAAGTTTGGTAATGCATAGTAAATGTTAAATAAGTTATTGTAAAAAAAAATGTTTTCGCATTTCCGTGAAAAAATTGTTTGTAAATTTTTATCAAATTTTTTTTGTGGAAGTTTCGTCGGATAGTAGCTTTTTGCGGGAATAATTATATCTTGGTAGGTGGGTAAATAGTTTGAAGAGGTTTGTTGGTCAGGCAAATCAGAGCAGTTTTTTCGGGATATTTTAAGTTTATTTTCGAAAAATGTTGTATTTTTTCAAACAATAAGTTATTTTGATGAACTATGGTACACGGTCTCTACAATATAGATTATACTGGTGACCAAGTTGGATGCCTGCTTTCGTTGAAAAAGACATATTTGCTATTAAAAGCATTTATATAAAAATTCACTACCATAACGCACTTACTGCGTCCAGACTTTTTTTACTTATAACGTTAGATAAATATCTAAATAATTACTGGTGGTAGGTAAATGTAAAAGATAAAGACCAAGGTAGGTAAATGTATATCTCGACAATTGCTCACTTTAGTCATTGTTCAAAGTTTGAATCATTACAATCTTGTCAAAAGAATACAATTGTACACATGGTAGACGAATGTCCGATAAGAAACTTCAAATGCAACAGGAAGCTTGAAATCAAAAGACAACATCCTTTTCCTGCGATTTCGACGCGTGGACACTCTTTGTTGTGACGTTATTTCTGCACCTTTTAATCTTGTCCACAGTGATCGCAGAGACGTATTTGATTGATATATGTTTTCTAATTTTTAGCAAATTTTAATTTAAAATCCGCTTGCGGAGAGGTAACGACCCAATTTTTTTTAAAGAACCGTGAATTAGAGTCACCAGAACCCGTTAAAGATCTATATATTATAAATATAGAGCTTGGTTTAAAACCACAAAGTAACGGTTGGATTTTGATGAAATTTGAGAAGTATCTCCCTTTTCTTATCCGCTAGGACAACTTCGTCAGCCCAATCAGACCAGTTTTAACGTGCTAATATGATGTAATTATGAACACATGTTATGTTAGACAAAAGTATTACCATTTCGGTATAAAGATTAAATAAATATCAAAATATTAAAATTAAGTTTCGCACCCAAAAAGTCAAGATTTAAATGCTAATATACTGGATTGACTTACTCTATGGCAACATTACTTTTAATATATATATATATATATATATATATATATATATATATATATATATATATATATATATATATATATATACAAATTGACCGACGAAGGGTCTACCAGCGAAAGTCTGGGTTTAGGGGACACTAATTAATTTGACCCCCTGTACGTTATGCGATTCTTTGTAGTTTTCGAGATATGATTTTTTTCTCTTATTTTCAGATTTTGTTACATTGTTGACGATTTTACTTAAAACGTTTTTAAGTGGTGTCTCTTTGAGTTTTACTTTGTCAGTATTATTGTCAGAATGTGTACTCGCCTGCAAAAATACAAGAAACCCAAAATCTAACTCCTCATAGCTCACAAATTGATCACAAGTCTGAATTGTCAAACTGACCGATATGTACGTCTTGTTTTTATCACTTTTACTTTTCCTCTTATCAACAGTACCTGCCCCAATACACTACCCCTGACTAATTATTTATCACAGTAGTTGAAAATTTTAAATGTAATTCTTGTTAAAATTCCAACTAAATACGCTAGTAATTTTGAATTTGCCATTTTCACCTCCGTTTACTGGAACAAATACTCAGTAAGGAAGAAATTTGTTTGCACCATTTTGAGAGCTAAGAAATCACAAAAGTTTTTAAAATGATTTAGAAGTCTTCACCCTGGTGTAGATCACCCAGATCACCCAATTGGTGGCGAAGATTGAAACCAAAGGTAGACTTTTGAATACTGCAAGTGCGGTAAAGAATTCAATGCAAATCAACTGAGAGCAAATTCAAACGAAATTTACTGCATATCAAAGAAAAAAATCTGAGTATTAGGCAACTTGCCAATGAGCATTCTTCAACAATGCTTAAAACATTGAAAAAAAGAACCTTGGTGGTTCAGGCATAAGAACGTGTGCCTCTGAACCGAATGGTACTGAGTTCGATCCCAGGGTACTCCTTTCACTTTTTCAGTACAAACTGTAAAATTAACATCAACCGAGGTTCTGGCATTGTATTTGAGCAAGTTGAATGTTCACGTTCCGCCCTTCTGAGGGGGCGTAAAGCCGTCGGTCCCATGTCCATGCAATGCTGGGCACGTTAAAGATCCCTACCCTCCTTACAGAAAGGCAGGGGTTCGGCAAAATTTTCAGGATAGTGAGGTGAAACTGCTCCCTGGCGTCGGTGATTGGCCATAGTGGCGGAAATAGGAAGAAATAAAACAGACACACACACACACACAGAACATTGAAAATGCATAATTAGTGAATTTTCTTAAAAACGATTTACTAATGAGATTGCGACTTTCGAATTTAGAAAAAATTTCTTCAAATGAGCGTAAACTAGGACCCCTACAATTCATATCCGGAGTCAGTTTCAATATATATATATATATATATATATATATATATATATATATATATATATATATATATATATATATATATATATATATATATATATATATATATATATATATATATATATATATATATATATATATATCACACCGATAATTGAAAAAATAATGGGCCGATTTTGATGCATTTTTAATGAATACCTTCCTTTTGCAAGTGATCTGGATAAGTTCGTTAGCCAGGAAAATCATCCAGGTTTTTCCCGGAAAATGTTGTGTTTCCTTTCAGAAGATTTTTTCCGTAAATAACAAAGTAAGGGCAACCAAATTTTGTATGCTGGTTAATGTCACAAAAAGTAAACTATTTGCCAAAATTCAGATTATAGGGTGAAACAAAAAAGTTATAGGCATTTAAAGAAAAACATTTGGATGCCACTGATGACCAGATAAGCACACAAAAGTAAAATATGTTGTGTGGATTACAAAATCCTCCTAAAACACTAAATACGCCATTTGAAACATCAAAATTGGCAACTTGTACGCAAAGAACCTGAAGCTAATACGGGTTATGCAGAGAAAATGTTGCAAGAAATGTGTTTTACAAGTCCTTAGATTTCAGCTTCAACCGTCATTGTCCTTTATTTTACTAAAATGTTTCCAGAAAATTCATTTCAAATAGACCCTTTCTTTCATGCCTTATCAGTAGTTTTAGTTATAGAGTTTCTGGTTTAATTCTCTATAATTTTTAGGAAATTGTCGTACAAGAAATTCGCTATTGAGGAAACCGTGACTTTTGAATTCGAAAAAGATTTTTCAAATGAGCACTAACTAGGTCCTCTAGGATCCACATCCGGGGTTAGTTTCAGTTTTTATCTGGTTACATATATACAGGGTGACCCATTTCTACGTGAAAGCTTAATATCACTGTTATTATACAAGATACGAGAAAAAGTTTTATACGTTAATTGTAAGATGTCTTGAGCTACCATCACAGGCTGGCCCATAAGTCGTTGGTGATACAAACTTTTTTTTATCGACCGCGTCTTATATTATTGCATTTTTGCCTTTTCAATCGAAATATAATGAATGTTTGTAAGAAAGAAAATTCGGGACGCAGCAAGTGCGTTATGGTAGCAGATTTTCATTAAATGCTTCAAATTTGACTACCTGCAATTTTAGCTGCATCTTATCAAAATTATTTCGACAATCATAGGTGGCCCATCAGTAGTTGGCGATACAAATTTGCTTTTTTAAATCAAACACCCTCTATGGTATTACATTTTCCATTGAATTGTTATTCATGTTTGTTTTAGAGTTATTTCAATTGTTTTGCAGCTTTTAACATTTTGACACATATCAATGTGATACGGCGTTATATATACCAACAGAAATCGAAGTCTAATACAAATGATGCATTCAGGGAGGTTTTCGTTTATATGATTTCATGAAAAAATCGAGACGCCATACACAGGATGCTGTCAAATAGTGACTGAATTAAAAAAATCAAACTGTCGTAACTCAATAGTTTCAAATAGAATAGTCTATATTTTTTGTTTTCAGAAGTGAAGGACATAATAAATGTTTAATATGTCATTTAAAAAAATGTTTGCGGATTTTCGTGAAAAAATTGTTTGTAAATTTTTATGCGAATAACTTTCTTGATAGTTTTGTCTTAAAGCTTATTTGATGAAATATGATACCTTGTTTCTACTATGTAGGTTATACTGGTAACCACATTTGATGCCTGCTTTCATTAAAAAAAAGACATATTTGCTATTAAAAACATTTTTATGAAAACTCACTACCATAACGCACCTGCTGCGTCTTTTTATAAGTAGTCAAATACAACTGCCCTCAAGAATTAAGAGATGTTGATAGAAAGCGAAGAGACCACTTCAGTTATAAAATGATGGAAATGGCAAATAATGACAGAGATTTCTTAGAGAACATTTGCTTCCCGGAGGAGAGTACGTTCACCTTGCATAACGCACCCAATGTTCAGAACTGTAGGTATTGGAGCATGATCAATGTACGAACATTTGTTGAACGCAGAAATCAATATCCCCAAAAACTCAAATGTTTGGTGCGGAATTTTCGACAGGCATATCATTGGACCGTTTTATATTAATGGAAATTTGAATGGGGAAGGTTATCTAGGCTAATTTCAGAATAAAATATGACCTTAACAAATAACATGTATTCTACTGACGTAATGAGATAGAAACGAAAAACTAGACAGGAATAATGCACTATAAAAAAATTAAAATAGAATTTAATTAGTCGAATCTGCCCGAGTAGCTTCTCTCGTGTTCAAACTGTCGTCCATCATTTTCAATATAAGACTGCAGTTTCGAAGAAATAGGTGAAACGACAGTTTTAACCTCTACCATAGAAATATAGGCAACAGCATTTTTCAATCTGAGTATCATATCGCCCCTTGTAGTAGTTCTATTGCAGTATACTATATCTTTCAGTCGTTCTCATAAATAAAAATCTAAACAACTTAAATCAGGCGGTCTAGCCGGCCAAGGAAACAGGCGTCCCCTTCCTATTCATCTGCCAGGGAAGGCCTGATCTAAGAAATGTCTAACATTTGAACAATAATGTGCTGGACAGCCATCGTGTTGAAAAATCATATTGCTACGAGTCGTTAGAGGTAAATTTTTCAACAACAGTGGCAATTCATTCCTCAGAAAATGTAAATATCGCTGCCTGTTCAATAGTGCATTGAAAATGTAGGGTCCAATTATCTGTCCACTGACAATACCACACCAAACGTTAACAGGCAGACGGGCCCTGATGTTGCATTTCATTTATTCAATGCAGATTCGCCTGCGACCAATAGTCAATATTTTGCCTATTCAGCCTACCGTCAATCTGAAATGTGGCCTAATCTGACCACAAAATCCTGGGAAGTACTTCGATGTCTTCTTGCAGCATGTCCAATAACCAATTACAAAAGTTCAACCGTTCATCGAAATCGCGAGCTTCTGAACTTTGGAGCAGAACGATCTGGTATCGACTCAACCTAAAAATAAATTATTATAATTATTAATATCATTATTTTTATTATTAATCAGTAGATCTCATCCCCTGTCGACGTGCTGGATAGTTTCTGATCAATGATACCCAAATCTATATTTGTCATCTTGGACCGAATTATCTCCAACTATATACTTCAGGTGTTATTATTAGTATTCTCAATATTATCGACTTTAGCCTAAAGGGGTTTCACGATCACTCAAAGGGAAACGCTAATTCATCCCAGGTATCTCAGATACCAAAGGTAGTGAGCTCAGATGGAGCCCTTTCCAAGTTATCGGGCCCTGAACGACAACGCGACATATCCTCATTTCCCAAGAATCTCCGCACGGTGTGGCCAGTTTCAAGTATTACCGCCATATTTTTAATATTATTATTATTGTTATTATAAGCATTACTTTCATTATCATTACACACCCACTGAATTTTCGTTCCCTGTTGACCATGTAACGACAACTAATTAATGTGTATTACTTTAAGCCATAACTTACCTGTGGTCTTGATTGATATTTTGTGGTGGATCGAATTTATCCACATCATTCTTCAGAGTAACCCAAAAACAAAAATCCATGGGTGTTATATCAGGATGTCGAGCACACCAATGAACCGGCTCATTGTTATAAATGACACGATTATTAAAATTTTGGTACAAAAATTCATTGACGATCCTAGCATTGTGAGCCGGACAATCGTGTTGTTGGTACCAAATCTCGTCTAAAGTATCATGAACTTTTCTAATTGCTGGTAAGATATCATTTCTCAATAGACTAAGAGACCTTTCCCCAGTTAAATTATTTAAAAAAAAAAGAACGGACCAACAATGAAGTTACCTGAAATTTTTTAAAATTAACTGTCTAATCTACAAATAAAAATAACAGTTTTTTTTACCTAATAAGCCACACCAAACAATAATACCAAATCTGTCTTGCAATCGTCTTTTTTCCTTTAGATGAGGATTTTCATTTGCCCAATAATGCCTATTATGGCGACTATACACACCACAATTTGTAAATCTGGATTCATCGGTCCATATTATTTTCAAGTGAAAATTTTCATCTTGCTGACATTGTGCTTGATACCATCTGCAGAATTGAAGTCGCTTAGGGTAATCGTCAACATTTAAGCCTTGTACGATTGTAGGTTTGTATGGATGGTAATGATTTTGTTTTAATACACGGTGTATCGTACTTTTTTGAACGTCAATTTGTTCACTATAAAACCGAAAAAATTGCGGAGGGTTTTCGTTTGAAATTTGTAAAACGGCATTATTTCTTTCTTCATTTCTAGGCATTGGTAGTTTCTTTGCGTGAAGCTACAATAGATTGGTCACTATCCTGCGAAATATTTTGGTGTTTGGTTGTCGTATTTCTGGTTAGTTAGAACGAATATAACATTCCAACATGTAAAAGTATTCTTCATTACTGAACATATTGTTGAATAATATTTAAAATAAACAGGAAACAAACTATTTAGTACAAAATGGTAAGCAACGTGTTAAACACACCTCAAACTGTTCAGATAATTAAGAGTGACAGTATTCTTAATTGTCGCGATAGTGTTATATCCATATCAACCTTTCTTCTGTTATTTTTCAGTTGACTTACGTTCAAAAATCAAACAATTTCCAAAGGCGTCTTCGTTAATCATTAATCTGCTTTTTATTGAGTTCTGCTGGTAAATTTAGTTATTTACTAGGTTTACTACTTAATTAAATTATAATTTTTTAGGATAATGCTGTAATGGGCCGATTCATTTGTGTGCTCAAAGTTCATATTTTTTTATCGTGAATCATTACGGAAAATTATGTTAAAAGTAGAAGTCTATTGTTAGACTTCATGGCCTACTGCTTTTTGAACACTTTTTTTTTGTCATTTGTTTTCTGGTATTGGATTTCATAGCCTACTATTCTCAAAACGGTTTTTCTCAACCAACGAGATTTGGTACCAACAAGACGGTTGTCCAGCTCACAATGCTAGGATCGTCAAACAATTTTTGCACCAAATTTTTTATAATTGTGTCATTGGGCCGGTTCATTGGTGTGCTCGAAGTCCTGATATATCACCCATGGATTTTTGTTTTTGGGGTACTCTGAAGAATGGTGTGTATAAATTCGACCCACCACGAAATATCAACGAATTACGAAACAGAATCACGGAAGCTATAAATCAAATTAACCAAAACACCCTCACCAGAGTTTGCAGGCATGTTTCAAAAAGGTGTATAAAGTGCATTGAACAAAACGGTGGCCATATTGAACAATTTTCTATTTAGTGTATTTTCTAGTATCTATTTTATTATTTGTTGAGTTCCGTTTCTAATTGTGTTGTTTTGTGGAGTTTAAGCTTCTATTTGTTATTGCCGGGTTTCGTTATTAAACTATTTCACATAATACTACCTAGCATTATTACCTAATTAAGTATTTCTCAAAATTGTTAGTGCAATTACAAGATTCCTCAAGCATGTTGTACATAATTGGAAAGCTCTTTCCACATGAGCAAAAAATCCAATATGGCTGCCATAATAAAAACAAACGTTGATACCTGTGGCTAAAAAACAAATAAAAATCCAAAGTTGAGAATAGCACAAAAAGATTACTCTGTACAAAGTGTCCTGATAATGTGCAAGTCTTAGACATGTCAGATCAACGCCTACTTATATATTGAAGAAATAAGAAATCGACAAATTTTGGTTTTTCAAAATAACTCGAAAACGAAAAGAGGCGGGGCAAAATGCAAGTCATATTTGGAATCAGCATGAAATTCTACAAAACATTGCTAATTTAACCATCTCCATATCTCTAATAATAACGGAGATAGGAATACATTTCCATCCAGTTTGGGACACACTGTATAAAAGCGACAACTCCTGCCACTGGCAGGACCGTATACCTGCCGTGCCGCATCGCCTTACTTTATTTAGTTCTGCAAGTGATTGTGAGTGATTTCTGCAGCTAGTTTCCTACACGGTACGCGGTCTAGCGGATCGCTTTTGAATCAAATACTTCTCTACATTCGAATCCCTCTCTTCATCTGAACCGCGAACCTCTTGCAGTGGAAGTCCCTATCGAAGAGCGGCCGCACGAACACTAGTCAACGGTTTACTAACCTTTCCTTTCACGTTTAATCAATCATACAACCTTCCGGCGATTGTACCGTATGTAACACGACATTCCATTTAATATTCCTTTCATTTTATAAACAATGCTAATGGTTTTAAACTATCTGTGTATCGTTTCATGTTTTTTTTTAATCTAGTGATAATCCGTCTTTAACGTTATCTTTATTGTGGTGTTATTTGAGTTAAGTGTATAGTGCAGAGATTATACCTACTTACTGGTGGATACAGAAATTTCTCTTATTGACATCGTTAAAGTAAAGGTGAGTTCTTAGCTTAAAAGATGGGTGTGTGCGAAATTATCTTTGGTATGCGCTGAATAAACATACACAGGGTTGAGCTAAATTATATTTATAGCTTACCTTACAAAAAATTGTGAACGCAGGAAGTGAGTTATGGTAACGAATCTTCATACAAATGTTTTTGAATTCAAATAGATATGTTTTTTGTTGAATGAAAGTAGATAGTATAAGACCAGATTTCATCAAAATAACTTTACTGTTGAAAAAAGTGGAAAAATTATGCGAAAATAACTTTAAAAATTTCCAGAAAAAACTGGTTCGATTTTCCTGACCGAGGAACGTAGTTACATAAAAACTACACTTGCCACGATATAATTATACAGAAAATGCGTTTTGACGAAAATTTTAAAAAAATACACAAAAATTTGCTTAACATTTTTCCCAAAAATTCGATAACAAATGCGCAAACATTTTTGTTACAATAACTTCTTAAACAAATTAAAAAACTTTTTTTTTACAATAACTTGTTAAACATTAAGGTAATACTGCAAATTAAGGACCAACCGGATTCCAACCGAAAACCATTTCAGTATGCATAAGCATGAAGAAAGATGTTGTGCAAACAACCCCCCTGAAGTTACGGAACCTGAGCGAATAGGGGTGGTGGTGCTGTGGGGAAAGAAAATGAAGACGGAACATAGACAAAACAGCTTAGTTGGAGTCTTATAAGCAGGCTTTTTTACATTTTGCATCAACATTTTCTCTTAATAATGTTTTCCCCCACCAGCACACATATTTGCTCCATGTCCCTCAGCTTGTTTAGAGGTTGAAGGGACAACTTTTTTCGTTTATGCACAAAACACCCTGTACACCAAGCAGGCCTGAAGGACCTGACCTGATCTAACTTGACCTGACCTGACAAGACCTGACCAAAAAACACAAAGCAAAAAACATGCATTTAACAAATAAAAATATTTTAAAAATGTTAGTTTAAACTTACCGACCAACGACGAACTAATAATGTCAATAACTCGGCAACAACAGATTCCCACAAGGTACAAACGAATTTCCACAACATAAAAAAAACTCTGGACGCAGCAAGTGCGTTATGGCAGTGAATTTTTATAAAAATGCTTTGAATATCAAACATGTCTTTTTAATGCAAGCAGTCCTCAATTTGGTTACCGGTATAACCTATATAGTAGAAACAATGTACCATATTTTAACAAAATAACTTATTGTTTGAAAATGTACAAAAATTTTCCGACAATATACCTTAAACGTTGGTTTTCGAACCAACAAATCTTAGGTTAATAGCAAATTGAGTTATTGTAATTTGAAGCATTTAATGGAAATTTGCTACCAAAACGCACTTACTGGGTCTTGATTTTTTTCTTACAAACATAGTTTAATAAAAAATTCAATAAAATAAGGCTGTTTGAAAATAAATGTAGGGATCACCAACGATCGACTTGTGGGCCAGCCGGTGATTGTCAAAATAATTTTATAAGATGCAGCTCAAGACACCCTATAATTAACTTATACAATGTTTTCTCGTCTCTTGTATAATAATAATAATAATAATAATAATAATTATATTCAGCTTTACCGTAGAAACGCGTCACCCTGTATATATGTAAGCAGATCAAAACTGAACGTAAACCCGGATATGGATTCCAGGGGACTTAGTTTGCGCTCATTTGAAGAAATCTTTAAAATTCTAAAGTCGCGGTCTCCTCATTGACGAATTTTTTGTACGAAAATTAGCTAAAAATTATGGACCGTTAAACCATAAACTTAACTAAAACTACCGCCAAAGCATTAGAGAGTAAGAACTAACCTGTTGCATATCAGCCCTTTTGTAAAACTTCGATCCTATATATCATATCATATATGTGTTGATAAAACATAACAAACACTGTTAAATCCACCCACTAACATTAACAAAGGAATAATTTGCACTTGTATATAAAAATTTCCCAAATAACATAAATAATTCGTCGACTCAAACAAATAAACAGGTACAGCGTCTAACAGACCTGCGCAATAATATCAAATGTTCCGTTACCACGGCAACGACATACTAGATCTCATATAAGCTATTGACAATGAAACGCGGTGATATTAAACATAAATGTTTCAAATTCGAATAGCTCAATTTTCTGTAACCGTAGAAAGCTGAATTTTGGCACATAGTTAGGGCTTTCCCAATGCAATATGTACACTACATTTTATCGAAATATCTTTGTAATTTTCGGAGAACAAAATTTTTTTTCGAAAGAAAACTCAAAATTTTCCCGGAAAACCGTGTCCGATTTTTCTGGCTAACAAACTCATCCAAGCTATTAATAAAAGAAAGGCTCTTGCCGAGTTTTATCAAAATCGGTTAATTATTTTTTGTGTTATCGGTTGGATACATATATATATATATATATATATATATATATATATATATATATATATATATATATATATATATATATATATATATATATATATATATATATATATATATATGTAAACATATAAAAATCGAAACTGACCCCGGATATGGGTTCTAGGGGCCCAAATTCGCGCTCATTTGCAAAAATTTTTGCAAAGTCTCACCATCAATACCTCTCTATTAGTGAATTTTTTTTTATAAAAATTCACTAATAGTATCAGAATGCATATAAGATAGTAAACTTTATCTATCAGCAGTCGATTTATTTGAAACTAAACTGCAGTATCACCAGCATTAATTATTAAATAATAACATTTCACAAAAATTTGATAAAAAACGATTTCTACCAAAACAACAAAAAAATTCTGCGAATACTGACTGCATATTTTTTACACGAACATTTGCTGATAATAAAATACCTAACATTCTAATTGCATAACATGTACTTAAGATAGTAAAAAAAAATATACGTCCGAACTCTTACTACTGGATATATGATTTGTCCCTTTATCGATTTATTGCCTGAAGAGAGGGACTTTTATCAAATATATTCTGTTAAATAAAATAATATCAGACCAAACTCTTATGACTTAAACAACCGCCAAAGTATCAGAGAAAGAGTCATTTTCTGCAAATACTAGTAAAATTAAGCACTTTGGCGGTTGAAGCAGTAGATTTTACTAATTACACAAAAAATTTGCTTTTGTGTCATTCTCTGATTACCAGTGCCACCTAAATTTTGTCCTTACACGTTTATAATTATTTTTCTTTCAACTTGGTATACGTTTTATAGTAGAAACCCGCGAATCAAATTTTTTTTTTTTTGTGATTTTCGGATATACAAAAATTTCCAGGAAAAACTGGTTCGACTTTCCTGGCTAACGAACTTATCCAAGCCACTTACGAAAAGACATTTTATCAAAATTTGCCTATTATTCTCAAGGTATCGGTGTAATACATATATATATATATATATATATATATATATATATATATATATATATATATATATATATATATATATATATATATATATAGGGTGTTTCTAAATTGATGCAAAAATTTTTACAGAGTAATTCTTTGACGAAAAATAAAGGGTGTCCTTTATATAAAGTTTTTCTTAAAACCCCTTCTGCTCCAAGTTACAGCCCTTTGAAATTTTGGCAAAAAAAGTTTTCATTGAATATCTCCGTTATGAAATAATTTTAAAAAACGAAATTTCGCATATGCATAAGGCTAAAAAAAAATGACAGTTTCAAATGGATTTTGTAACCCTATAATGTTATCACAAGAGGGTGAAAAAACCTACCCTTACATTATTTTTTATCAGTACTTTTTATTGTGTGTACCCTTTTCTATTTAAAAAAATGATTTAGAAAGAAGGATTCATTTATAAATTTTTTTATGTCTTGACATTTTCTCATAAAATTGTTAGTTTCATCACAAAAAGATAAACTATTACTCAGATCGATGTCAGATGAATTTACAGAGTGGTTGTTTTTTGCTGAATAATCAAGTACGTGGTAGGCTGTCAAATAACGTCATAATTACACTAATAATAATTGTTCTGGTTGTTGTCAATCTATCGAGAATTTTTTAAACACTTAGAACAAATAAGTGAATAAAATGGTAAATTATACCAATGCCGAAATGGCAGATATGCATTTTGAATATGGCCGTGCTAATGGCAATGGATTAAGAGCACAGCGCCTCTACACTGAGTTATATCTAAATAGAACTGTACCCCATCACAGCATATTCGCACGCATTTATCAACGTCTGCAAGA
This sequence comes from Tillus elongatus, assembly GCA_964006375.1. NCBI lineage: Eukaryota > Metazoa > Arthropoda > Insecta > Coleoptera > Cleridae > Tillus > Tillus elongatus. The sequence continues at coordinate 113,026,652 of OZ023264.1, forward strand.
AGGAAAATTTTCAAGAAGTGCCGCCGATTGGGGGAGTTCTAGAGAAGTAAGAACTGTAGCATTTGAAGACGCTGTCCTCAATTTAATTGAAGAATCTCCTGGTACAAGTACAAGAAGAATCGCTCAAGTCTTAGAATTCTAAAAGAACAACTACTGTATCCCTATCATATCCAACGAGTTCAAGCGCTCTTATACGTGATTTTTTACCTCGTTTAATTTTTTGTCAATCGACGATTCAAATGATCACGTAAATTCCACAGTTCTTATCTCGTATTTTATTTACTGATAAGGCCAACTTTTGACGAGAATCTATTAGAAATTTTCATAATAACCACAAATGGTCTAAAGAAAACCCACATGAAATTACGGAATCTGATTTTCAACACCAGTTTTCATTAAATGTATGGCTTGCTGTCATTGGTGATGACTTAATTGGACCATATTTTCCTTCGATAAGACTAAATGGAGAAGTGTACTGTCATCTACTCAAAGAAGAGTTGCCCCTACTTCTTGAAAATATTCCTTTACAAATTATACAACAAATGTGGTACATGCACGACGGGGCTCCGGCTCATTTTAGTATCAACGATCGTAACTACTTGAACGAAGTTTACCCAAATTGTTGGGTAGGTCGAGGAGGCCCACAGAATTGGCCTGCCAGATCTCCTGAATCGAATCAGTTAGATTTTTGCCTGTGGAGGTTTTCTGAAAACCTTAGTTTATTCAAGTCCTGTTGAAAACATCGATGACCTCAGAAATCGTATTATCGCATCATGTGATATTATAAGAAACACACCCGGTATTTTTCATAGAATACGAAGTTAAATGAGAAACAGACTAGAGTCATGCGTTCTCTCCGCATGGGGGCATTTTCAACATTTATTATGATGATACGTATTGACATTTTGGTAATATTTCTTTTCGTTTCTTAGTTTGTTAATTATTAATTATAAAATAGTGGTAGTTGTTGTTTCTTGTTATGAATTTTTGGAAATTAGAAAAAGCCAGAACAATACATATTAACATATTAGTGTAATTATGACGTTATTTGACAGCCTACCACGTACTTGATTATTCAGCAAATAACAACCACTCTGTAAATTCATGTGACATCGATCTGAGTAATAGTTTATCTTTTTGTGATGAAACTAACAATTTTATGAGAAAATGTCAGGTCATAAAAAAGTTTCTAAATAAATCCTTCTTTCTAAATGATTTTTTTAATAGCAAACGGTACACACAATAAAAATACTGATAAAAAATAATGTAAGGGTAGGTTTTTTCACCCTCTTGTGGTAACATTATAGGATTACAAAATCCATTTAAAACTGTCATTTTCTTAGTCTTATACATCTGCAAAATTTCGTTTTTTAAATTTATTTCATAACGGAGAAATTTAATGTAAACCTTTTTTTGCCAAAATTTCAAAGGGCTGTAACTTGGAGGAGAAGGGGTTTCAAGAAAAACTTTATAAAAAAGACACCCCTTATTTTTCGCCAAAGAATCACTCTGTAAAATTTTGGCATCAATTTAGAAACACCCTGTATATATATATATATATATATATATATATATATATATATATATATATATATATATATATATATATATATATATATATATATATATAAATATGGGATGCCAAGAACAGCTAGCAATTGATTCGTTTCTGTGCAATCAAGCTTACAGTGGACGAAGAAATCTCTTTGCTGCCTACGTGGATTACAAAAATGAATTTAATTTTCAGTTATATATGTTGGTTATATATATATATATATATATATATATATATATATATATATATATATATATATATATATATTGATTGATATCATTGATAGTCGTACATAAACCGCACCTACAACCGTCTGTTGGCGCAGGATGTATTTGCGATAAGCTCTTGTCTTGATTACTTGATCTCGAGTTGACAAAATAAAGCCTTCTGTCTCATAGTGGAGCACCCTGGTTCGAAGCCACTCCGTGGAATCCTTTTTATCAATATTGTCTGAAGTAAGCGCTGTCTTCAGCTTTAGCATAGGAACATTCGTTATTCTACTGAGCTAGACCCAATGGGCTAGCATCTTTGTCCTAAGAACAAACGGCTCTATAAAGTTCTGAGTCAATGGACAGGACGTATTGTCGGAATCTCGCTTCCTGCTGTCGACATAGCATTTCCAGGCTGAGAACTCCTCTGCCCGCGTTATTTCGAGGTAAGTACAACCCGTGCATGGAACTGTGAGGATAATGGAGCCGGTGTCTTGTAAGCGTCGTTCTTATTTTTCTGTCGAAGGCTTGGAGAGGTATGTCTGTCCATTTTATTACACCAAAGGTATAAGTTGCCACCAGGATGGAACAGGTATTAAATGCAGAGATTTTATTTCTTGATATTGGACCGCATATCTTATCCATTCTGGAAAGTACCTTATTCCGAATTCTATTTCTGGTGTTTGTATCAGAGATTCCTAGTAACTGTAGTAACTCCACGTATTTATATTCATCCTCAGTGCCAAGGTTTTTGGTTATCGTGTCTTCATAGAGCCGTAGATCGTGTTCTTTATCCTGGATCTGGACACGACTGACATGTAGAGTAGCGCACTTGTCCAATCCAAACTCCATGCAGATATAATTACTGAACGTCTGGACAAGGTGAATTCGCTTTATAATTCGTCCCTGCTTGATGCATGCAGTTTGAGGTCATCCATTTAGAATTAGTGCGATTTGAGAACGCCTGGACTTTTCTTCACAAGGTACCCGTACCCCGATTCTCTAATCATTCTACTTAACGGGGAAAGTACCATGCAGAAGCAGAGAGGTCTAAAGCTGTCACCCTGGAAAATTACCCTCGAATTCTGATATCCTTGGTCTTATAGGTCTCGAGGCCTCTGCCTGACATACATAGATGTCCTCCACTCTGCCATGCCGGCCGACAAGTCTGGCTTTATTGATTTTTTTCCTGAATTCTTTTCTTCCATGTTGGTATAGACTCAGTTCCCGGCTTATAAATTTTAGAGGAGGCTTTAATCTTAGCTGTTCTATTTTCTCCATCTATAGCTTCAGAGGCGACTAGGGCGGCACAGTGTACCATACCAGATACTTCCTCCAAAGTTGCAGTCTAAGTAACCAACTTTCCCAGAAATGTATTCATGCTTTCACAGATGTCATAAAATTTCTTCTTCCCTGTAGTCTTTGGTATGCGAGGCCTCTCCTGCATTGGAATACCCTCGTATATAAGACAGTATTTATAACAGTTCAGTAGCAGTCCACTATCAAGGTGTTCATTGCCAGTTGAGATCTATGTTAGAACTCTAGATACAGGTTCTTCGTCTTGTTGTTGTTTCTCTTTCTCCAACCCATCGCCACTTCGAGTTTGATCATGTGGCAGCACGTTTAATTGTAGCTCTACAGTAACTCGTTGTTTAATTTGATTAAGCTCCGCAGCCGACAGAACCCGTCTTCTTTGAATGGAGTCTAACTTGGTGCAAGCTTTCTGCTCATTTAATGTGCTAATCGGATACATTTTTTCCACTTAGTATGCATTCTTGTCTATATCCTACGACTTCCATTTCCACTATTGTACTAAGATAGTACGCACGCATTATGGAGATACTCATCTCTTTGGTCCATTTCATGTGTTGGCCAGTTTGACTTGAATTGGCGGATGATCCTAAAACGGTTGAGGTCCACAAACCATTTCGTCTGGTAGCAGCTGAATCGGCTGTTTCTGCGGGAGTCATCAGTGGCTTAGCGCCGCGTCTAGATTGTTCTGTTCTAGATCCACCACTATCCACTGACGCTGGTAGCAAATTTGACAACTTGGTCTAGTGTCAGAACCTTCTGCGCGGTCTTGCGAGGACCGATCGCCCGCCTCAGTTGATCCGGAGGTGATTATTTGTGCTGGCCTTATTCGCACCTGTCCTGTATATCTACAGGAACTTGCCCTATCAGCCATTAGGTGGCGTCGTGTCGGGGTTGAGGTCCCCATCCTGGTGTCCCATGCTCAGTTGTGACCAATTCAATTCAATTCAACTCAGTTCAATATTGATCCAGAACATGGATTGACTATTATTGATTGACGATTATTATTATTATTTTTATTATTATTATTATTAATATTATTCACATTTCACGGCTTTGTTTTTGCCGGCATCATGTCTTTATTATTGCGGCCTTTCAGCAAGCAACAGTGTTGCTTAACGATCTATTTGGCCACCCACGGAGTTCAGGTTAGAATTTAGGCCACATATATTCGAGAAGGATATGTTAAATCTTGATGGCGGCACCCCCTGCACACCCCTCTCCCGGAGATCCGAATGAAGGGATATTTTATCTCCGGAATCTTTTGTGCAAGGAGCCATCATCATTTTTGTTTATAATGGAAACCGACTCATACACCAGAACCGTAAACGTCTGTTGGGACTTCACTGTAAGGCGTGGTAACTCCTCGGGCATAGTAGGACAAGTGATTGAGCGGTAGTTTTTATTGTTATTGTTATTATTATCATTATTATTATAAAATTTGAAAAGAAATCTGCTAGATACACAATTTAAGCTGTCGAAGATCATGCAAATATGCCAACGAAAATTAATGCAACATCTTTTATTCCAAACATTTTGTGATAATCTTCGTTTTCTTTTAAAGCCATTCCCAATGTTCCAAATATATGGCTGATCCTGTATAAGCATACTTCACTTATCCCGAAAGCACATGTCCTAGTAGTTTCTATTATCTAACCCACCGTAAAACTAGCAAGAAGCAAATAATATTATATAACACAATCCCAAATGCTGACGAAAAGTACAAAGCTACCACTGTTAAAAAATGAAAAACTATGCGAAATATTAACGACAATAAGAGCAGCTTAAAAACGAAAGTGCCAATAGGTAGGCGAAGTGACAATTTTGTAATTGGAACAGGGAAAAATAAAAGTTACGAATGTAAGGTAGAAGTAGACGCATACATGGAGAGAATGGAAGACAGCAGGTCAGTGAAAATAGTGAGAAGAAGGCAGACAGACGCAGTAATGCATAGAGGCAAGCCTTATAATTATATTATATTATTTTGATATATGCCACTTCAATTTTATATCTTTAACCAGGAGTAATTCCACATTCTTTTATGTTTCCCGAAGCAGCCTGGACAGTCCTGTCGTAAGAACGTGTGCCTCTGAACCCAATGGTACTGAGTTCTGGACCCAGCAGGGGAACATTTTACTTTTTTAGTACATACTGCAAAATTAACATCAACCGAGGTTGTGGCATTGTGTTTGAGCAAGTTAAATATCTGTAGGTTCCACCCTTCGGAGGGGGCGTGAAGTAGTCGGTTCCGTGTTTCATGCAATGTAGGGCACGTTAAAGGGCAATATCTTCTTGCAGAAATGCGGGGAACCGGTAAAATTTCCAGGATAGTGAGGTGAAACTGCTTCCTGGCGTCGGTGATTGATCATAGTGGCGGAAATAGACCGACGTTAAGAAAAAAAAAACTTTCTGAAGATTCACTGGCACACTATTTATCCGAACACCCACACGTTTGGAAAAGTTTTATCTGTCGGCCCTTCCTCTAAAAAGAAGCAAAGTTGATTTTGATAAATTCAGCATTTAGTTGTGTGCTGCTTAAACTTGGTAAACCGTATTTATATCCTAGGTGATTTGTTTACAAGCTTTAGTTATATCTGAATGTATAAATAATTGATACAGTTGTGTATCATCCGCATAACTGTGGATTTGCGAATGTCTGACGTGGCATAATGAGTTACTCATATTGCATATAGCTGCTGACTGTGAGTCAATCAGTTGGTTTTCTTGCGGAATTTGCATACCGGTATAGGTAGGGTCGCTACCAGACTCACGTATTTCTCAGCCGCGCCTAGGCTCAGCCTTTCCACTTCCTTCGATCCCAGAGTTATCCGGTATCCAGATGAACTTTACGATATTCTGATTATCCAGCCCTCTGTGTTCTTTGCGACATTTCCAAACGAATACTGAAAACATCTTGCAGCTCTAGTGGCCCTCTAACTATCTGGCATGATAAAGTTTCGTTCATTTGAATAGGCCAGCTTATTATATTCTTTTAAGCACTAGTGCGTAGATTTCTGCATGGAATACTGTGGCATTAAATAATACATCCAACCCTGATCTCACTCCACGTATACTTGCTCTGGCAGTTGTTTGTGTTTTTGACCTGCCGCGTAGCAGACTAGGCTTCTAGCGGCAAATTGTGGTTAATTAAGTATTGCCTTTGCTAGATTCTTCATTCCTATCTCGATTGGAATTTTCAAACTCAATCTGTAAGTGATATAGTCCGAATTTATATAAAATATCGATTCTCTCAAGTCATGCACCAGACTCGTCAGACCAGCTCTAGCATGTGATAGTTGTCTGGTGCGTTTTATTTTATGAAGTCCCAATTTTGCCTCTCCTTGAATCACAATGTAAGGTGGTGGGAGAGCCAGGAGATCTCCATGGACTCTGTGGAGGCCATTCTCAAGGCTCCCGTGATCACGAAACAGAAAAGTCGCTGTACATTACATAATTTAACTTTAGGCCTTTTTTACCTGACGTTTGGAAATCACACTAGTACGAAGTAAAGTGTCGCATGCTTTACCACTCTAGTATATACTGAGTCCACCATCGAGTGTTTTAGATTCCAAATTATGTCGTACATTTGTTTGACTGACATAAGCGTTATCACCGATTATCTGTCTTTTAATGTTCTGATTCCAGGTTAGTTACGTCTCTTTGGTCACTCCTAATTATTTTCCTCCATCAGCACTAGAATTTGTGTACCCTGGAGAAATAAAGGAGTAATGCCATCTGTATTTCCCTTTCTGATGTACGAGAGTTCATGTATCAGTACTTACTTCAAGGCTTTTCTCTTTAACACATCTATCTACCTTAGTCAATTGGCAATTTGAATCAACAACAAAAACAACAACAACTTATCCATCTGGATTAGAGCGCGGCGTGGCATCCGTTCTTCTATTATCTCTGTAAATGTTCCTCTAATATGAATGACCAGATCGTCGGTCTATCCTGCGGGGTAGATACCCTCGCTGCTGAGACGTCTCTACTATGCCGAGGTTTCATAATACAGGAGACAATACGCCCGCCTAACGGCTGCCACTTACATCCCGAGCCGCTAGGTTTACTTTTATTGGTGACGTTTACGCCCTTCTACTTCTTAGCATACAGTCTATCCACTTATAGAAGATCTCCTCTAAACCAAGGTTCCTTGTCGCACTGGTGATGCAGCCAAATTATGTCAATTTATTTGTTTTCCAACGGACTTGCTATACAAACAAATATGAGCACTGTCAATATAAACAAACAACAATACGTTTTTACAACAAATTTCACAAACAATGATTTTGATCTAATTTTATAAACTTGAAGATATAGTTAGCATTATATTTTACAAGGTAATACGCTTCTATTAAGATTTTATCAACTTACTAAGTGCTCTAGGTTTTTATATTTCAATAAACAAAGATGCACCTTCCTTACGTATACTATATTTGCGAATGGTTTTACTATCGTGAAGTATTTCTAGGCGCCCCACCTGGTACTTATGATCGAATTTATTATTGAAATTTGTTTTTTCATTTTATCTGCATAAGATAGGATATTATAAATATGAAAAGAATAAACTGCCGTTAAAACTAATCTAAGTGTCCCATAAACACCCCGAATGCTCCAATTTTTGGTAAAATTGGACAGCTAGCAACTTGTTTTCTCCAAGAAATATTAAATTTAATACATACTAACTAGGATTTAATGCTAGACGATTCTCCAAAAAAAATCAGCACTAAGTTCTTCTCAAATCAAATTTATTTCTACAGGCAATTCCCCATTAGAGTCAGATGCCCCTAAGATAGATGTATCGTCAGCAAATAAAGTAATAACGTCTATTTCCAAACCAGAAGGGTAGATTAAATACAAAAGAGAATAATGAATCGTCAAAGCTCTAAGTCCACAAACGATCCGAAAAGACTTTCTTGTATTCTACAACACCCTACCTAGCTTACGAGACCCAGTTTTTGTTGACCCAGTTACAATTATTTAATGTTGCAGTATTCTCAGAATGGTAGCAGTTGGCATGATGTTTTCTTAAATGTTACGCTTTACTTCCTGCTCTAGGTAGATTTAATTTTAATTGTGAGAAATTTGTAAGACAATAAATGTAGTGAAAGGTTTAGCTGAGAAACTGCAATTTCTGCAAATCAATGTAAATAATAATGATGAAGTTATAATGTAACAATAGAAAGTAACGTCATGTTGGCTCCACAAGAAAACTGAAAATATTATCGCCAATACAAAGCAAACAAAAATAATGTAGTTTACAATTAATTCTTGAGTGCTGTTGACTCAGGGTTAACTTTGGTGTTTTTTTGTGTGCATAAAATGAAGTAAGGAAAGAAAATGAAAAAAAATGTATGCCAAATTTGAAGTTGTCACATTTGGTTGTAAATTTCAAACAAGCTTGAACCATAAGCAGCCTAAATTTTTCTGAAATGCAATACAAGTTTTAGACCCACCAGGAATCATATCGTTGGAATTCTCCAAAAATAGCCGTTGAAAATTTTTGAAAATTAGTCCATGTACTAATCTCAATAGGGTAAACTCGGCTATAACATTTTCAAACTAGTGGCATTACCGGTTATACCAGAAGTAAGTGTCAACTATGTTATTTCAAATAGAACACCCTATGTATTCGTACATTGTTATATTCTACGACAAATCGCGGATACATTTTATGTATAATATCTTATACCTAGATCTAATCATTTTTGACATATTTCAAATTTTATGTAAAAAAAGACGTTTGCAGGCCAAAATATAATTATGAAACTTTCCTATACAGAAGCCTTTATTGCTTAACTAGAGTTCGTTTACTTGCATGCTTTAGTAGACTTCGTATGACTTTTTTAAAATTTAACGTCGGCCTATTTCCGCGACTATGGCCAATCATCAACGCCAGGGAGCAGTTTCACCCAACTATCCTGTAAATTTTGCCGAACCTCTGCCATTCTGTGAGGAGGGTCGGGATCTCATACGTGCTCAATATCGCATGAACACGGGACCGTAAAGACGCCCCCTCCTCAGGGCGGAACGTGCATACATTCAACTTGCTCAAATACAATGCCAGAAGCTCGGTTGATTTTAATTTCATACAGTTTGTAGTGAAAAAGTGAAAGGGAAATTTTGGGAACCGAACCCAGTTCCCTTCGGTTTTGAGGCACACGTTCTTACCCCTGGACAACCGAAGCTCCAACTTCGTATGATATTTTGAACGCTAAAAAAACTGCAAAAGTCATTTTTCTCAAATGGAAACCCCCCTATTTTTCTAATATTTTCTTATTAAGCATTAAAAATAAGGGTTACTTTGTAAAAGGTTGTCTAGTCCAAAAATTTATTGTTTTCGAAGTAATTGGCAAGTTCATGCCGGGGCGATTGAATTATACGCACAAGATTATTTAAATTTGTTTATTATCTATAGTGAACGTAATGAATTCTTATCAAGAACATGTGAGGTGTTTGCTGACAGATATCCAGATAAACAGAACTTGTCAAAAATTTAGTGTTTTTCACTTAATACACAAATTGGCGATTTGAAACGTCAAAATTGGCAACATTTGATCAAATAACCTGAAATGAGTAGGGGTTATGTAGAGAAAATGTCGCAAGGAACGTGTTTTACAAACCCCTATCCTCCATTTTACTGAAATATTTCCAAAAAATTCATTTCAAATGGAGTCTTTCTCAGCAGCTTTGATTATAGAGTTTATCGTTTAATGGTCTATAATTTCCGTAGAAAAAAATTCGCTCTTGGGGAGATTGCCGCCTTTAAATTTTAAAAATATTTCTCCAAATTAGGGCGAATTAGGCCCCTTAGAACCCATGTCCGGGGGTAGTTTTAGTTTTTATTTGTTTTCCTATAGGTATACGGTAAAGCTCAATATATCCGTAGATACGAGAAAAAATTGTATACGTTAATTATAGGGTGTCTTGAGCTGCATCTTATAAAATTATTTTTACAATCACAGGCTGGCCCACAAGCCGTTGGTGACACAAAATTTCTTTGTTTTAATCGAACACGCCTTATATTTTTGGATTTTCCTGCGAAATATAATACATGTTTGTAAGAAAAGAAATTCGGGATGCAGCAAGCGCGTTATGGTCGTGAACTTTCACTAAATGCTTCAAATTTCAATAACACAATCTGCTATTTACCTAAGGTTCGTTGTCCAGGAAATTAGTTTTTTCGGCAACATTTTAAGTTTATTATTGCAAATTTTTGTACATTTTCAAACAATAAAATTATTTTGATGAAATATGGTACATTGTTTCTACTATATAGGTTATACTGGTAACCAACTTTGATGCCTGCTTTCTTTAAAAAGAAAAAGACATATTTGATACAAATTTTTTTAATGAAAATTCATTACCATAACGCACTTGCTGCGTCCAGACTCTCTTTTTCATATATACACGGTGACGCATTTCGCCGGTAAAGCCCAATGTATGTGTTATTATGAAAGATACGAGAAAAAATTGTATACGTTAATTATAGGCTGGCCCATAAGATACAAATTATTATTATTTTTTTAATCGAACACGCCTTATGTTATTGCATTTTTCATCGAAATATAATGCATGTTTGTAAAAATAAAGAAGAAATTCAGGACGCAGCAAGTGCGTTATGGTAGCGAATTTTCATTAAATGCTTCAAATTTGAAAAGCTCAATTTACTATTAACCTTTACGGCTGTAAGAAAAGAAATTCGTGATGCAGCGAGTGCTTTTTGGTGGTGAACTTTTACTAAATGCTTCAAATTTCAATAGATCAATCTACTATTTACCTAAGGTTAGTTCTCGAGGAAATTAGTTTTTTTTTCGGGAATATTTTAAGTTTATTATGACAAATTTTCGTAAATTTTCACACAATAACATGATTTTGGTGAAATGTGGTACATTGTTTTTACTATATATGTTATACTGGTAACCAACCATGATTCTGCTTTCTTTAAGAAGAGATATATTTACTATTAAAAACATTTTTATGAATATTCACCACCATAACCCATTTGCCGCGTCCAGACTTTTTGAGAAATCGATTGATGCCGTTCTAGGTGGGCCATTCTGTATAAGCGAATTGTATAATTCAATTTAATAAAATTATAATAATAATAAAATGCTGATAATAATAATATTGTTACAAAAAAGTAACAAACACAAGATAAATTGCCGTGTTTGCAATTCTTAATAAAATTGATGTAAATTTCTTCTGTTATTAAAAGTTGTAACAATAATGAGTATTTCACGGCAGAAAATTGCATTATAGGTAGTGGATAATTGCATATTAGGATCTCACGGTTGCTGAATACAATACACAGATGTTTTTATTCATCTTCTCAGATAATTTAATAACTTGTCTGGAACAACTTTTGTTTATAACGGTCGTTTTGTTTCGTGTCACTGCTTAATGATGTCAATGATATTGCGCAATTACATATCTGAACTGCACGCACAGGTTTACGTTTTTTGCTTTTTTATATTGTGCAGCTTAAGCATTATGGTCTTTTGTCCTTAAGTGTGGATGCAATGCACACAAACATTTTTTTTTCGTTTTCAGATAACTCTTTTAATCAGCTGTTTTCAAACTCTAAATATTATTCTACCAACGAGGAAAAAAAGTATGTCTAGTTTTTGAAAAAGGGTATTTGCATTTTATGTATATATCTACAAAAAGTCTGTGATGAGGTTATGCAACATAAACTATTTGAACTATTCAAGAACACATAAATGCTACATACAGACTTGGAGACTACTTCTCTGGCTTCACTGTTGGTTTTCGTTCTTGTAATTGAAGGAGGTACCCCGCGCGTAAACTAACTAGAGCAAGTGGCCCTTCTGAATTCTAGATGCCTAGAATGTTCCGCAATGTTTCTGTAACCGGTTTCGCTGCTTGACAGCATCCTCACATAGAAGAAAACTGAATCAATACGAAATCATGACAACTACAAATCAAGGTCTGTTGCTATGGCAAGATGTTTTGATCAAAAAATTCTTTAAAAATGGAAATAAAATAAAACAAAAATGACGGATGACGCCTCCAAAATGTCTACGTGATGTATGTCAATATTTAACAGAAATATATATATATATATATATATATATATATATATATATATATATATATTTACATATATATATATATATATATATATATATATATATATATATATATATATATATATATATATATATATATGTAACTAAACAATAACAGTAATAAAGCAGACTTTATACAATGAAAATAGCGACACACATTAACTCGTTATCTTATTACAACTTTTTTGAAAAAATAGTTCGATTCATTTTGTTGGATTTATTTCATTAGGAGGAGGCATATCGAAAAAAGGAGAATCCATGAAATCAGTTTGCTCATTTAAAATAAGGTAGCTATTTTCATGTATGTGCTTTTTTACCTGTAAAGCTGCAACAAGTCCAGTTTACGCTTATCATTAAAAAATTTTAGTAGTTTTATGCGGTTATTTACTGTGAGTTTATATTTGGTATCAATAATATGTTTTGAAAATGTAAATTAGTCAGCGTGGTTATTTATAAATGAGTAAATATATTCTTTGTATCTGGTGTTAAAATTTCTAGAAGTTTGACCGATGTAGATTTCGTTTAAATGTGTACAAGCTAATTTATAAATTCCAGCTTTTGTCAAGAAATAATATTTTTCTTTCAAACAAGTTATATAAATAGCTAACCAATCCAAACGAGGATAACGCAGAAGAAAACTTATCAGACACCGACTTAATTGTATCCCAAACGTCTCAGAAATCCTCTTACAATAGCTTTCATCCTACAATGGAATATAAATGGGTACTTCACCCAGCTAGAACAATTAAGAATACTGATAAGGGAAAATCCACCAAAAATCATCAGTCTTCAAGAAATCCACTTTAAGCAAAACCAAACTCATAGGATGAGAGGTTGCTGTTCGTATAGCAAAAACCGCAACGATGCAGCTTGGGCAAGTGGCGGCGTTGCCATATTGGTCTCAGATACAGTCCCCTCAAAAGAGATCCATATCACAACCGACCTAGAAGTCGTAGCGGTCCAGATAGACTGTCCATTTAAATTTACTGTTTGTAATATATATATATATATATATATATATATATATATATATATATATATATATATATATATATATATATATATATATATATATATATATATATATATATATATATATATATATATATATATATATATATATATATATATATATATATGTATATATATATAATAATATAATATTCTTTATTGGTTATAATTATACAGCATGTCAATACATATAACTCGTTGACTTGTGAAGTATTTCGACATAATTTTACCAAACGTCATTCCAAAAATGTTTGACAGCTATCCTCTGAATAACATACTTCAAAAATTTTGACATACTAATTTTCAAATTTAGTTCTGCCTCTTTCTTCTCCATCTAAAAATTTCACCCAAAACCTTTACTGCCTCGTATTCCTTTCCACACAACAATACTTCAGAACAAGCAACTTTCTTTTCTGTTCCATATTTTTGCCAAAATAACAAATTTTGTGAAGAGCCAAGTTACATTGACTTTTACAATGACAAACGCATTATATATATATATATATATATATATATATATATATATATATATATATATATATATATATATATATATATATATATATATATATATATATATATATATATATATACCTCTCGCGCAAGCTTTGAGGACTATTCCAGGCGTTACGCGCAAGGTTTGGGTACAGTTGCAAGCTTTGAGGACATTGCCTGCTAGCTTTGGGGACATCATGCAAGCTTTGAGGACTTCGTGAATAAATGGTTTAAAATTTGTGCTTCCCCCACTCTTTGTAAAATGAGGGGAAATTTATTTTACTAAAAAGTGTTAGGTTATGCAAGCTTTGAGGACATTGTGATTTTTATTATATTTACCAAAATAGGTAATCAAATATGTTTATGAATTTATCCGCAACAAAGTTTTGATAAGAATACAGAGTAGCAAAAAAGGAAAGCCCCTGTATATGTATTAAGCAAAAACAAAATATTTTAAAACAGTGTGCAGTTATTATATTATTATATTGTTGGCTAAGCAATACTTTGATATGACTAATAAGTATAACACAATTAATAATATAATAATTATTATAATATTTATTAAAACTAATTACCGAGACTGTGCAATGCAATTGATGTACCTATTCAATTTCGACATAAAAAAGTTTGCCATACATTTACACCTATAGCGGTTTTTTGTTAAAAACTTGCTACTTATAAAATCATCTATTTTATTTTAAATTATTTAATCAAAATGCCATTATTGAAAATTAGCACTAAAATGAAAGAAGTTATTTAGTGGTCTGTGATAATCCTACCCATGAGGATTTAACTTTAGATTAAAATAGGTATAAAAAATAAGCCCTTTGTTGGCAAATTACCTTTTTTATTTATGCAGCATAACTATATATGTCGTTTCCTATTAATCAAACATACTCCTTGTAAGGATAACAAACAACAATGTACCAAGACTTTTGAATATATTTTAGTATTAGCCACAGAATCCTTAACAATCTCAAGTGGTTACTTTTTACTTTAGTCATTTTTGAACACACTTTTTAAGAGTAGGTATACTTAAATAGCTACAGATTACTTGCTTGTTGGCGGTAACACCAAAATTATATTTTACGTTAAATAATCAGGAAGGATATATCACAATACGCTATTTATATTTAATTCACATTCCACTTGACACATTACGAGAAAACTATATGTATGTCGTTTGAAAATAAAAACATAACGTTAGTAGGTATTATCTACAATTCCAATTTTCCAGACAATGTTAACTTTTGGTATGCCCACCCAGAATTCGAACCCTTTTCTCTTTGCAGACCGAGGCACATTAAATTTCGCCACGAAAGCATATGATTATTTATTATTAGAGATTAAAATAAATAAAGCTTAAGATTTATTTTCTAAATTTTAATAATTTTGGAAACCAATGTCAGGAATGTTGGATCTAGGTTCGGTTAGGTTAGGTTATGTTGTGAGTGGGTCATTGCAGTTCCCCCACTGCAGCCTTAAAGTCTAATGCGACTTATGAATTAATTGTCTTATATTTCACCAATCAAGTCCATCCTCTTGCAGAAATCGACAATTTTTGAGGGAGAAAATAGACCCAGAACTTCTGGCATAAGTTGGGTCTGAGAGCAGGTGTGTGGTTCTTTTCACTGTCGGACAGAGACATAGCACAAGCTTTGCTTTTTCGTCACCCTCCCTACACAGTCGGCACTCGGTTTCTTATCCAAGTTCAATTCTGTGCATGTGGTGACGCAGACCGCAATGTTCTGTATACAGGTTGACCAGAGTTCTCAGCTGTTGTCTGTTTAACTCTATAAGTTTTTTACCCCTTGATTTTGAGAGGTCCTTTATGAAGGCCTTAGAACGGACTAATCTTGGCAGGTTTTGTAATTGATGTCATGTATTTTCCTCCATCCAGGTCTACAAGGTGCGTTTCGCTGTGCATAACAATCTGCCTGGAGCAGGTTCCGGTCTGATATAGTCCTCCTTTCCTGACTAGGGCGTCTGAAGCTACATTGACAATTGCCATCAAGGTCCCAGTGCTCTGATATCTAGACCAGCGATACCACAATGTTGCTCGCACTTCAAGGTCAGTCTTGGAATACCGTTATTTAATTGCAACGGTAGAAGCAGAGTTCTTTTATATCAGAAAATATTTTTGATTAATCTCCGCTGCACACATCCCGATGGCATATACTTCTGCAGCTGGAAGGAAGGATATGCAAGGAACTGAAGTTGATTTACTTTTTTATCTAGTTACTTAGGACCAATAATGGGAAATTAGTATATTTGGTTCTTCGCCGTCTCAGTAAAAATGATTTCGACTCTTTAGTAGCACTGTAAAATTCAAATTGTTTTCTTTGCAGTGGATAAAATAATTGTATTATAACATAAACATTCTAGGTGAATCGTAAATGTTACTACATGTATCCCAATTAAGTCTACTATAATGTGTCCAATATCGCACAGTACACTTATTTACTGTTGCTATATCCACAGGTTTTGAAAATGAAATAATTATAAACAATAAAAAATTTTGAAATTAAAATTTTACTAATTTTACCTGAAGATCGGTTTATATCATTTAAACTAGGTATGTAAGTTATTTTACGTAGTTTCATTTACTTCAAATTTTCCACACACTACATGTATAGTTAAAACTGAAAGTAAACAATAATTACCTAGATATTATAAGTACTTACTATATTAGTTTGGGGTAGGTATATTTCTCCTTGAAATAGTTTTGTTTCACTTTGTTAATACCTACCAGTGAATTCTGTATAGAGGACACAGCATCCACAATCTACATAAAGCTTTCCTATCAGTTTCTTATTTGTTTCATTGGATGTTAGAATCATATTATACTACTACAGTCGACGGCCGAGGGCATTTGTTAAAGTTAAGTTAAAATTAACCTTAGAATATAGATAGTTGTTTTATATTATAAGAATCTAATAAGGTATTAGCAATTAGCATAAGCATAGTCGATTTCGCGGTTATGCGATGCGTAGAGGGTACACACTTCCCTGTGACAAATATCTACGTGTTGTCAGATTAAACTAGGAGAGGGAGATGACTTTTAATTTTAAATACCGTGATCGTGAAGAATGAGAAGCTTAATATTTATACATAATAAAACGCAGTTCTAGATTGCTTTTAAACAGATTAAATCACTTTCATTAAATTTTTGATTTACTGGTATATATTTTTCTCATATCTTCAGATTCAGATGAGAGTTGTGGCAAATGGCCACCCCGCCGCTGTTAAAAACCAGCGGTGTCATCTAACGTCAACCAGCTATCAAGCCGCTTGCAGTTGCATGCTAAAATGTAGCGCCTTTGGATGCAAACATGGTCCCGGTATTAGAAAAGAAATGGGTCAGGACTAACAATTTACAAAATTGTTACTTGGCTGTATATTGTACACAATCTCTATAAAATTTTGTGTTAACTAGAGCTCTCGTGACAACATACCACCTGGTACCGCAACGAGATGGCGTCCCTGTCGTATCTCTCACAATGTTTTATATTCTGACATCTTGGAACGATTGTAACTTCCATTGTGTAGATTTTTATCTGCGGTTTATTTAAATAGCACAGTAGTACCGATAACGTCATCTGTCTTTGTCCAACATTGTAGATATTGCATTACAGAATCTGAAGTGATGTTGAGGATTATTTTATATATAATTTCGCATAACTTTATTTTCCTTTGATCAAAAGATTAGAAAATTGGTAAACAACCACGTCTGTCTATGTTAATCTAAGTTGTAAATTGTCATTTCAATTACTTAAACAATTTGAGAGATATTGCGTTTTAAAAATATTTTTTAAATTTTTTATTAAGAAAAATTGAGCGTTAAGATCTGATGAACTTTTTAACTAACCATGGAAATGGGTTCTAGAGACCCTAATTCGTGCTCACTTGAAGAAGTTTTCCGAGAGTCTTACCATCGATACCTCTTTCTTAGTAATTTTTTTAAATGAAAATTCACTAAAAAGGATCAATTTGATAAGCATGGTGATTTTTTTATTAGCCTATTATTAGGAAACGCGTAGACCTATGAGAACGGTTTTGATGTTATTAGGTTGAGATAATCGTGGGGTGGTACGTTCCTTTAAGTTATTTCTGTAATCGGTTTATTAGGTACCTTTCGCTAAATAACAAAAATTTATATTGAAAAGTCATAATTTTATAATTTAGCCTGACGGTGGCATTTCTTTACCAAATAGTCATTATTCAGAGTATTCAACAAACAAAAATGCAAAATCCACGTCATTCTTAACTGAATCATTTAATTAGACAAAAACAGTCAATTTTCATATAAAAAAAATCCGAGAGAGGTTTTCCTATTTATTTTTAATTGTGCTATTTAGCATATGCAACAAACAAAAATTATTAGAACCTACCATTTTTAATGTATAGAGGACCTATGTCGCTTTACTCTCTTGCAACACAAAATAAATCTACAGTTCTCTGCAAATATGTTAAACACGGATAGCCTGCAAGACTATATTTTACACTTTAATAAATAGGTTACAATGGAGGCATTGACTGGAATCAAATAACAACCAAACTATAAATAAAAAACTAATTGCCTAAAAAGTTGGTTTAGGAAGTAAGACACCGGCTGATAATTTCATATTACATATTTTATAGTTGGTGTATAAAATTCTATTTGAGGTAGAACTATTAGCATATTTAAAATCAATACCATTATGTATCGTTTAGCGCTTCTTTGAAGACGGTGCAACTTTTTTTAGGTGATTATTAATTTGACAATGTTTATCGCAGTATTGCTGTTGTTGCAACATAATAAATCTAAAAACCAACGGAAAAATTTAAATCCCGGGATGCTTCATTTATTTGCTTAACGAAATGTGGTCTTAGCTGCTGGATTTTATGTCAACTAATTTGATAGCGACAAAAGGTGGTTAAACGCAAGGAAACTATTAGCACGCTCGCAACCTGAGTAATATCTTACAAAATACCCAAAAAAATGAGAAATATCACATCTAAACTTAAATTTATTTCTATAAAGAATAATCTTTAGAATTAGACACGTGGTTTAAGAAATGAATTACTTCTTAGAAAATATGTTCTCAAGTGTAATTGTCTTGATATTTTTGAACACATTGTATATTTCTATTTTATGTATTATTTAATGTTAATGCATGTAATATTTGCTATCCCTTAGTTGACTACGCAAAATAAACTCTAATTGTAAGTATATAATTAGCCATTTTAAGCTTTTTGTGATGATTATTTTCATACCTTTAATTATTTTATAACGAATTATTTACACATATAAAATTAAGCAAAAATTATGAATGTGCACGTACAAAGTTAACAGTAAGAAATCCTCGGCTGTCCCTTAGTTTGATTGCATCCCATTTTCTAACAATAATACCTACGGTTTTAAAACAATATAATTTTACACTTCTCTGATATAAAGTATGCATTCAAGCCTGCAAGCGCGAAATTATAGTACATTACATTGTTGACAAGTTACATAAAATTCTAAAATTATTCATCTTCTGATGACGCTAACTTGGTTAGTGAAACGAACGTCAAGTTTTTTTAATGTATTGTAGTGATTTGGGTTTTCCAAGTGTACTTATCAGAACTAGTAGTATTTAGAATGCTTCTAGCATTCTTTTTGTTTCAGTGTAGTGATTATACCCTTCTTTATTCCATATATCTTTAAGTTTACAAAATAAACTTTTTTAACTCCTTTAATAAAGTAGATATATTTATACAGTATTTTTGTATTATAAGATCACAGTAAGATTAGAACAGTTACATAGGTTGAAAGAAGGCAGCATATTACAATGGACTGTAAACATCTGGAACCAATATTTACCACATTCCTTCCCTTTAAAATGAAATGAGAAAGTTCCATTCATATAACGGCATTGGTGTGGCCGAATTATTTAACATACATTTTATATATTTTTACATGAGATTTAAGTTAAAATGTTTATTAACGTGAACAGCAGGCATTTTATTTATTGAATGCTTACTTCGCCATCGCGGTCCTTCTTGAAAGTTCTGGCTGTATTTGTATTTATCATCATCAGTAATAATACCTACAAGGTACATAAGCAATTTTATTTTGTCTAGTTTGTTGGGCTGTCACCTTTATATCACAACCTAGGCAATTTTTAATTTTGGGTGTAATTTATCCGTTCTCGTTATAATTCAGAGCGCCTTCGCCACATGACTGTAATACGAGTATAATATAAAATAACAGCCCACTAATTGTAAAGCAGAATTATTATTATTATTAATGAAATAGATTATGTTTGTTCATGGTAAGTTTAAAGTTTATAATCATCTTTAAATTAACGGAAAATTCTAAAACTTGATTACTGGTTTCTGGAATAACAAATTACACTATTACAAATTAACTAACTATTACCAGCTTAAATAAGTGCAAAACTTTTTGTGGAAAAATTAAAGGAAATGATAGTAAAAAAATTATTAATACAATGCAGCTAGAATTATATAGAATTAAGCGAACTACATACTCGCTTCATTGAATAATTTGTGTATAAAAAGTAAGTAAGACAACTTTGTTTTAATATAAGTAATTTATTATTGATAATATTATAATTTTAACTTACTAAACAATTTCGACCCTAAAGGAATTATAAATTTGTTTAGAGGCCTTTGTTATAGGCAATTATATCAAGAAGGGGGAACACTCTTACCGAAACCGTTCTCGTATTCCCTGAATGATGAATATCAGAGAGTTTTGCATAATTTGTAATTATACTATATTTTATTTACACCGGACAAAGAATGCGAAGTTGATTTTTTTATTGTATAGAAGCACAAACACTTTAATAGTAAAACATCGCATCTCATGCTGTTGCGATGGAACAATAATCCTTTATGAATCAGTGGGACTGTATGGTAAAAATACTTTATAGGGAATTTGAAAAGGTACTTTTACTTTATAGCCACAAATAGTAACATTCACTTCCTTAGGTAACGAAAAAGTAACGGCCACCGAAATATTTCACCAAAAACTTTCACAATTATTAGGTGTAATATGAAGAAGCCGAAAACATCGCGGCAACTATTAATGCTATTTGAAAGTATCTGCAACTTTGATGTAGCATTTCAGTAACTTAAGATAGGCGACTGTCGTTTGCTACCTTCAAGTTTTCGGAACTTTTGATTCGTTCTATGTGTAACGACGACGCGCCTAATACGTGGAAAGCAGCTAAGAAGTTGCGTAACTCTAAAGTAGTTATAAGCGGTTAATATTAGGCCATTGTCACATTTAATATGTAATATAGAGCTAGTTTCATTACCAAGTCGAAGAATTAGTGGGGATTACGTAATAACTACGCTTTTCAAGTTCCGATTTCAGTTACCATCACTTTGGTGCTAGTTGCGATGCAATTTTGTACGCGTCTAGTTGAATGTGTAATGTGTATGATCCAAAAATCATTTCATACATCAATAAAAACAAGTCACTTGAGCAACCAAGAAAACTTTACAACAGTTAAAACAGTATAATTCTGTCGTGAACACTCGGTTATAATTAACAAACCTCAGTGAAACATCTGCTACAAATGAGGAGAATTGTCCTCAAACGGAACACCAAACAAATGTTTGCTGCTCTGATGAGGGTAACTGCATCATCCCTTCTGAAGATGACAATGAATTTGATGGTAAAGGCTGAAGATCAAGATATTATCGTTTCTTAGATTTCACTATTGCGACAACAGCTTAGAACATGGTATCATTGTCAAAATAAGCAACAGCGCGTTTACACATCTATCGCAGATATTAAAATCAAATGGTATAATATACCAACTGATAGTAGAACTTCATTAAAAACTTTAACAAAACCTTTGATCTAAGAAAGTTTTGGTACAATGGCATTGGACACAGCATTTTTTCAGGTTAGCAGGTCCATAACACCACCACTGGTTTTTAGTGTGGGTAATACAAAGCTCAAAACAAGACATATGAACAAAAACAGCCATAACCTAACACTTTGTTAGGTTAAAATTACAGACAAAGCAAATAATTTTAAAATTATCTTCTGTTTTGGGAACCATAGAGCGGCAAGGACAACTACAAAAACCGATTTAATAGATAAGGATGTAGCCGTTACCGCAAACTAACTATACAATGTTGGGTCATAGTCCCACTTGGTAGCGTTTAGTGAAAGTAATTTTAAAGTTTTGGCTTTTCAGTATTTGTCACGAGCAACAAGTGGTAACAAATTTCACGTTCAATATTTTGGTAAATGTCACTTTAAAATGTTTTTTTGAAATGCACCATTTTTGTAGATGCAGATTTATGACACCATTATTACACCGCTCTTAGGATCAGTGTCTAAAAATTAATCTATTGCTACTTTTGAATTATCATAACAAATTTTTACAAAATTATGAGCTTTATGTGTATAAAAGTAAATAGTAATACAACTTGTAACACTTTGAGAGTATTGAGTTGATTGTCGTATATTACGTGATATATAATTTTCTTTAAATAAAGGAACATTTCGAACATACGCAATTTCTGAATGCACAAATCATTATATTTTAACAGCAAGCGTGCATCCGTTTAGATTAAACACTCAGAACATCCAAATATAAATCATCAGAAAGTTACTAAATTAAGATGTAGAGACCTATTTTCTGGCTTCACAAATGTTGGTTGTCTTCTCTGTAACCGCTAACGATGCTTGGGAGCATCACCAGACAGGCAAAGTCTAGAATTGGACAAAGGGCAAATAATGGTTTTAGAACACAATAGTTGGAGAGATATTTATTTTGTGAAATAATTTTCAAGAAAAAAAGAAAGCACAGGCCAGAGTAAGTAGTGATAAGCTCGTGATAGGGGCTGTAACCGTTTCGCCAGGTCTTTGCTACGTGAAGGCTACGGCGCAGCGTTGTAATGTAGCCGGATACGTTCCCGATACCACGTCGTAACGCTACAATCATGCTTCATGTTGTTGGTTGTTCCGTGATAGGAGCGTTCCTATAATGGATCTTTGACTGGCGGCAACACACGTAGAAGTTATCACGATTGTCGCTGCCACGACTAATTGTGCTAGTTGGGCGTTATTTGAAATGTTTAGTAACGTGTCAGCTACCTGCTAATTGCGCGTCAAATCAATGGAAAAAGAAAAATAGATTTTACATTTTTTTATACTAAGTGTTTTTGTTTTCATTTTTGGTGTTGTGTTTCTTTAACTAACAGTCTCAATTATGCTGACTTCCCGCTTACATTTGGTGTGTGTGTGTGTTTTTTGTTTGTTTAACGTCGGTCTATTTCCGCGACTATGACTAATCACGGACGCCAGAGAGCAGTTTCACCTCACTATCCAGGAAATTTTGACAAACCCTTGCCTATCTGTAAGTAAGGTAGGGATCTTTAACGTGCCCAACATTGCATGGACACGGGATCGACGGCTTTACGCCCTCTCCGAAGGGCAGAACATGCAGACATTCAACTTGCTCAAATACAATGCCAAAACCTCAGTTAATGTTAATGTTACAGTTTGTACTGAAAAAGTGAGAGGAGAACGCTGGGATCGAACCCAGTACCCTTCGATTCAAAGGCACACGTTCTTGCCCCTGAACCACCGACGCTCTGCTTACAATTGGTCTACATGATCGTGTGCCTCAGTTTTTGCGCTACCGAAAGGGATTATGTTAGCAATAAGTACATTTAAAACTACGGCAAAATTCATGATTACGTCCACGTAAGCTATTTGGGCTAGATCGGTTATAATTAGAAATTATTCATGTAAGACCCTATAACTGTTATAAGTAAATAGAGACATACATTAACATAAGTAAAGCTGGTTTGTCAAATAATTTGACAATCATGAATCTGTCCGCTAGATTGCTGGTGCGATATTCGTGTATGTGAAAGTCGAAAGATTGTTGTTGTTCGCGATTTTTTGGCTGCGGATAATTATCCATTAGTCCTAGGTCGAAAGATATTGTTGCGTTTTCGCCGGGTTCTGGATAAGTGAGACTTTAAAGATTAACAAAACAACTTTATTTACACTCTAAATATGGATACAATAAAATTTCTAGAATGCCTCTCTCACAAAACACTTCATTTACTGGCCTTACAATTACTACTCTCAACAAAAGTCACTAATCTGGTACTACAGTCACTACTCTCTTAACACTTTACACTGCTTCTTCAAGTCACTACCACATTCTCTTACTGAACTGAACTAACTCGGGCTGGCTTGCTTTCGCTTTTATATACTCGCCGTACCTTCCCCTCCTTTCTAGAGCATTCCATTCCAGAACGTTCCAGGACCTTCTTTTACTAGAAGGTTCTGTGAATACAGATCGGTCCCGTGTGTATACAGGGGGATGTATATACAGGATGATCCAAATGTGGTCACCACTCCTATGTCACACAAGAGGTGTTTCTCGAACTATAAGATCTCTCTGCGTATACAGGGTGTAAGGGTTTCTCTGCGTATACAGGGTGTATATACAGGGTGTTCGGAATGTGCAGACCTCAGTTATCCGTTCCGACGGGGTACAAGTTGGTAACTTCGTTATTTCTGGTCCTAGAGGGTTGAGACTTCGCCTGTGGGGGGTCACCCCAGACACCCCCAGGGGGGTGGGGAGGCGGTGTTGCCAGATTGTGCAAAAATTCCCAGATGTTGGGGAAATTCTGGAGATGTGGCAACACCGCACCTACGTCTATTGAAGTGCTTTGTAACACTGCCCCCCTCCTTAAGACTGTTCGTCCCGAACAGTATTTACCGGCCGCCAACTTGGGGGTTCCTTGCCCCGATAGGGACTCAACCTCTCTATGTGAACAACTTTGGGTTTAGTTCTTAGAGACAGCTGGATTCTGTAGACTAGGTCGTTAATTTTCTTCGTCACCAAGTATGGCCCTTCCCATGGTTTCTGAAGTTTGGGACTGAGGCCCTTTCTCCTTGTTGGTTGGTACAGCCACACTGCATCACCTTCCCTGAATGTATGGGGTGTTGCTCTGCGATCCAAGCGCATCTTCATCCGGTCACTGCTTAAGAGGAGCCTATCTCTGACACATCTGTGTATAGTGCGCAGTTTTCCTTCTAGGTCGGCGACATACTCAGGTAACGTAGCTAGGTCCGCTATGTCCTCGTTCGGTGGTGGTCTCGTCATGTCGATTGGTAGCCGCATCTCTCTGCCGGTCAACATCATGGCTGGAGTGTAGCCGGTAGATTCATGCTGAGAGCTTCTGTAAGCTAGGAGGAACAGAGGTATCAGCTTGTCCCAGGTTCTCTGATTCTCGTCAACAAACATAGCAAGATACTGATTGATGGTCCTGTTATGCCGTTCTACCATGCCGTCTGATTGAGGGTGGAGTGGCGTTGTTCTCGTTTTCTTTATGCCTAGCAAGTCCATTAGGCTCTTCCAGACCTCTGATTCGAAATTCCGGCCCTGGTCGGTGTGAATCTCCAAGGGTACGCCATGCCGTGATATGACATTTTCCATCAGGGCTTCTGCTACGGTCGTTGCCTCTTGGTTGGGGATCGGCGCAACTTCAGGCCATTTCGAGAAGTAGTCCATCGCTACCATTATGTATCTGTTCCCAGACTCTGTGATGGGAAAAGGTCCTGCGATGTCTACGGCAACTCTCTCCCACGGTGTACCTGAGATGTACTGCATCATTTTTCCTCTGGATCGGGTCTTTGGTCCTTTCTTTGAAGCACATTGGTCACACCTTTTGCACCATTCTTCCACGCTCCTTCGGCAGTTTATCCAATAGAAGCGGTCTCTCACTCTGGCAAGAGTCCTGTTGACACCAAAGTGGCCTCCACTTCTACTATTGTGTAACTCTTGAAGAACACTGTCTATGCACTCACTTGGCACAACGGTCTGGTATATACAGTCTCTACCATCGGCAGTTTCCCATTTTCGAGTGATCATGTCATTCTTTAGACACAATGAGTCCCATTGTAGCCAGTAGCCTTTAACCTCCGCCCCAAACCGGGACACATCATGCCACTCAGGTCTTTTCCCTTTTTGTAGCCATTCTCTAATATTTTTCAAGTCTGGATCTGTCTTCTGTGCGTCTCTGATGTATTCAAGATTTACGTCTAGATCGGTATTATTCTCCTTTTCCGTCACCAGTTGTTTGATCTGATGAGTTACTTTATCGATCTCTTTGTTCTCTTGTCGCTCGCAAAATTTACATTCATGCACTGAACATGGTCTTCTTGACAGGCTGTCTGCATTGGCGTGACTTCTTCCTCTTCGATGTTCAATCCGGAAGTCGTAGCTCTGCAGTTTCTCTATCCATCGGGCTATCTGTCCTTCGGGATTTCTAAAGTTCAGAAGCCATTGCAGAGCAGAGTGATCTGACCTCACGCGGAATGTTCTTCCGTACAGGAAGCTGTGGAAATGTTCGATGGATCTTACAACTGCCAGCAGTTCTTTCCGGGTTACACAGTAATTCCTTTCTGCTTTTCCGAACGTTTTGCTGAAGTAGCCTATCACAACTTCTTCTCCGGCTTGGAGCTGCGAGAGTACTGCCCCAATGCCATACTGGGAAGCATCAGTGTCCAGTATGAACAGTCCTTCGTTCTGAGGATAAGCCAGTATAGGAGCAGTGAGAAGACGATGTTTGAGTTCTCTAAAAGACTCTTGGCAATCTGGTGACCAGATGAACTCGACCTTATTTTCAGTCAGGCTATGCAGAGGTTTCGCAATGCTGCTGAAGTACTTCACAAAGCGTCGGTAGTAGCTGCAAAGTCCCAGAAAACTTCTGACCTCATGTTTGTTCCTCGGCACAGGCCAGTCTCTTACTGCCTTTATTTTCTCTGGATCAGTTTCTATCCCTTTCTCAGAAACGACATGTCCGAGGAAACTCACTCTCTTCTGGAAGAGGACGCATTTCTTGGGATTAAGTTGCAGATTGGCACCTCTCAGCCTGGAGAAAACTTGCTTCAGATTCGACAGGTGTTCATCGAAAGTCCTTCCAATCACCATGACATCATCGAGATACACCAGGCATGTTTCCCATGTCAGTCCTCTCAGCACTAACTCCATTAGTCGCTCGAAGGTGGCAGGTGCATTACATAAGCCGAATGGCATGACCTTGAATTGGTACAACCCATTCCCGGTTGAAAAAGCAGTCTTCTCCTTATCGTCTTTATGGAGTTCTACTTGCCAGTAGCCACTTTTCAGGTCTAATGTAGAGAACCACTTTGATCCGGCCAAAGTGTTCAAAGTGTCGTCGATCCGGGGCAGGGGATAACTGTCTTTCTTGGTGACATCATTCAGCTTCCTATAGTCCACGCAAAATCTCATAGTGCCGTCTTTCTTGGTGACCAAAACTACTGGGGACGACCAAGGACTATTAGATTCCTCGATCACACCATCTTCCAGCATTTCGTTAACCATCGCCTTGATTTCTGATTGCTTGGCAAAAGGCAGTCTTCTCGGCGGCTGTCTAATTGGTCTTGCGTCGCCAGTATTAATTCTGTGTTGCACTAGACTCGTACGACCTGTGATTTTATCTTGAGCGAATATATCGGCCTCCTCCAATATGAACTTCACTGCCATCTCCATCTCCATATTGTTCAATTGGCCCCATGAATTCTTGAACCGCTCTACTAATTCTACTGGCAGTCTTCTGTCTAATGCAGTGGGTGTCACGTTTTTGGACGACGTCACTCGGTCAATGGGTTCGCAAGTGGCGATAACCTCACCTTTCTTCAATGTGACCCTGTTAGTTTGTACGTTAGCCACTCTTATGGGTATTGTCCTCTTCGGGTCTACTAAGCATCGTGCGACGAGGGCACCATCATGTCTATCTTTTAGGGGCTCCGCTATGAGAGCAGACATACCATCAAGTTTCTTCTCTAGCCTGGCTCTGACAATCTTCTCACTGTTACCAGGAATCCGTGTATCTTCGTCGACAATAAGTCTTACCCTGGGACTAGCTTCGCCTGCTGTTGGAGATAAATACAACTCTTCGTTACCGATTTTCAAGATCTTATTCTGGAAGTCCACTGATAGGACATCGAACTCTTCCATTAAATCCAGGCCCAGAATAAATTCGTCGACGATTTCTGCGACGACAGCCCTTACCTGCAGCTCAGTACTGCCCAGCCTAATGTAAACAGTGGCCTCTCCCTGCACGGGTATTCTATCTCCTTTTGCCGTCTCCAACACAGGCTGTCTGTTGGTAGTTAGTGCCGACATATTTGGCAACATGTCTGGGCGTACAACGGATGTAGTGGCGCCAGTATCGATGGTAAAACTGCATTGTCTTCCGTCTATGCTGCCAGGTATGACGAGGCTCTCGCGGCAGCGTCGGATAGTGGAGACCCTGACTTTGGGGCATTGGGTCTCGCATGCCACGTGTCGCCCACCTACACTGGCGTCAGGTCGTTTTCCCTGATGGCGCTCCCTGTTGGTGTATTCTTGTCTTCTGCATGCCACCTGTTGGGTTTGTGAGCACTGCCTACTTATGTGCCCTTTCCTACCACACTTGTAGCATTCTATGTGGGACCAATCTGCTTTCGTCTTACGTGCTCCAACCGTTGCAGTGAGCTTGCTTATGGCTTCCTTCATCAACTTGATTTCTCGCCTTAGTTCCTCTGTCGTGTCTGCATGGTCCTCTATCTCCTTCACTTCGCGCAGCCTGTTGCGGCGAGGTTGAGATGCATTCTTCGCTGCTTCAAATTGCAAGCCATAGATGACGCAGTCTGTAAGTGTTTTGAATCTTCCGAGCCTTAAAGCTTGTTGCATCTCGTTGTCAAGTACCCCATCGATGAAGGTCTGGACGGTGATCTGGTTGACAAATTCTTCTGGGGCTTGGGGATATGCCAGTCGCACAATTTTCTCCACTTCGGCACTAAATTCTTGCAGCGTCTCATTTGGCTTTTGGACCATTGACTTTAGTTGTGTCTGGTAGACCTGGCTCATGTACTTGTTACCATATCTCAAATCTAGGGCCTGTATCACTGTTAAGTAGTTTTGCTGTTTCGACTCCGGGATGTTCTGGAGGATTTCTAGGGCTTTACCTCGAAGCGAGAGAATTAGAGCAGTTGCTGCCTGTTGTTCGCTCCACCCATTGCTGAGAGCTGCCGCCTCAAACTGCCTCCTGTACATGGGCCACGATGTTTCTCCGTCAAAAGTCGGCGGCTTCAAGGTTCCATGAGGCTGCTGCACGATTGGCATATCTTCTTCCGGCCGATTTTGCACTGGGGACATTCCAGTAACTCCTCTTGGTTGAGTTCTATCAGTCTGGCCCATCACCTGTTCTGTCAGTTCTCTATGTCTGACTTCTGTGCCTTTCATCATCATCTTCATTTGTTCTTTCAACCCTTCAACTTCTTCCCATCGTTTGTTCCAATCCTCTGTTGCATTTTCCACTTTACTGTTCACCACTCCTATTTTATTGTCCATATTTTCTACTTTCTTGTCCACATTTTCTACTTTCTTGTCCACATTTTCTATTTGTCCGTTGATCTGTTCAATTTCTTCTTTTACATCGATTCTCATATTGTGGAACATACTTCGAAGGTCTTCTTTATCTTCTTGTCGCCTTCTCTCGTCTTCTTCACGCCGTCTTCTTTCATCTTCTTGGCGCCGTTGTTCGTCTTCTTCGCGCTGCCTCTTGAGGTCTTCTTTATCTTCTTGCCGCCGTCGTTCGTCTTCTTCGCGCCGTCTTCTTTCTTCTTCTTGTCGTCGTTGTTCGTCTTCTTCGCGTTGCTTTTTCAGTAAGTCCATCAACTCTTTGATTTCAGCCATCTTGTCGTAGTCAGTCGATCTGGTGTTTACCATTTACAGCTAGCTTAGTTGTCCACTTCTTCACTCACTTATCCCACACTTCTGACACCAAATTGTTGCGTTTTCGCCGGGTTCTGGATAAGTGAGACTTTAAAGATTAACAAAACAACTTTATTTACACTCTAAATATGGATACAATAAAATTTCTAGAATGCCTCTCTCACAAAACACTTCATTTACTGGCCTTACAATTACTACTCTCAACAAAAGTCACTAATCTGGTACTACAGTCACTACTCTCTTAACACTTTACACTGCTTCTTCAAGTCACTACCACATTCTCTTACTGAACTGAACTAACTCGGGCTGGCTTGCTTTCGCTTTTATATACTCGCCGTACCTTCCCCTCCTTTCTAGAGCATTCCATTCCAGAACGTTCCAGGACCTTCTTTTACTAGAAGGTTCTGTGAATACAGATCGGTCCCGTGTGTATACAGGGGGATGTATATACAGGATGATCCAAATGTGGTCACCACTCCTATGTCACACAAGAGGTGTTTCTCGAACTATAAGATCTCTCTGCGTATACAGGGTGTAAGGGTTTCTCTGCGTATACAGGGTGTATATACAGGGTGTTCGGAATGTGCAGACCTCAGTTATCCGTTCCGACGGGGTACAAGTTGGTAACTTCGTTATTTCTGGTCCTAGAGGGTTGAGACTTCGCCTGTGGGGGGTCACCCCAGACACCCCCAGGGGGGTGGGGAGGCGGTGTTGCCAGATTGTGCAAAAATTCCCAGATGTTGGGGAAATTCTGGAGATGTGGCAACACCGCACCTACGTCTATTGAAGTGCTTTGTAACAATATAGTTGGAAAAACTTTGTTGAGCAATTATTTTGTAAAATTCCGGCATTTACTAATATGGTTATAATTTTAAATTCGAATATAAAAAAAATCACAAATTTTATTATATACATAATTATGAGAATTATATTATATTTACATACAGACTTGGAGACTACTTCTCTGGCTTCACTGTTGGTTTTTGTAGGTGAAGGACGTAGCCAGCGCGTGAGCTAATTGGAGCAAGTGGCCCTTCGAATTCTGGATGTTCTAGGATGTTCTTCAATGTTTCTGTGACTATAGTTTCGCTGCTTGGTAGTCACAGAAACATTGAAGAACATCCTAGAACATCCAGAATTCTAAGAGCTACTTGCTCCAGTTAGCTCACGCGCTGGCTACGTCCTTCACCTACAAAAACCAACAATGAAGCCAGAGAAGTAGTCTCCAAGTCTGTATGTAGTATGGACAAGTTTCACCAAGTAAGGGCAACAACAATCAATATATTATATTTGTCTATGTGAAAACTGGAACCTGTGATAAGCACTGATAAGTACACTTGGAAAGCCCAAACAACCACAACACATATTTTAAAGACCTTACGATCGTTTCGCTGACAACGTCAGCGTCATCAGAGGATGAAAAATTCTAAAGTTAAATCAACAGCTACAGTGTATTTATATCGCACCTAGGTGACGAACTATTGTTGTCATACACAAAAGTATATTTAATAGCTAAAGTAAAATAAAAATTTAAATTATGAAGTCTTCTGTTGTTTTGATACTAAACGCTATAAATCATTAAAACTCGGTTGGCTTGGTCTGTTTGGCCATACACACTGAATTAAAACCACATTATAAGCTCTAATTATTAAGTAAGCTTAACAACACAAGACATATAAAACAAACTTTTCACCTAAGACGTTAATGGGGAAGTTTTTTATTTTTCAAAATCAGTTCGAGCAATGCGGCTTCAATTATTTGTTCTTGTCCGTTATGTTTGTTTCTATTTTGTAATGTATGAAACAGTACAAAATGAAAGTAAATATAAAGGTGAAAAACAGGTAATCTACATACAAAAGACACCTTTCAAATAAAATAAATATTTTCTAAATATAGATATTATAGATCTTTTAAAAAATGTTATTTATTATCCCGTTTTTTTAATAGTTAATATTTTACAAATGCTTATTTTATTTGTATTTGACTAACAGGAAAAGCGGCATTTTTAAGGTCATGAAATTTCATAATTAAGAGTTTCGTGTGGATTACTGGAGTAAGGTTTTAAAGTCCACAGCACAATACATAATATGCATCTACATTCTTTAATTCAGAAAAAATTAACACTGTTTGATAACGAAAGTACATAGAATACGTTATAGTTGAATTATAAATTTTAATTTTATATATTTTTTCTTCTAAAAAATATGTTTGTTAGGAAACATTTCGTAAAAGTGTTAGGAGTGATTGACATAATATGCAGTGCGCATCTTTAAATTTCAAATCATTGTCGATTGTCGAGTATATATGGTTATAACAAAAACAATTCGATTAAATTTAAGAACGGTCTAGATATATTATTTACGCTGGAATGTAAACGACATTTTCGTTTATAACAAATTTGCAAAAAATAAGTATATGTATTTGATAGATTGCATGAAAAACAACAACGCCACTACCTGTACCTGATCACTTGCTCTGTTCTTAGTCCTCAAAGCTTGCAGCTAATGCCATAGGAGGGGAGGCAATTGTAACTAAGAAAAGAAGGGATATCTCTGAGAACAAATGTGTCCTCAAACCTTGCGTTTAAGACATTGAGATATAAATCCATATCTGGTCCTCAAAGCTTGCGCGAGAGGTATATATATATATATATATATATATATATATATATATATATATATATATATATATATATATATATATATATTCCTTCAAATAGACAACTTAGTCGTCATGAGCTCGAAAAGATTATGTAACAAATTGCAACACCATATGTGCTTGGAGCTGATTTTAACTCGCACAATATCGCCTGGGGATCCCACAGAACAGATTATAGGGGTAAAATAATTCAAGGTCTGAAAGAAGCTAACGATCTGGTGATGTTAAATACAGGAATAGAGACCAGATACAATATTATATCAAATAATGCGTCGGCAGTTGACTTAGCAATGCTTGTGCCTTACTTTGTATGGGACAGAAATAGCTACCTTTAAGACAGTGACCACTACCCCTTGCACATAGATAACCTACTCGACTCCAAAGTAGAACAGTCAAATACCACCCTTAAATGGAAACTTCGATCAGCTGACTGGGGAACATTCTCAAACATAATAGAAAAAGAGTTTGTAAAGGAAAATGTTTCAACAGTATAGATGAGACAGTAGCCTATTTTTATAAACCCTTAACAGCAGCCGAAGAAAAAGCTATAGGAAAGACGAAGATCACTCAAGATAGGCCACCAGCACCATGGTGGAACAAAGAATGCGAAAAAGCGACCAAGGATAGCAATAATGCTCTCTATCGACTTAAAAGGCACAACACACCTGAGAACTGGATAAAACTCAAACACCAGAAAGCCAAAGCAAGACTGATTATTCGCAAAAGCAAACAACAATCCTGAATAGAATTTGTTGCATCTATGACCACCTCAAAGACAATTTCAAACGTATGGAACAAGATAAGAAAAATCAAAGGCTCAAAAACACCATTGCAGATTAAATATCTAAAGTACAACAACAGAATTGTAAGCAGCACAGAAAATATAGCAGAAATTCTTGCAACTCAGTTTGAGCAAAACTCCAGTGACTCGAATTATCCTCCTCAATTTTTAAAATATAAGAAAACACAAGAGGATCACAACACAACAATAATAGGTGAAAATCAGCAAAGCATTAATAGAGATATAACTCTGGATGAACTGGAAGACGCCCTTCAAGGAGTCACATCTACTTCACCAGGACCTGATGATGTACCATATGAATTCCTAATCCACCTTCCTACTAACGCTAAACATTATCTGCTTGAGATATACAATACTATATGGATCAACCACTAATTTCCGAATAACTGGCGCGAGGCAACTGTGATACCAGTCCCTAAATCAGAAAAAGAAAGGTATTACACATAATCATACAGGCCAATATCTTTAACTTCCACTTTTTGCAAATTACTGGAGAGAATAATAAATCAAAGGCTGATGTTCACACTAGAAAGAGAAAAACTTCCGACTCAACTTCAATGCGGATTTCGCCATATTAGGTCAACGTTAGATACTCTAGTTCGATTGGAGTCAGAAATACTGGAGGCTTTTGCACTAAAACAAAAGATTAAACCTTCAAAACTGTTCCATATCAAACCTAGAGTAAATGATAAGCTACCACTTCGACATGGAAGAAAAAATCAGACAGTCATATCCAGGTTGAGAATAGGCCATACTAAATTCACCCACGAATATATAATGAAGAAGCTGCTTCCATATATTTGTTTTTGCTGTGATACACAATGCACTGTTCAACATCTCCTTGTGGAATGCCCACTATACGAAGCAAATAGGATATCCTCAAATATACCAAAGAACTTGACCGATCTTTCAGGATCCAACAGAGAAAACCATACTCAGCTCCTGATATTCCTGAAGTCAAGTGCATTATTCAACCAGATCTAGTCCTAATAAACTTTAACTGCTGCTTCTTATGATATTATTGTATTTATTGTTGCCATCTAATTATTATCTAATTATATCTCACCAAGACCTGCTAATAATCTTTTAGGTTGAAGCAGGATATTTTCTTAAATAAAAAAGAAAAAATATTTTTCTTTTGCGTTAAATAACAAATCATGCCACGTGTTGTAAGATTTAAAAGCCACCTTTGTATTGTAATGGTTCCAAAATGAGTTGTCGAAACATACCTGTTGCCTTCTTGGTCTCTAATATTTGGAGAAATTGGAGAAAATTATTTTAACAGAGTAGCTATTATTAAAGGCACTATGCTTAATTATTGAAATTTCTTTTTCAAAATTGTTTTGGGATATAGGTATTGAAAATGCTCAATGTATCATAGAATGATAGGCTGATAGCTTTTCTGAAAAGGTGTGACATAAATCGTATGGTACGCTTGTGTCTGGGTAATTTGGTTTCCTATGTATTGAAAAAGCAAATATATTATTTTCTAATTTTCTAAGCGTTAAGTCTAAAAAATTTATACAACTATTGATTTCTTCTTCTAACGTAGAACTAATATTTGTGTGAAGGTTATTAATAAAATTGAAAAATCCATTTAATTGTGTATGGCTACCTTGAAGACATGCTAAAATATAATCTACATATCTGTACCAAAAGTCAATATTATGTGAAGTTTCTGATGTTAAAATTTGGTTTTCTAAGTTTTCCATAAACATGTTGGCCAACAAAGGAGACAACGAACTACCGACAGGTAGTCCTTCGTTTTGCATATAATTCTAGGATTAAATTTAAAACAGTTTTATTTTCTACATTCGTTAAAAATATTCATCATTTCCTGCCTATTTACATTTACGTTCTTTTCTAGTAAAACGTTTTCTAATAGAGTAAACATTCTCTATAAGGTATCTTAGAAGACATGATACAAACATCAAAGGAGACTAATTTACTATTTGTAGGAATAATCAGGTTATTTAATTTTTGTGTTAGTTCATAAGAATTATTAACTAAATATTTTGAAATGTAATTGTATTTTCTAATAGATGAAACCAGTTTGCTCGCTATCTTATGATTAGGTGTATTAACATAGTTAACGACTGGTTTTACAGGGATATTTGGTTTGTGAATTTTCAGGTAGCCATACATATTTGGTGGTTGTAGACTTTTATATGAAATATATTTATTTTCTTGTTGACTAAACAAGGATGCATTTGTAAGTTTATTTTATAGTTTTGCCTGGAATGATTTTGTTGGGGGTATCTCCTAATATCTGTAAAATTTTCTGCAGTAATAAAATTATTATGATGTTATATGCATCACTATTTATAGCTACTCTTTTATTTCCTTTATTAGGTTTAGTAAAAACTATATCTTTTTATGATATTTTATGATGAATGGATTTAACAATTTTATTTTGATTAATTTGACGTTTGTCATATTTTGAAGTAAAATGTCTTAAAAATTCACATATTTTTAATCTTTCGTCTTGACTTATAGATCCGGAAAGAATTTCGGATAAAGAAGCTAATATTAATAATCGCTGAAATTTAACTCAGAATTGCTGAGCAAGCAGGATGATGTTAAATTTTTAGGCTTAAAGATTGACTCTGAGTTGAACTGGATGGCTCATGTTGGCTATCTAGCAGGTAAACTGTATGCTTTTAGTTATGCTTTGCCTGTTCTGTTCGATTCTAGTAGTATTTATTAGTGCTGGCCTCGACGCGTACTGCGCACATGTAAACTCTTGGGTTCTGCAAATTGTACTTGAAAATTTGATATCGAAAAAATCTTTACAAATCGTTACGTGGTGCATTGATCCTACCCATATCGACGTCATCTTAAGCTTGTAAACACCAAAAGATATATGCCCCAATATATGT
The DNA here is from genome assembly GCA_964006375.1 of Tillus elongatus. Classification (NCBI taxonomy): domain Eukaryota; kingdom Metazoa; phylum Arthropoda; class Insecta; order Coleoptera; family Cleridae; genus Tillus; species Tillus elongatus. Next base: position 113,062,440 of record OZ023264.1, read on the forward strand.
ACTTAGTATGAATCCATTAATATTTAATTATTTAATACGGGATACGACAATGCATGTTGTTACAGTTCAATATCCATCCCCAAGAAACATTTAGAAAAACCAGTAAAGTCATAATACGAGTCTAAATAAGTAGAAATGGATAGGTATGGCTATGATACCCTATTCATAGCCGAATTCAATAAGAAATTGCAGGCAATAATGGACGTCACCTGTTGAATTAGTAATGAATAACTATATCAAATACTATATAATGACAATACGGGACAGTCCTATGCTTTAGCATTGGTGATATTTGTGACAAGTACACTAGCGCCACTTCGCGTGAAGTACTGACAACTGAGCGGGTAATTTGAATTGTATATTTACCTGCATATTCTTAATTTAGACAATTGGTTTATTATAGATGAATATAAAAACTTGTACATGACAAAACAGTGAAAATGTTCTGATTATATAGTTATGAATAGAACTTGTATCAACAATCAGCTTGAAACCTAAATGAATTCAGCATGAATAATTCTGCAAATTTCTCTTACCCATAATCTTATTTCATCATAATTTAAAGTACTACCTTGAAACCGTCGCTAAACTACTATTTCAAGGGTAGGTATAGGAATATACTGAAAGCTGTTTCTGAGGATATTAAGTTACAATATGTACTTACCTATAAATAATTATTCTAGGTATAAATGGTAGCACAATACTCAATTTGCTATATCTCTACATGATAACTGTCTTATTAATCTAATATTTAAAAATATGTAACTGATATACTTAGTACATAATTAAGAAATTGTGCAGATGAAAGGTGAGACTAACTCTTACTTCCGTGAATAAATGTTGTATAGGTCTGAATCTGCTGTTTCTACTTGTCTCTTTAAAAACTTGTCTTGGGAAGATAATTAAAAGCCTTTACCAAGTAAAATAATTTTAAATGTGAAAGAATGTGACAATTTATGCCATACTAAAATAAAAAAGGACACAGAAGAATATACAAAAACAGTTTTCTTATATCATTTATTATTAATGCAAAACTTTTTTTGCCTTCATATATTTTTTTTGATGCACTGGAAGACAAGTTATGATTGTGGCCTTACAACCATCAGTTTACGAAGTTTATCTATAAATAGGTACATGATGGTAAATATAACATAATAAATTATCTTCTGCGAACTCTACATATTGGCATAAAAGTGATTCTGAATTTGTCTTCTGCTTCAAATCATATTCACGTTTCGCCATCTTTTGGAAACCTATGAAATGTCTTTGATAGATTTAGCACGTTATAATTCAAACAATTATAGTTTACACACACCCAACCACTAACATTCATTGTAAAAAACACAGCTCAAACTTAATTATACACAGTTAAACACCAGCAATTGCTAGTGTTACACGTTCTCGAACGACGTAACATCAGTACTATCCGCTAGGGGCGCTGATATTCTTGAAACACGAAATCAACCGGAGTGTCCTGTATTGTCATTATATAGTATGTGACTATATGCTGTGCAATTAATCAGTTTTAGTGAACTTTCTTTAAAAAAATCACTAACGAGGAGATCTCGACTTTTGAAGTCTGAACATTTTCTTCAAATGACTGCGAACTAAGCGCTCCAGAACACATATCCGGTGTTTCATTGCATATGACTTCAGTCAAATTTTACACAAAGGTTTTTTTCATGTTTGTTGGCCCATAATTAGTTATAGTAAAACTCACGTTATATCCTTGAGAATGGAATAAATTTTTCCGAAAGCTCGGTATTTAATAAAGAGTTAAAGAGTTTTATTTTGCAACTGACGGCTTTCCCACAATTTTTTAAGTATATATATATATATATATATATATATATATATATATATATATATATATATATATCTGTGTGTGTGTGTGTGTGTGTGTGTGTGTGTGTGTGTGTGTGTGTGTGTGTGTGTGTGTGTGTGTGTGTGTGTGTGTGTGTGTGTGTGTGTGTGTGTGTGTGTGTGTGTGTATATAACAGGATTTTTAACACGGCATTTCTGGATACTATACAAGGAGAAAAAGGTTAAGGGCAAAGCCGCAAGGAGACAACCGTATACACGTGTTTCAAGCTTATTAGCTATCATCAGTACGGTATAGCCAGGTGATGATGGGAACACTCTGGAGGAAGAAGCAAAAATACACGATTGTTGCTACAAATGTGCACTGGTTGCCTGTTGTGACTCCGTGTATTTTTGCTTCTTCCTCCAGAGTGTTCCCATCATCACCTGGCTATACCGTACTGATGATAGCCAATAACTTGAAACACGTGTATACGGTTGTCTCCTTGCGGCTTTGCCCTTAACCTTTCTCCTTATATATATATATATATATATATATATATATATATATATATATATATATATATATATATATATATATATATATATCAGACCGATAACTCAAAAAGTAATAGGCCGATTTTGATTAAATGTGGTGAGTGCGTTCCGTCTGCCAGTGGCTTGGAAACGTTCGTTAGGTAGGAAAATCAAACCTGTTTTTCCTGGAGAAAATACGGTTTTCTTTCGGGAAAAAATATATAGCCAGAAATAACAAAGCTATGGCAACCAAAGACAGATTTATATTAAAAAGAGTATGCTATATACCAAAATTTATATCTCTAAGAAAATAGTTATAGGCATTTTAGGAAAAAACAATTAGGTACCACCAAAGAAACACATAAAACCAAAATATTGTGTGTAGATAATAAAATCTATTGTATATTGCAAACCAAGGTTAACTCTTTTGTCGAATACCAAAAAACAAACTTTGAAACTTTTATACTTTTTCTTCTTAAAACGTGAAAGTCGCGATTTAAAACCGCAAAATTGGTAACATTTAGACAAAGAACCTGAAACAAATTCGGTTTATGTAGATATAATGTCTCAACAATCGTATTTTACAAAGGGTTAATTTTGCTAAAATATTTGCAGAAAAATAATTTTATAAGGCCCCTTTCTGATACTTTGGCCGTAGTTGTAGTTATAGAGTGTATTCATCAATAGTCTGTAATTTTTGAATTGTGAACATCTCCTCAAATGAGCAGGAACTTGTGCCCCTAGAACCAACATAAAATACAGGGTGACGCATTTATACGGTAAAGCTCTATATATCCGTTATTATACAAGATATAAGAAAAAATTGTACACATTAATTATAGGGTGTCTTGAGCTGCATGTTTGAAAATTATTTTAATAGTCACAGGTTGGCGCATAAGTCGCTGGGGATACATATTTTCTTTTTTTTTTAACAAACACCCCTTATTTTGTTTCATTTTTGGATTTTCCATCGAATTTTAATGCATGTTTGCAAGGAAAAAAATTATAGTGTTCATCATTTCTGAGTAATTTCAATTGCTTTGCAACTTTTCACATACTTGGCGCATATCAAAAATTATGATACGGAGTTTTTACTAATAAATAGGTCCAATGAAAATGACGCCTTCACGGATGAGATGCTTTCGTTTATATTATTTGTACATTTTTGTACCTTTTCAAACAATAGAGTTATTTTGATGAAATATGGTACGTTGTTTGTATTATATAGGTTATACTGGTATCCAAATATGATGCCTGCTTTCATTAAACAAAGACATATTATGTAGATATTTTAATGAAAATTCACTACCATAACGTACTTGCTGCTTATAGACCACAAATTCTTTAAACCAAACATTTATTGACGCATCGTCATTAACATTCTAATAGAAAGAAATATGATATGGTGTAAGTATATTCAAATGAGTTGCTATATTTACAATGTTTTCTAACTTATTATTCAAAATTATTTATACAAGTGGATAATTAAAACATTAGTTTCATGCAAGACTGGTTCATTATCGTAAAAGTTTTTTCTTTATAATAAGCTTAGGTGATTTAAATGTTTTTCAATTTTAAAATGATCTTGTATGTTTCTTAAATTACTCTCTTTTAATTTATGTATGCTTCTTCACAGGTAAAAAAAAGTTCGGGACGCATCAAGTCCGTTATGGTAGTGAATTTTTATTAAATGCTTCAAATTTGAATAACTCAGGTTTCTATAAACCTAGAAAGTTGAATTTTGGTATGTAGTAAGACCTTTCCAAAGGAAACACATTCACCTAATTTAATTAAAATAACTTTGTAATTTTCGAAGAAAAAATTTTTTTTCGAAAAAAAAAAAAACTCCAAATTTGAATAACTCAATTTTATATAAACTTAGAAAGTTGAATTTTGGTAGGTAGTAAGACAACATATACAGAAAAGATCATCATAATAGCATTGTAATTTTTGGAGAAAAATTTTTTTTCGAAAGAAAACCTAAAATTTTTGGGAAAACCTTGTCCGATTTTCCTGGCTAAGAAACTCATCCAAGCCATTAACAAGAGAAAGTCAGTTGCCGAGTTTTATCGAAAAAGCCTAATTATTTTTTGAGTTCTCGGTTGGATACACACACACACACACACACACACACACACACACACACATATATATATATATATATATATATATATATATATATATATATATATATATATATATATATATATATATATATATATATATATATATATATATATATATATACAGGGTGTTCTACAAGCTCTATGACAAACGTTGCCAGATAATAGCTCTCATAATTCTAAAAAATTTTTTTTTTCTTAATGAACATGGGTCCGATTCGCTTTTGTTAAGAATTCACATGCATTGAACCTTTATTAACAATTAACAATAATAAAAATTTAACTTAAATGAAAATCACAAAACTTAAGACTATAAAAATTGTTCGAAATGTCCACCCTCGGCTTGAATGCAAGCCTCACATCGACGAACTAAAGATTCGGTCACTCGAAGGATGAGATTTTGACCATTTCTTATTTGGTTAGCTGCATCTTGAATTCTTTCAAGTAACTGCTGATGGGTAATGATTTCAACATGGTAGACCAGTTGCTTCATGTGTCCCCATAAATAAAAATCCAGAGAATTGAGATCGGGGCTACGAGGTGGCCATGATATTGGACCTCCTTGGCCCATCCATTTATTTGAGAAACGTTCATTTAACCAAGCAATAACTTGTCTTCCTCTATGTGGTGGTGCGCCGTCGTGTTGAATAATATTAAGTTGTACGTCATCAATGAACTCTAAAAGGTCGTGTTCTAAGAAATGTCTATACAGATCTGCATTTAAACGATCATTTAGAACATGCACAGGTAATAGATTATTGTTGAAAATGCCACCCCAAACGTTGACACTGAATTGTTGCTGAAATCGTCTTGATCTAATTGCATGTGGATTTGGAAAAGCCCATATATGTTCATTATGATTATTATTTATGCCGTCCCTAGTAAAGCACGCTTGATCAGACCAAATGACGAGCGAAATGAATCTATCATTTTGTGCTTGTTGCTGAAGTAACCAGCGACAAAATTCTAATCGCTGTGGGGCATCTGCAGCATGCTACGCCTGTACATTTTGGCGATGAAACGGATGTAACATTTTTCTGTTCAATACACGCCATGCAACATTCGGTGATACATGAACGTTACTAGATATACGCCGAACACTAATTGAAGGGTAATCAAGGGCAGCATCAAGGGTTGCGGTGCTATCGGGGCGGCAAGGCCGCGGACTAGCCCTGAGGGAACAAAAAAAAAAGGCAGCATCTATTACATTTTCTTCATCTTGTACATTTACTTCAGTAGGACGAATGGCCTTCTTTGGAGCGGGGTTATCTGCTTCTCGAAGTCTACGAAATGATGCACTAAACACCGTGTGGGCAGGTTGTCTATTTGGATATATGCGTCGATATTCTCGAGCTGCTCCTCTGGCGTTCCATTGGAATACCCATATACAAACTCAATATCTGCATATTCCTCAGTTGTGAATAAATGCATTGTTAATTTAGAACTTTTACACGAAGTATCAAATATTGTACAATTAAAATGACACTAACAATATTTATTGTCATAACAACTGTCATTTTAGTGAATTTTCTTAGAAAAAATTCACTAATGAGGAGATCTCGACTTTTGAATTTTGAAAAAATTTCTTCAAAAGAGCGCGATCTAGGACCCCTAGAACCCATATCCGGGGTCAGTTTCAATTTTTATATGTATATATATATATATATATATATATATATATATATATATATATATATATATATATATATATATATATATATATATATATATATATATGTGTGTGTGTCACACCGATAACTCAAAAAATAATGGGCCGATTTTGATAAAATTTGGCACGTACCTTTCTTTTGTAAATGGATTGGATAAGTTCGTTAGTCAAGAAAATCGGACGAGGTTTTCCGGGAAAATTTTGAGTTTTCATTCGAAAAAAATTCTTATCTCAAAAAGTAATAAGCCGATTTTAATAAAATTTGGCATGTACCTTTCTCTTGTAAATGGCTTTGACAAGTTTGTTAGTCAGAAAAATCGGACGAGGTTTTCCGGGAAAATTTTGAGTTTTCATTCGAAAAAAATTTTTATCTCAAAGAATAATAGGCTGATTTTGATAAAATTTGCCATGTAACTTCCTTTTGTAAATGACTTTGACAAGTTCGTAAATCAAAAAAATCGGAGGAGGTTTTACGGAAAAATTTTGAGTTTTCATTTGAAAAAAAATTTTATCTTAAAAAATAAAAAATCTATGATAACCAAATTTGGTAGGTAGGTTTACGATATAAAAAGTAAACTATACACCAAAATTTAGATTTCTATGTTACAAGAAAAAAAAATTATAATAAAATATTTTGTGCCAGATCATTTCTATGAAAATTTTTATTTATCAGCCTACTTTTGATTGAAGTAGGTGTATATTTTATAGGTGTGCATTGTTTCACTTTCAAATGATTTTGTGTCATTTCCTGGTTGACTGCAAAAATTATGATTCTTTAAATGCTTGTAACTTTTAAACAAAAACGAATCGGACCCATATTCATTAACAAAAAATGTTTAGAATTTTGATAGCTATCATCTGGCAAAGTCTGTCATAGAGCTTGTAGAACACCCTATATATATATATATATATATATATATATATATATATATATATATATATATATATATATATATATATAAACATATAAAAATTTAAACTGACCCCGGATATGGGTTCAAGGGGTCCTAGTTCGCGCTCATTTGAAAAAAAAAAGTGCAATGTCTCACCATCGATACCTCTCTATTAGTGATTTAAAAAAAAGTCTGGACACTGCAAGTGAGTTATGATGGTGAATTTTCATTAAAATATTTTAAAACAATGAAATTAACAAAATAGTTAGTTTCGGAAATACAAGTTTGTTTGAGAAAAAACATCTTCTTTTCGAAAACCCAGTTTAATTGGGTTGGCTAACAAACACATCCAAGCGATTAACAAAAATTATAAATTTGTCAGCTACCTTAAATTTTGTAAGTAATTCGAGTTCGTTAACATTCAGATCGAACCAGTTTTCTGGAAGAATGTTTGTATCTGCAAAAATATCAAAGTTGCCTTAGTAGAATTCGGAACACTAGTTGCCTGTATAGAGACTAATTCATACAAAATTTTAACTTTATAATTTATAGAAATTGGAGTTATGGGCATTTATTTTTTCCTTCAGAAGAGAAATACGTAGAAAAACGTTTGTATGATCAAAACCATTTATTCAATCTCAATTACCAAATAAAATGTCTAGAAAAGTTCTATCAAAAATGTTCTACAAAAGTCTGCTGAAAATTTTCTTCCTAGGACGGTGGAAAATACTTCCTTTACAAAAATCCACTAAAAATAATTTCTACGAAAATACGGTAAAAATTTGTTAACGAGAATTGTTACCTCGAGAATTTGCCATAATTTTTTTTCCCTAAAAGTCATTAAAAATATTTGCTTATGAAGGAACGCATTTTTTGTACGAAAGCACGCTCATAGATCCTCAAATCATACAAACATTTTTAATGAAAATTCGCCTCAAAAATATTTTCTAGGAAAACTCACTAAAAAAATTTAACAAATATTAGACCTAGGCCAGATCACAAACCGGTCATCCATCCAGAAACTGACTGTGTCTGACGTTGCTTAAATCTAAATGAGCAATGTCGACAGGCATTTGAGCATCGTCGAGCAGCCGCTCATATTTGCAATTCAAAAGTTGCCAGCAATGACGTCAACTAAAAAAGTGGAGTTTATGCCAAAAATAGATGGTGCTAGCTTGCACATCTAGCTACAGTGACCACTAATATGTTTCGCATAAAAAATAGAAGATAGTGTTTTTTTTATTAGAGTTTTGACTTTGAGAACTGGCTCATTCAGTCACTGTCAATCTTCAAAATGAACAAGGATGCATCTGACATTGCTTTTCACAATGGCAAAACCAGTCTTAAGAATGTTAATCTAACAAGCTCTTTAACTTTTTTCTTTTATCTTCTTTTATCTGCCTATACACTTGCTGTTTAATAAATATATATATATATATATATATATATATATATATATATATATATATATATATATATATATATATATATATATATATATATATATTAAAATTAAAACTTACATACATTTCCACCCACACACATACGCGGGCGCATATACACTCATGTATACGCTCTCACGTCAATAGGTTTTATACGTCCAGTACTTAACACTAGGTGCAGGACAGAAAATGCACCTTATTTCTTCATGTGCACATACACACACATACATATGCATGCACACATCTACGCTACAAGTTGTTGCAGGAGAAACACTGGGACACTTTTCACACCAATGGAGCTTGTCATGGTGACTTTTTAACATACTGGGGAGGCTGTGGTCAAAAAAGGTTAACACAAGGAAAGACACAAAGGAACTTATTTTTATTCCTCTGACAATACATTAATCTGCTAAGTTTATTTAGTATCCCTTAAGACTATATAGTATATTGCCACTAGTACAACATGTATTGGAACAGTCCAATTTTCAGCATATCATCTTTTTACTAAGCGCTATATAAACCTAGCTAACTTAGAGTCTTTAACAAAACACATGAAAGCTACCATGACACTTTTATTACAAACAGCTTCATACATAAGTGATGTCACATCAAGTGGAAAGGAAACATTGTATTCTATCAAATTACAAAATAATATTTTTCTTTGTTCATGATGCACAATACAGGAAACAATCAAATGATTTAAATCAGCTGGGCTGGTATTGTCGCATGAGCAAAATGGATTGTCTTCAACTTTTATTTTATACAAATGAGACTTAAAAGTACCATGGCCTATGAAAATTCTGTTAAGTGTCGTAGACAAGTACCTAGGAAGCAACAGTTCTTTATAAATGGGCTGTTTTCTTAGATTAGGGATGATACTACTGAAGTTCTTGTTACAGCCACTTTTCAACTTATTCCAATGATCCTGCCATCTTATATTACACACATGTCTTACTTGCGGAAGTAGATCTATGTTACTGTGAAGTCATGTTTACAACCTGTTATCTTTGCTTTTTTAGCAAAATAGTCGGTCTTTTCATTACCCTCAAGCTTTGAGTGCCCTTTTACCCATATGAAAGTAACTCTTTTGTGCTGCTGTTCCAAGACCTCTAATTGATAAGCAATATCACATATTACCTACCCTGGACCGATATATAGCATTTTGAAGATTCGATAAAGTTCTTAACAGTGAAAGGAAATCGGTCAAAACAACAAAGCTACTCATATTTTGGTTACAGGCGAGTACTAACGCTTTTTGTATGGCAACAGCTTCAGCAGTGTAAATTAAAGTGAACTTTGGCAGACCAAATAGCTCAACATAATCTAATTGTTTAATGTACACTGCGCATCCCACTGAATCTTGAATTTTTGACCCATCAGTATAAATTTTGACCGCTTCTTTATATGGTTTTAACGCTTGTTTCAATATACAAGTATTTATATCTGGTATGTTAGTAAATATGGGTACAATAATGTGAGGTTTTATCAGTTGTATGTTATAAGAGAAATCAAATCTAAAATTAAGGATTTCTTTCGCATACCATTGAGAATTTTCGATTTCCAAAGAAGCGTCAAATAATGGTGGTGAGAAGATAGTGTTACATTTACATCTGACATTTTAGACAAATACCAAATAATAGAATAGTAGGTAAAGTTCTTTTATACGAATAAATGTGTCTCAATATAACCATTTATACATTGTTTAACAGCCAAATGAAATAAATTTAGCATATCAATTAATGTGCATACTTATAACACATCCCGAAACACCACAATTTTAGACTAAAAATGTTCGAGACGCGGCAAGTGCGTTATGGTAATGAATTTTCATTAAATGCTTCAAATTTGAATAACTCAATTTTATATATACCTAAAAAGTTCAATTTCGGTATGTAGTGAGGTCATGTCTAAGGCCACATAGCCACCAAATTTCATTAAAATAGCTGTGTAATTTTCGGAGATAAAATTTTATTCGAAAGAAAACTCAATTTTCCCGGAAAGCCTTGTCCAATTTTCCTGGCTAACGAACGCGTCTAAGCTATTAATAAAATAAACGTACCTGCCGAGTTTCCTCCAAATCGGTTAGTTACTTTTTGTGTAGCCACAATAGACCTTATGGTCGCGGTGGAGGGGCCGGTATGGCCCACTCACATTCAAACCTAACCTACTTTTTGTGTTATCGGTTGGATATATATATATATATATATATATATATATATATATATATATATATATATATATATATATACATATATATATATATATATATATATATATATATATATATATATATATATATATATATATATATATATATATATATATATATATATATATATATATATATATATATATATATATATATATGTATATATATAAACATAAAAATTGAAACTGACCCAGATATGGGTTCTAGAGGTCCTAGTTCGCGCTCATTTGAAATTTTTTTGCAATGTCTCACCAACGATACCCCTCTAGTAGTGATTTTTTTAAAATAAAAATTCACTGAAAATGACATACTGCCACGTGAAAACTTCACCCCTACATTCAACGCCTTCGAGTGACAGTTGTGTCTATTCAAAAATGCTATTGTTTTTAAATTTAGTGCACAAATTAACAGTTAAAAAAATTGGATGATTGACGAACTTTGCTAAAACACACTAAAAAATTAATAAGTAATCGCGAGTTAATTGATTGATTTCATTCAATTGAATAAAAAATATTTATTAATTATTATTAGATAAAACCATAGAACTAATGTTACAAAATATCAAAAGTGAACTTAACAATACGACGACTAAACTAATAATGTTCCCCTGCTGTCTCACTACCATTATGCAGCTACGTGTTCCCCACCTCCAGTCTTTAATTCCACGGATGCAGAGCTCTGTCGTTCCCATGTGAAATGCCGATTCAGCAGTTTGTACACTTGTGCGGTGATGTGGACTGCAAAGTTCCAACCGTCGTTCCCACTTGAAATGCGATCTCAGCAGGCTGATCATTTATGCATTTTTGCAAGATGGCAGTTCTCATGGCTGGCGGCTGTAACTCTATACTATGTTGGTTGGTGTGGAATGTAACACGCGTTTGATTCTTAATAACGAGAAAGTAAGCAATAACAATTTCAGCGTCCTTTTTGGACGGTAGCAATTAAAAGAACCAAAAAAAGTTATCAACATTCTTCATATTTGGCAATATTAGTTCTGTTTTAAACGCCGTAGACACTTGCTGTGTGATTACAACCGCATGGCAGTAGTTGTCAATTGTTAAACGCAATTCACAAAATATGGTTTATTTGACAGAAATGCATAAAATAAGAATTCGATTGATGATTGGTTACGGAGGTAAAACACTATCACAGATCGAAATACTTCGCCTATTTAAAGGAAAATTACCCGATTTTCCGCCTATATCCCAAGGGACAATCAGTTAAATTGAAATGCAATTTCACCAGCTTGGACATTTAAGACAAATACAAAAAAATCTCCTAATGTATTGAAACCAAATTAGATGAAATCCTTGAGTTTGAGGAAAACCCACATATTTCGAGTCGACAAATAGCCACAACATTGGATGTTAACCATTCATCAACAAAAGTAAATACAATTCATCCCTATAAATTGGTACAAACTTAGGAAGAAAATTTTGCCCAAAGAATGTCCTTTTGTGAAGAAATGTTGGAAATGTTATATAACAATGTTATCCAACTAGAACATGTTATGTTTCAGTTTTACGCCTCGTGGCCATGCTAATCGTCAAAATTGTCCCTGCTGGTCTAAAGAAGCTCCACACTGAATGAGAGAAGAACATACACAATACCCTAAAAAGGTTAATGTTTGGGCAGGAAATTAGCTGGAAACCATGTCATTGGTCCATTTTTTATTGATTATAATTTGAACGGAGATCATTATTTAGCACTGCTCCAAAATAATGTCATCACAACTTTGGCAAACTTATATCCTGATCTAGCAAAACCACAAGTTCCAGTGAATATGATATGCTTGCAGTAGGATTCCGCAGCAGCATGTTACCAAATCAATGTCTGGCAGTACGTCGACTTAATATTTCCAAATCGGTGGATAGGGAGGCGGGGATTGTAAGAATGGCTAGCACGATCACCCGATATTACGCTATAAGACTCATGATTATGGAGATATGTGAAAAGTATGGTATACAAAACTAAATCACGCAATTTAACTGACTTAAGAAGAATAATAACGATTACGATTAGGTCGGTAACGCCTCACATGTTGATTAACGTTAGAAGACGTTTTTATTTACGATTAGGATGCTGCTAAGACGTTTACGGCATGCATTAAAAACATTTCCTACATTAAAATTAATGTGTTAGGTTATTAATTTTTTAGTGTGTTGTAGCGAAATTCGTCAATCAGGTAAATTTCTTTTTTTTTAATATTAATTTTTGCAATAAATTTTAAAAGCCTAGCATTTTTAAATATATGATGAAGAGATCTTTCAAATGACGTGTAACAAGCCCCTACTTCATATTTAAAAATTTGGGGTTGCAATTCTGACTCGAGGGGTTTAAATGTAGGCGTGAAATTTTCACGTTGTTGTTGTTGTTATTCATGATTATTTTGGTTGCGGATAATTATCCATTAACCCATTTTTCTAGTTAATTTTCTGCTCGAACGTTAGATCATGCACTTCCGTATTCTTCTATACATCATTTCATCGTGGCTTTAACCATTATGTCGTTATATATATATATATATATATATATATATATATATATATATATACTAGGCTAAGTACAACAATATTCTTACCATTTAACATATTTATTCGTTTTGCTGTCTTTTTATCATTTTTGTTTTCTTTTTATTTTATTTACTTTTTTCTTCTAATTGGTCTTTTTTGTTTATTTTAAAATTTCCGTTTGTTTTTTTAATCAGTCGGGAATGCACGGGGACACGTATCGCCTAGGCTCACAAAACACACAGACTGGGCCACGGATTGAAGTTTTCACGTTGCAAGATGTCATTTTTCAATCTAAAATTACGTGTCTTGGGATTTTTTTATAATCATTTACAATAATTAAGAGACATAATTTATTCCAGTTGGCTGTTCCACAGTGTAGAGTACTTATAGGCCAGGGACGGAGCGTAATGAATTGCCTTCGTTTATGCCCAAATTCACCGCAGTTTTTCCAATATAGTACTTAACTGAATTCTTGCAAAATGTGCTTATTTACCTCAATTTTTAGACTTCATATTGTAAGATTTTCAGCGTTATTTATCAACGAGGTTAGCAGATTGGCTAAAACACATTAGAAATATGGTAAATGTGTAGTTTGTCATTTTGAAACCCTGTATCTATTGACAGTAATTGAATAGTCAACTTAGTTGGCCTATAAGAATTAGCGTATCGGTTTGTAATAACAACAATAAACAGCATTGCTCAACAGTTCACGTACCCAGTGTAGAGAAAGTTAAGATTTTTATGTATCACAGCAGGTACAAAATGTTATACAAGATGACTCAGGTGTTGCACGCGAACTACCTTCGGTACACCTATTTCGGTTTGTCAATACCAATATATCTATTACAAAATGCGCATTTAAATGTCTGTTTTATCAAATCTTCGTCCAAAAGCTCGACAATGAGGAGATTGCGAGAGCCTCGGTGGTTCAGTGGTAATAACGTGTGCCTCTGAACTGAAGGGTACTGGGTTCGATCGCAGGGAACTCCTTTCACTTTTTCAGTACATACTGTACAATTAACATCAACCGAGGTTGTGGCATTTGTATTTGAGCAAGTTGAATGTCTACACGTTCCGCCCTTCGGAGGGGGCGTAAAGCCACCAGGCCCATGTCCATGCGATGTTGGGCACGTTAAAGATCCATACCCTCCTTACAGAAAGGCAGGGGTTCGGCAAAATTTCCAGGATATTGAGGCGAAACTGCTTCCTGGCGTCTGTGATTGGCCATAGTCGCGGAAATAGGTCGATCTTAAAGAAATAAAAACATACACACGCGAGATTACGACCATGAAAGTTTGAAAAAATTATTTAAACGAGCGCGAACAAGACACAGACACACACAGATTTATATATATATATATATATATATATATATATATATATATATATATATATATATATATATATATATATATATATATATATATATATATATATATATATATATATATATATATATATATATATATATATATATATCATCACAATCTAAGGGTGACGTCGCTCTGTTTCCGCAACCATGATTCACTGTTTTCAGCAAGGTACCTCATTTCATTGTAACTTTCACACTTCATCAGTAGTGCCAGGTTTTCCAGAAAATTTCCCCTGGTTCAGTTCGGCCCACTTTTCCACGTACCTGTACTTCAAATAGTGTTATTATTACTCCAAATATAGCCAATAAATTTCGCCTTCTTCCTTTCAATTTCTTTCAGCAAGCATGTCTCTTCTCTTACCTCATCTTTATTCCTTTCGTTTTCGTCATATTCATCTTTAGTTTTTAGTTTGATACGTCTAAACACACTATTCAGCACCATTACCATCATCATCAGCATTCTTTGTGAATCTTGTTCCGTGTCTCCTATCAGCGCTATGCCATCTACGTACCTTATGCAATGGAACCGTTCTCCATTTATTTAGATCCTTGCTGCTTTCCCTTCTGCCCATTTATTGTATCTTCCATGGATATGTGTGTGTGTGCGTGTCTGTGTAGTAGGAGACACAAACCGGTTTCGCCCTTTGGAATCTTTAGTATGCCATACCTGTGCTTCAACAAGCCGGCCTTACGCCACGCTGCCATCTAATGCAGTGGAGATAGCGCCATCGCGCCATCTCTGTTTTTGTGACGATTCTAAGCTTCCACGCCCAAACAGTACCGCAAGAAGGAAGCTGTAAGCGAAAATAACTACTCCCATGGCTAATACCATGACGGGCATTGAATTAAGTTACTTGCTAACCACCATCACTTTAGTCTTGATAGGAATTGCGGGTAAAATGTATAGCAGGAGACGCAGACCGGTTTAGTATTTTTTTAACTCTTCAGTATGCCATACCTACGCTTCAGTAAGTCGGCATTAAACAGACACTGCGAGCTTGTGGCTGATGCGCATATGTAGATGAGTTCATAGCTCTGTTTTTATAAAAATAGATTGTGTGTGTGTCGTCAAATTCACATGGCTGCGGATTTAATGCAATTTGCACATTTTCAAAGCGATTTAAAAATAAATTGAAATCGTTTTCCAGGTCCAAGTCTTTGCGAAATATTTATATTCTATTCAGTTTTATCGAATTTTAGTTGCTAAAATTATTTTATCGAATAGGAAAATATAACAAAGTTGTAGTGAAATTTTTAGCAAATTTTGGCTTAAGATTTGCGTGTGAAATTTTATATTTCAGCCGGTGCAGTTTTTGTGTAAATTGCTTGGGCAAGTTAACAAACTTACGTGTGAACTATCGATCGGCACTCAGAAAAATTAGATTTGTTACTTAAAGAACTATCGATGACGTCATATCTGGACAAAAGATGATGCCACAAATGGCATTTCTACAGCAAATGTTGAGAGAATTATGATTACAATAATAAAGCATTTTCTCATGTTCTAAAAATCTATTATTGAATTCATATCTAGACTATTTGCTATTATGCGAATGGTATAGTGCCGCAGCCAAAAGGATTTTTAGATTGTAAAAAAATAACAAGGCACTGATGCTCACTGTGTGTAAGTTTTATACTTAATCTTGAATCTCTGTAATTTTTGACCCAGTGCTAAACACTTAAATGCGACCTGTGTTACATTACGGCAGCTACTTTTAAAACTGCAAATATTGCGAAAAGGGTTTTATCGTTATTCAACAGGTACACCTTTTTTGTTAAGAAAATACTATTTTCTTACCAAAAGTTTTTTAGCGACGCTAATAAAAATTTGTGAGTATTTTAAGCGTTGGGGAGTACCGCAAACATCGTCTTCTATCCGCCAGAGTTAAATTGGGACTAAATATTTTTTTATTGCTATGAAAAACTCATCTATACCAATTTCCAAGACGATACCACAAATAATTTTCTAAATCTATCGCTGCTCTGCATACCATAACTTTTGGACCACTTATGCACGATACTACTAGCTTAGATAAGCACACTTAGAGAACCCAAATCACTACAACACATTTAAAGCTTAGATAATTATTTATCTATTTAACTTTAAGGTTAAACGCATTTTGACCATTATTAGAGACACATACTGGTTTCGCTTTCCGTACAGCACAATTTGGCTAAGGTAGTCAGCCAGCCCCAGAGAGCATTATGAACTACACGATAGAGTCTCCATTTCTGTGCGTAACTAGGTAACTATGAACACACACTTGGAAAAGCTCTTTCAAGACAATCTGTACTTGCCGTAGACTCGGATGGAGGCGGAAACCCAGAATGGTTTATTGGATATGCCAAACTGTGGTTAAACCCCTGGTCAAATACGCATCTATAGTATGGTGGTCAAAAACGGAAAAAGCCTCAACACAAAGTAAATCACAAAAATTGCAGACGCTGATCTGTCTTAGAATAAGAAGAGCTATGGTACCATGCCCCACAGCTGCAATAGAGGAAATGTTGGATCTTGCGCCACTACAGCACTAAGTGCCTCTAGACTTTTTCAGGCAGGGAAATCTAGACCAGGGGGCTTGTTTGTGGCCAGTTGCAAGATCCTGGAAATCATTTCAGTGGAGTCACCCGCCAAACAGATTAAATGACAGCTAAACTGGACTTCATAGTCCCATTTGACGTGGTCACAAGTGACCACCAGGCTTGGGACAGACAGTGGACAGTGGAAGATAAACAATTAATCCGTATGATATACAGACGGGTCTAAACAAATAGAGGGAGCAGAACAGGGAATAAGAAGACCTAACTTCAAACTCGCCAAGTTCCTAGGAAAAACTTCTGCCATCATCCAAGCAGTAATGCTTGTTATAAATCTCTGTGTATAGGAGTGCATACAAAGAAGAATCAAAAAGAGAAAGATCTACATCCCCTCAGATAGTCGAGAATTATTAAAGACTATGAAGCTTTTTGAAACCGAGTCTAAACTGACCTCGCACTGCACAAAATCCTTGAAAAAACTGGCTACGAGCAACAAAGTAACTTTGATGTGGGTACCAGGGCATCAAGACATTGAAGAATATAAGTGAGCAGATAGCCTTGCAAAAGGGACAGCAACAACACCATTCTATGGTCCAAAGCCCTATTGTGGATTAGCAAAAAACCGTGCAAGAAATGCGCTTGGTACTTGAGAGATGAACCAAGTGCTGTCATATTCGAGACGAACGCCAGGCTTAAGGCAGGCAAAACGGTTTATCACCATATCAACAGAGAAGTCTGAACTGAACAGGAACAACTTGAGAATAGTCACATGACTTTTCACAGGGCACTCACAGTAAGGTATCACTTTATGAGTATGGGTAAGGTGGACAGTAAAAACTGCAGATACTGCACTGAAGCAGCAGAAACAACAGGACATTTGGTATGCGACTGCATGGTTCAGTCCTGCAAAAGGCTAAAATACTATGGAGTGGCGACTTTAGCACCCCGGTAAAATAGCCCACAAAAAGACAGTAGACTACATAAAAAGCCTGAGCTTTTTGGGCAACTATTGGAAAACAAGAGTCATACACAAAAGACCCATTAGGGTCGCAGTACTGAGAGGCAAAATGCCTATACGACTCATTAAACAATCTACAAGCTACAAAATTTTGTTACGGCAGCTCTAACAAACACGAAATGTTCTACATATAGACTGTTCACAACCAAGCAACGATTTCTTAAAACGTCGGCTCTGCTACTTTCTTCTCTAATATAGGGAACAATTTATGTAAGGGTAGATGCATTTTAACCGTCAGTAGAAACATAAACCGGTTTCGCTCTCATTAGAGCCCATCAGTGTGTTATACTAATGACAATCAGAATACATTAAAAGTAATTAGATAGCCTCATAGAACATTATGAGGTGTACGACAGAGTCTCCCTCTTGGTGCGTAATTAGGTGAAATGCTGTCATCACAATTTTAGTGAATACAATTGTACACAGTCTTAATGTGGAACGTTATGTGTCTATTAAAGCTGTCTAAAGAATATTACCTAGTTACGCATCGAGATGGCACCTCTGTCGTACAGTTCATAATGTTATTTGACTTTTCCAAAAAGATATATTGTAATAGGGAAGTTTGCATACGATAAATATTACACTAAGTTAACATTTTAATTCATTATTTAGAATAGAAATTGTGATGCCGAAAATTAAAGATGATTATCTAGATCCGGTTGAGACATTAGTGAATTTTTCTCGAAATGTCTTATTTTAACGTTATAATTAAAATAGCCTTTGTCTAACGAACTGTTAAGTACAATAATTAAGTTTTCATAGTTTCGGCTAGTAGTATTTTGCTGTAAATACCTATATAACTAGTAATTATTTTTTACAATACAAGAAGTCTGTTTATAACTCGTTTTCACGGCATTGGAACCGCAACATGAACTGTGTCGTTCCCATAAAAATAATAATATTAAAAACAAAAACACTAGACACGTATCAGCTAGTTATTCACTTATTTTTAACGAAGTCAAGGTGAATAATAATTAACATGGGCAATTACAGGGTACTCATTGAAGGAAACTAATTGCAACCTTGACTTATCAGTAACTGTGTTAGTACTTTTTGCAAAAATTTGCTTCTAGTTAATTTAACTTGATATGCTCATTTGACATGGTTAAAAGGCCAGCACGTCGCTTCACAACTAATAGATTATAATTTCATTCAATAAAATATATAACAGATACAGATATTTTTTCAGAAACAACTCAAATTAAAAATGAAGGGAGCATAGCCATTTTGTAAAAAATTGTTAAAATATAATATGTAGGTGTCCCTTGGAGTTCGCTATACTAAAGGTTGTATTTTAACTTTGAAAGTATACACGTTTAGTATTTCTAAAAAGTTTAATTTTAGTGATTGTGTATAATATATAAACTCTGCCATAAATTATGAAATACGATATCGTCCAAATGTCTAAGATGGCTCTTATTGCAGACACGTACTCCGTTGAATCTCGTTCTTCAGTATTGGAATTGTTTAAGGTTTATTGACATACACCCACTTTTTTAAGAAACGCCAACGGAAGAAATTCAGTGGTGCCAGATCACACGAACGCGGTGGCCAAGTGTGGTCACTACGGAGAGAGATTACACGGCTAGGAAAGGTATGTAATAACTGCATTGTTTCATTGGTAGTATGACAGGTTGCACCATCTTGCTGGAAAAACATGTGTACCAAGTCAATACTATTCAGTCAGTTCCATAAAAAATTGTTTATCGTATCGCGGTAACAAGCATGACGGTTACCGCAACTCCATCAGCGTTTTCGAAAAAGTATGGTCCTATCACTCCCAACGCCCAGAAACCGCACCAAATAGTAACTCTTGGCGGATACATTGATTTGTCAATGATCAAACGTGGATTTTCAGAGCCCCAAATACCGCAATTTTGCTTGTTGACGTATCTATCCAATTGAAAATGTGCTTTGTCGCCAAAAATGATTTTCTTTGCGAATTCGTCATTGGTTCTTCCTTGCTGCATCCACGAAAGCACATCATTGTGTATGGTCGGTCGGCCCCAGTTGTTGTTGTTAGTTCAAATGGATAAGATGGCCTCGGAAGCTCAAGCCCATTAGACACATATTTTTTAAATTCAGTTTCGAAAATACTATCCTATCGTCCTTCGTTATGACCTATTACTCAGTTGTTGTGCCAATTGGATTTTATAGGCGTGCAGATAAAGATACTTTGTCAAAATTCGTTAGACAGTCCTTTCAGATAATTGCACGATGTCGAATAGAGGTTCTTCGATTCACGACAATACTATCTAACATTATGTCTGATTCCTGAGCACATATCTTCTCACATTACAAACTGAATCTGTTCAAATTCAAACTTCCTAATCAAAGCTTCAATTGAGGGACAAGAAGGACAACGATGGCCACCAAAATAATTACGGAGTTTGCGATAGGTTTTAACTGAAATTTTCCCCATTTTCATAGTGACTTTTGATCATGAAAATGTCTTGCTCGATTAAATAGCTCTCCATAACTTCAAATTGCAATGATTACCGATGGTGATTATGGAATTGTAAAAAGTGTAAGTGTGACAGAAGGAAATAATGCCAACTTAAAAATTCAACCTCGTGTTGGGAAGTCCTATATATAAATGTCGCACGCATGTTTCTTTTGTAAGTAGCTTGGCTAAGTTCGTTAGCCAGGAAAGTCTGACCAGGTTTTTCGGGAAAATTTTGGGTTTTCTTTTGGAAAATACCGGTTAACGGAATCTGTTAAATATTAGAGACGAAGATTCAGTTTTTTTGTGGAAAAAGTCAACAAGTCCAAAAAAACCAATTTGATCATTGTATGGTTTTTGTTTTGAAAACGTCAAATGAATGCGGGTTATGGGCAACGGATATTACAAAATGTTTGTTTAATAAGGTCTTAGATGTCTGTTTAAACAGCTATTATCTTACTGCAAGCAGAATTGAAGACTACTTCTCTGACTTCACAGTGAAGCCAGAGAGGTAGTCGCCAAGTCTGTATGCCGTATGGACCAGTTTAACCAAGTAAGGGCAACAACAATCAATATTTGAAGAACGTTTATTTTAAATAGAACTTTTCTGCCATGTTTTCGCAGCAGCATAAATTATTGCTCGTAATTTAGACATGATATATTTTTCTACTTAATAGAATAAATTTGAAAAAATCTTTCTCTTGTGTCAACGAATTGATAAACGGATAAATCATATATAACCAGTGTTAAAGTTCGGACGCAGCAAGTACGTTATGTTAGTGAGTTTTCATAATATAGTTTCTTTCACAGCGCTTGTACTATATAATGCCATATAACATTGTTCAAGAAGAACTAACGTTATTCAAAACAATTTATGGGAACTAAATACATAATATTAAATACTGGGAACTAAATACACAATATTAAATACTGGTTATTTTCATTAAAAATAATATTAATTAAACACAACTTTAATTTCACTGAGGGAGTGAACACTGGAACCTGTGATGAGCACTGATAAGTACAAATTGGAGAACCCACTTCATCAAAATACAATTTTTAGACCTGACGATCGTTTCGCTAACAAAGTTAGCATCATCAGAGGGATGAATAAACTGAGTGAATAAAGACTAGAAGTACTCTTTATATGTTAGTTGTCAAGCAGTTGCGAATAGCGTCCTCTAGGAAGGTATACACTGTTGAGTCTTAAAACCCTGTAATTAAAAATGCGCACCTGCCTTTGTTATACTGTGCGTCGTTATAAAATATTCCTTCTAAGAAAGACACGCCGGTTGTTAACCTAACAGTTCGAACAATGGACTATATAGAACCGGACCTACTCTATCCATCGAAACATTTTCGTTCAAATTTCTAGCAATATATATATATATATATATATATATATATATATATATATATATATATATATATATATATATATATATACACTTTCGTAAGCATCTAGCTGACGCGACTGCCTGACATTTTTTATTAACTTGAGATTCTCTTTATCTACATGATGATTATTGTCCCAAATATGCTGAGCAATACATGATTTTCCAATAGTGCCATATCTTAGTTGCGCTAAATATTCTTTAAATCTAGTTTCAATAGTTCTTTTAATTTTCCCAACATATTTAAGTTCACAATTCTTACAACCTATTTTGTAGATTCCCGACACTTCTATGGTTTTATATTTATCCTTTGGGTTACGTAGCAAATTTTTTAATGTATTTTTTTTGTAAAAAAATGTTAGCTGCAAATTGGCTTTCTTAAAAATGCTATTAAAATCTATGGTAGTTCGCCGTTCAAATGGTGAACAGGCAATTTAATTCCACTATTAAACATTTATTTAAGAGTTTTTACATAAATCATGCAATCTCTATAATGCCATTTCTGTATCATACAACACAATTAGAAACGTTAATAAAGAGCCTCATTACAACCAAGAAATAATATAATGTGTACCTAGTAGATAATATCCGTACGAAATCCGTTCATTCATGTTAACTAACCAAACAGCACTATAAGTTGTTGGTTATACGTTAAGAAAAGGGAATCCTATCGTTAATAAATAAAATTCAATTACTTACGATTTTGTGTGTAGTTCATCAATACCCAAGCTTTAGTTTTTTCAAAAGCAACAAATCTGTATTATTTAAACTGGTATAAATGTGAATATATACAGCGATGCTATATTTGTGTATACGTTCAAGTAGAAAACACACTTTTAAAAGGCTGGATGCAGCAAGTGCGTTATGGTAGTGAAATTTCATACAAATGATCTGGCACAAAATATTTTATTATAACTTTTTTTCTTGTAACATAGAAATCCAAATTTTGGTGTGTCGTTTACTTTTTACATCGTTAACCTACCTACCAAATTTGGTTATCATAGCTTTTTTAATTTTTGAGATAAAATTTTTTTTAGAATGAAAACAACATTTTCCCGGAAAACCTCGTCCGATTTTCCTGATTAACAAACTTGTCCAAGCCATTTACAAAAGGAAGGTACGCGCGAAGTTTTATCAAAATCAGCCCATTCTTTTTTGAGTTATCGGTGTGACACACACACACACACACACAATATATATATATATATATATATATATATATATATATATATATATATATATATATATATATATATATATATATATATATATATATATATATATATATATATATATATATATATACAGTATACAGATTACAGTTTGCCAACACCTACATCTTCAGATAACAAATATATTTTTAATTTGCACGTTTTTTTGGACATGTGGCATATAATGATAAAAGTGAGACTTATTTATTTGCATAAATTCATTTTTTAGCTTTTCCATTGTTAGCGAATTTTCTTTAAGAACAAGTCGCTAATAGAGACGTCACGATGAAAAGCTTTTGGAACAAATTCTTCAGAGAGCGCGTATATGGGTCGCTAGAACCCAAAACTAGAGTCCGTTAAAAATTTTATATGTTTATATACATATACATATATATATATATATATATATATATATATATATATATATATATATATATATATATATTTGTGTGTGTGTATGTATCCGAGCTATAGCTCAAAAAATACATAACTGATTTGAACGAAACTTGGTACATATCGTCATTGTATTAGGAGCGTGAACGAGTTCATATATAAGCTATAATGGACATTTTTCCCCCCACAAAGATACAAAAATATTTTTGAAAACGCTATATTTTTGTAGGTATCAGAGTAACTAGAATGTGACTTTACATTTGGCTAGAAATGGTGCAAATAAACCTATGTTGTGAATTTTAAGTAATTTGGTACACAATATTTAGAGTTTTTTCCAAATTAAAAATAAAATCCCAAAGACATGCGTTGAAACGAATTAGTGGTTAAAGTCCAATCCCTGACAGACAGAGTAGTTAACTGCCACACGTAGCATGATTCATATAACAGGTATAAACCATACATCAACGATAACCAAGCTAAATATATACCAGGCATAAAACATACTACCTAAACCAACAATCTTGAAATCTCGGCCGCAATTATGGAAAATGACAGACGACATGAAATTAAAAATTTGCCAAGTGATTGTTATTTAATCGGGGGATTCAATAAAATATTAAAATACACTATATTTCTAGCTTTATGAACGGCAACAAATACATTTTAGCGCGGCATATATATATATATATATATATATATATATATATATATATATATATATATATATATATATATATATATATATATATATATATATGCCGCAATTATGGAAAATGACAGACGACATGAAATTAAAAATTTGCCAAGTGATTGTTATTTAATCGGGGGATTCAATAAAATATTAAAATACACTATATTTCTAGCTTTATGAACGGCAACAAATACATTTTAGCGCGGCATATATATATATATATATATATATATATATATATATATATATATATATATATATAGTAGAAATGTAAACAAAATCAAGCCAAGTCTTAATAAAAATGATTCTAGAATAGTTTCTTTTATCTTTAAACTTAAACATAAGACGTCATATAAGACCGAAACAGTCGTGGGATGTGTTTCAGTGGTAATTCTACTAATTCTGTAATCAATTGTTACGTATACTTTGAATATAATATCTCGGGCATGACGCTGATCTGGAGTATCATGTAAACAAAACGTTAGCTAACATGTGCTTACATAGCACAGAGACAGCGTCGTTGTCTTCTAAGCAGAAGGTTACGCGATCGAATCCAGCAGGATGAAAGTACGTTTTTTATGTTTTATTTTATTTTGACATTTTTTAATGAGCGCAAATTTGGGCCCCAGGACCCATTATATATATATATATATATATATATATATATATATATATATATATATATATATATATATATATACAGGCTGTTTCAAAGAACATGCACCATCGCTCGTGGGGCAATTCCTTACTAAAAAATAAGAAAAAAAGTTCCTGTGCACATGGGCCCGGAAACGCATAGTTTCCAATATACAAGGAGTTGAATTTTAATTTTTTTAAAAATTTTTTATAAATAATTTCAAAACCACTGGATTGATTTTAATGAAACTTGGAACTTGAAAGTGTATTATGAAAGTGCATATTTTCAAGTGAAAATCTATTTTCAACTGCGTCAGCGGCGTGCGTACGGGGTAACTGTAAAAATTCATTTGGGGAAAAATATGTGCGCCACTGTCTTTTTCCAATTTTGATACATCAGTTATGACGCTTATTATATAAGCCACAAAAGCTGCCTCTTGGGATTTTTTTGTTCAGGGTATCCCCTAGGAGATATGATTAATTTTATAAAAAGGGGCAAAGTACCGATTCGTTGGAGTAATGAAAACAGTAATCGTAAAGTGCCATGAAACTATAATTTTTGACAGTTCTCTAAATTCTACAATTTTGAAGTGCTTTGTAGGCGTCAAAAGAGTTTTCGTGCTATTCTTTAAATTTTGATACGGTGCAGTATTTTCGTTTTTAGTTATTTGTTGATACTGAGCTGCTCATTAATATTATTTCCTCCTCTCAAGATGGTTTTCATTAAGTACACTTCAGCGGATTTGACTGATATGTTGTTAATTTATGGACAAACAAATCAAAATGCTAGACAAGCTGTGCGAGTTTATCAGGAAACTTATCCGCAAAGAAGAATTCCTGACAAAAATATTTTCCCACGTATTGTAAGACATTTGAGAGAAACTGGTTCTTTAAAACCTTTAAAAGCTGACTCTGGACGCAGAAGATACCGCCGAACTGTACGAGTTGAAGAGGCAATATTAAATAGAGTTGAACGTGATCCTAGTACAAGTACGAGAATTATTGCCACCGAACTGGGTAATATTTCGGCATCATCAGTTCACAGAACTCTGAAGGATCAAAGTTTATATCCCTATCATTTTACACGTTTCCAGGAACTTCTACCTAGAGACTTTCAACCAAGGGTAATGTTTTGTCAGTGGTTCTTAAACAAACTTAGGCACGACCAACATTTTTCTAAACGTGTACTATTTACTGATGAGGCGTCATTTACGGGAAAAGGTATCGTAAATTTTCACAATTTACATACATGGGCCGATGAAAACCCACACTCTCTAAGAGTTGCAAATTCGCAGTATCAATTTTCCATCAATATTTGGGCTGCATTTATTGAAAATCACATAATTGGTCCTGTTGTTCTACCGAATCGTCTTGACCATGAATCATATTTAAACTTTTTACAAAATGATTTGCCGTTGTTACTACCGCTTTTTATGAGAAATGGTACAATGTGGTTCCAGCATGATGGTGCGCCCGCACATTTTGCAGCAGTTGTAAGAACATATTTAGCCAACACATACGGTCACCTATGGATTGGTCGTGGAGGTCCGGTGTCATGGCCACCTCGATCTCCGGACCTGAATCCTCTCGATTTTTATTTGTGGGGCCATTTAAAAAAAATAGTGTATAAAACACCAGTAAATACTCGAGAAGAATTGTTGGGAAGAATAGAAAATGCATTTGACAGCATTAGAGAAGATCAAAATATTTGGAGAAGAGTAAGAAGATCTTTGCGCAGAAGGTTAAATAATTGTAACGACGCTAATGGTGGTCACTTTCAACATTTTCTTTAGCTTTGTTATTAAAGTCAATTGAGTAATGTACAAAAAACAAGAGTTTGTAAAAATCATGGTGTCTTTACGATTACATTTTTCATTTTTTATTTTTATTTTTTATTTATCATTTTTTATCAATGTTTGTAATATTCATTTCAATGTTTATCACCAATAAGTTTTACGTAGGTTAGTTATTTGCACGTTTATTGCTGTAATGTTTACTGTATGTTTTGTTTTTCATATTCTTATGGTTGCAGTAAACATATATTATTATTATATTATTATTACGCCGACTAATCGGTACTTTGCCCCTTTTTATAAAATTAATCATATCTCCTAGGGGATACCCTGAACGAAAAAATACCAAGAGGCAGCTTTTGTGGCTTATGTAATAAGCTTCATAACTGATGTATCAAAATTGGAAAAAGACAGTGGCGCACATATTTTTCCCCAAATGAATTTTTACAGTTGCCCCGTACGCACGCCACTGACGCAGTTGTAAGCAGATTTTAACTTGAAAATATGCACTTTCATAATACACTTTCAAGTTCCAAGTTTCATTAAAATCAATCCAGTGGTTTTGAAATTATTTATAAAAAATTTAAAAAAAATTAAAATTCAACTCCCTGTATATTGGAAACTATGCGTTTCCGGGCCCATGTGCACAGGAACTTTTTTTCTTATTTTTTAGTAAGGAATTGCCCCACGAGCGATGGTGCATGTTTTTTGAAACAGCCTGTATATATATATATATATATATATATATATATATATATATATATATATATATATATATATATATATATATATATATATATATATATATATATATATATATATATATATATATATATATATATATATATATATATATCTGTGTGTGTGTGTGTGTGTGTGTGCGTGCCTGCGTGGGCTCGCGCGTGTGTGTCCAACTGACAGCTCAATAAATTATTAACCGATTTTGATGAAACTCGGCAATAATCTTTCTTTTATTAATAGCTAGGATGAGTTTGTTAGCCAGCCCTATCCGACTAGTTTTTCTAAAAAAAAAAAAAAGATTTTTTCGAAAAAATTTGTATCTCAAAAAATAACAAAGCTATTCTGATGAAATTTGTTTTATATATTGACCCTGTAAATGCCTTACTAGATATCAACATTCAACTTTATAGGTTTATAGAAACTTGAGTTATACAAATTTGAAGCATTTAATAAAAATTCGCTACCATAAAGCACTTGTGTATATTATCCAATTTAATTTACTAATAAGTCTGAAATTTTTTGTTTGGAACGGCCAATAGTACAAGAATATAATCTTGTGCGACAGTTACTTGTTTCAAATAAGCCCAAACAAGATCCATCGGAGTCAAATTTGGTCATCGCATTGGCCAATATATTAAACCATATAATATATTTATCGGGAAAATTATGGTTTAGGAAATTTGTGACCAAAGTGTGTGAAAAATGCTCGTTTTTTTGCTCGAAACCCAATTTCTTTTGCCAGTGATTTACACAACATTTGTATAAATTTACCAAATGAAAGACTGTTTAATTAATTAAGCAATAATATGGCAATAAACTAGTTTTAACACATACGCAAAAAATAATTCCAAGGTACTCTTGCTCTGGGAAGTAAACACGTTACAAACTTGTGTATCAATATGATACGTAGGGGTATTCTTGTAAATTTGTCAGCTGGACCACGATATGTAATGGCTATAAATAATTTTCTCTTATTGTGCTTAAGCATAAACTACAGAGGCTGTTGAAATCTATTGAATATTGCAGACAAAGAATAAGTTGGCACAAAAAGATAAGAAGTACCAGAAAAATTACTTTGAAAATTTTATAGTATTTCTTCTCAAAATGGAAAGTCGCGACTTGAAACGTTAAAATTGGAGATTTTTAACCAAAAGCAGGCTATGTGCAAAAAATGTGGTAAGAAGTGTGTTTTACAAAGCTCTTAAGTGTCTGCTTCAACCGCCATTGTCCTTTATTTTACTAAAGTATTTGCAGAAATTTTATTTTAAATACATGCTTCCTGTAATGCTTTGATAGTACTTTAAGTTATAGAATTCGTGATTTAATAGACTATAATTTCTGGCAAACTTTCGTAAAAAAATTCACGATTGAGAAGATTGCAACTTTAGAATTTTACTTCTCTGCACTTAATTATAATACTAAATTTTAAAATACCGACACAGAAAGTGCGTTATGGTAACGACCAAGGTAAGGATTTAATAAAAAACTAAATTTAAAAATACGGAGGCATCAATATATATTATTAAAAAATGCCAAACCAATATTTTTGTTACGATGATTAAAACAATAATAATATGTGTTATGAAATAGATTCTGAGGTACCAAGTGCATATATATATATATATATATATATATATATATATATATATATATATATATATATATATATATATATATATATAATTGCCAACAACAATTTTAATACAAATCTACACTTTACAACAAAAATGTTAAAGCACATAAGTATACTTATACCTGTGCGTGCTTCACCTTATAATTAGTTATCCTATTAAAGCATATACCACAACAATTTTACATTGGACATCTGACCGTCCTTCACTACTTAAATTCCCAAGCATCCCACAATCCTTTGCTCACACACTCTCACCTCTATTCCAATGTGAAAAAATGAAGCATATCCGTCAACAACCATCGCTCGAAGCATTCTATACATCTAACACAGCATAGTAGACAGTTATACTGTGCCTCTAACGTCACTCTGTTCGAAACCGTCCTGTCTTTCACCTAATCTACACGAATATATATATATATATATATATATATATATATATATATATATATATATATATATATATATATATATATATATATATATATATATATATATATATACAGGCTGTTTCAAAAAACATGCACCATCGCTCGTGGGGCAATTCCTTACTAAAAAATAAGAAAAAAAGTTCCTGTGCACATGGGCCCGGAAACGCATAGTTTCCAATATACAGGGAGTTAAATTTTAATAATTTTTTTTAATTTTTTATAAACAATTTCAAAACCACTGGATTGATTTTAATGAAACTTGGAACTTGAAAGTGTATTATGAAAGTGCATATTTTCAAGTGAGAATCTGCTTACAACTGCGTCAGTGGCGTGCGTACGGGGCAACTGTAAAAATTCATTTGGGGAAAAAATATGTGCGCCACTGTCTTTTTCCAATTTTGATACATCAGTTATGAAGCTTATTACATAAGCCACAAAAGCTGCCTCTTGGTATTTTTTCGTTCAGGGTATCCCCTAGGAGATATGATTAATTTTATAAAAAGGGGCAAAGTACCGATTCGTTGGAGTAATGAAAACAGTAATCGTAAAGTGCCATGAAACTATAATTTTTGACAGTTCTCTAAATTCTACAATTTTGAAGTGCTTTGTAGGCGTCTTAAGAGTTTTCGTGCTATTCTTTAAATTTTGATACGGTGCAGTATTTTCGTTTTTAATTATTTATTGATACTGAGCTGCTCATTAATATTATTTCCTCCTCTCAAGATGGTTTTCATTAAGTACACTTCAGCGGATTTGACTGATATGTTGTTAATTTATGGACAAACAAATCAAAATGCTAGACAAGCTGTGCGAGTTTATCAGGAAACTTATCCGCAAAGAAGAATTCCTGACAAAAATATTTTCCCACGTATTGTAAGACATTTGAGAGAAACTGGTTCTTTAAAACCTTTAAAAGCTGATTCTGGACGCAGAAGATACCGCCGATCTGTACGAGTGGCAATATTAAATAGAGTTGAACGTGATCCTAGTACAAGTACGAGAATTATTGCCACCGAACTGGGTAATATTTCGGCATCATCAGTTCACAGAACTCTGAAGGATCAAAGTTTATATCCCTATCATTTTACACGTGTCCAGGAACTTCTACCTAGAGACTTTCAACCAAGGGTAATGTTTTGTCAGTGGTTCTTAAACAAACTTAGACACGACCAGCATTTTTCTAAACGTGTACTATTTACTGATGATGCGTCATTTATGCGAAAAGGTATCGTAAATTTTCACAATTTACATACATGGGCCGATGAAAACCCACACTCTCTAAGAGTTGCAAATTCGCAGTATCAATTTTCCATCAATATTTGGGCTGCTATTATTGAAAATCACATAATTGGTCCTGTTGTTCTACCGAATCGTCTTGACCATGAATCATATTTAAACTTTTTACAAAATGATTTGCCGTTGTTACTACCGCTTTTTATGAGAAATGGTACAATGTGGTTCCAGCATGATGGTGCGCCCACACATTTTGCAGCAGTTGTAAGAACATATTTAGCCAACACATACGGTCACCGATGGATTGGTCGTGGAGGTCCGGTGTCAAGGTCACCTCGATCTCCGGACCTGAATACTCTCGGTTTTTATTTGTGGGGTCATTTAAAAGAAATAGTGTATAAAACACCAGTAAATACACGAGAAGAATTGTTGGGAAGAATAGAATATGCATTTGACAGCATTAGAGAAGATCAAAATATTTGCAGAAGAGTAAGAAGATCTTTGCGCAGAAGGTTAAATAATTGTAACGACGCTAATGGTGGTCACTTTCAACATTTTCTTTAGCTTTGTTATTAAAGTCAATTGAGTAATGTACAAAAAACAAGAGTTTTGAAAAATCATGGTGTCTTTACGATTACTTTTTTCATTTTTTATTTTTATTTTTTATTTATCATTTTTTATCAATGTTTGTAATATTCATTTCAATGTTTATCACCAATAAGTTTTACGTAGGTTAGTTATTTGCACGTTTATTGCTGTAATGTTTACTGTATGTTTTGTTTTTCATATTCTTATGGTTGCAGTAAACATATATTATTATTATTATTATTATTATTATTATTATTATTATTACGCCGACTAATCGGTACTTTGCCCCTTTTTATAAAATTAATCATATCTCCTAGGGGATACCCTGAACGAAAAAATACCAAGAGGCAGCTTTTGTGGCTTATGTAATAAGCTTAATAATTGATGTATCAAAATTGGAAAAATACAGTGGCGCACATGTTTTTCCCCAAATGAATTTTTACAGTTGCCCCGTACGCACGCCACTGACGCAGTTGCAAGCAGATTCTCACTTGAAAATATGCACTTTCATAATACACTTTCAAGTTCCAAGTTTCATTAAAATCAATCCAGTGGTTTTGAAATTATTTATAAAAAATTAAAAAAAATATTAAAATTCAACTCCCTGTATATTGGAAACTATGCGTTTCCGGGCCCATGTGCACAGGAACTTTTTTTCTTATTTTTTAGTAAGGAATTCCCCCACGAGCGATGGTGCATGTTTTTTGAAACAGCCTGTATATATATATATATATATATATATATATATATATATATATATATATATATATATATATATATATATATATATCTACATACATGTATAATTTAAGTAAAACATTGTGGATCATTTCTATGAAAATTCGCTACCATAACATACTTGCTGCATGAGAAATTTTATTTGGGTGTATGGTGTCTAGAAATTAAATCGCAACTAAGTGTAATTAAGAAAGTAAAAAATGTGGGATAATAGGACACCTGCGGAATGATAAACAGCTGAATAAATTCATATTAAGAAGTAATAGGTATAATAAAAATAAGGTTGGTAGACTTAACATAAAATCGTCAAGGTTATATCTACCTTGGTATTTTAAGTTACACAATAAAAACATGACAATGGATAGGTATTATAAACATATAACACGTTTTGTATACATTATTATTAATAAAGAACTGGCATTTATTTTGTGAAAACGTAACCTATTTTACACGTCAAGTATGAGAGTTTTTATTAGATTTGGTAGTTTTTGCTTTGGAGATGATTTTGATATTATGGGTTCTGCAAATTTGCAAATACGACTGATTTTGTTAGTTGTCGAATTTGCCGTGGCCCATTTAAGATGGAACACCCCTGTAAATTTTGTATTTATAATTCGATTTTTATGTACAAAAGATATAAGATGAAAAACTCTATGAATGCTGTGAAATTGTTCTCTATGTGACATGACCAATGCAGTTTTTGTATGTAAAAAAATGGGGAAAAGGGTTAGGCCCATTTTTTGCAAGAAAATGAGTGGCATTTGACATTTCTTAAAATAAATATATAGGTAGCGAATTTCATAAAAGAAGAAGGATTATTCACCATTTCAGAGGAGTTTTTTTTACCCTTCTAATATTGAAACACCCGTGTAACTTTTGTATTTATAACGAAATTTTTTAACGATACCTCAAAAGATATAAAATAAAGAAGTCTATACATCCAGTAAAAATTGTTTGCTATACCATTCAATCACGACCTACTAAAACCATTTTCACATGTCAAAAATTATAAATAAGTTTAAGGGTTGGTTTTAGAAAAAAAAAGACGTACGCCATTCTTAAAAAATGTCACTTATCAAACTTCATAACTATTATGACGAACTATGAAAGTCAACCACATTTCAAAAGTCGAAAAAAAAGGGTTTATAAATGCTGTCACTTATGACAATAGTTTTAGTAGGCCGTGATCGAATGGCATAGGAAACAATTTCACAGGATCTATGGACTTCATTTTATACCTTATGAGATCTCGTAAAAAATCGCGTTAAAAATACAAAAGTTACAAGAGTGGTTCAATATTAGAAGGTCACTCAAAAAACTACTCTGAAACGGTTAATACTTCTTTTTTAGATGAAAGTTGGTACATATTTATTTTGAGGGATGCCGAATGCAGTGGCGTACTTCCCAAAAATTATTCCAATCTTTTTTCCCAGTTTGTGACATAAAAAACTGCATTAGTAGGCCTTGGTTAGGTGACATAGAGAACAATTTTCACAGCATTTATAGAGTTTTTCATCTTATATCTTTTGATCATTTGTTCATCAAAATCTAATCATAAAAATAAAAGTTTAATGGGCCACACACTATATATATATATATATATATATATATATATATATATATATATATATATATATATATATATATATATATATATATATATATTATTGCATTCATAGATTTGACTATTTTTTATATATACATACGTATAAAACAAAATAAATACCTGAAAGTATGTAATCCATGTTGTTGTCACAGCTACATTCGGAGTCAGAGGGTAAATTACAGACAGTTATCCAACAGAACCTGAAATTTCAAATAATTAACTATATGCATTGCCAGTGAAGGGATGATGACATTATTTAAAGTTACCTGATTAGCCATAGAAATTTTGTATTGCACCTATAACGGACAATTAAAGTGAATAATGAACTGCATAAATACAGAGTTAAAAAGGTAAAATGAATCCCAAGGTAAAACGTTATAAACAATTATAAAACAAGTCAGAGAAAGAATAAGTTTAATAAACTGTTTTCGACAAACTGCAAACTGATGAACTTCAAGGTGATTTGTTTAGTTCTAAGTTTGATAAAAATTTGTTAATATGTATAGGGAGATAAAGAAATTAATGTAGGAACCAGTGAATTAGTAATTAAGGAAATACTTTGTTACTAATAAGGATAAGTAAGGTTTGAAATTTGATAAAAATTGTATAGGTTAGAAATTTGAACGTACAAACATATTTTGACTAACCTGACTTAAAATCCAGTTATTTAATTAATGTGATCAAAAGGAAGTAGCTTTCTCTTGAATCATTTTGTAAAATCTGTTATGGGATTAGACTCATCTGAAAATAGAAACGTTAATTGGTTAAAAAGCAAGTTTAAACACTAATTCGCAGTTTTGATTCGTCATATAAAACAAAATAAACGTATGATAGCATCCGGGAGGATTAAGAACGGGACTGTGAAGAAGAACCTAAACCAAGCAAGAAGCTAGCAGCGTGCAGATTAGTAAAAAAGAACGTTTAATAAGTTAGAAAAACGCCGGAACAAAAGCAAAAGTGAAATGGAAGTGTGATATTTAAAAATATATAACTGAAGGATTGTTGAAGAATTTCAAGCAAGGCTATTAGTACCATTTTAAGATCTCATCTCCTTGGTTACCAAACCTAGAAAACCGAGGTTCCCATGGTAACAGATATCACATGTTAAAAATAACTGAAAAGTCAAACAAAATAGAGTCAATTTTAAACATCGCATTTCAATAATAATAACTAAATTTGTAATAATCATAAAAAACTATAACGGATCCAAATAAGACCAATCCTTATAAAAGCAATAAAATGTTGTTGATAAGGTCACTAATAATCAATAATTCAAAATAAATGTTTTAAAGTCTTTACAGTAAATTCTTCTCTTATAATCACTGTCATTTTCCATTGACTACGAAAGCATAAAGTAAAATAAAATACGTTCAACAACAGCACCATAGATGCTGACAGTGTAAGAATTTTCATCTACAGGAATCCAATAATAAACTATTCCCTGTAGAGAAGGAGAGACTCAAAAAGATAGTCGTGGTAAATAAATCAATAAAAAGGAACAGGTAAATATACATTTTATTAGAATATATCTGGATTATATACATATATTTCAAATTTATACATCAAATAATAACACAAAAGAAATTCCATAGACTAAGAGCTATAACAAGAATATAATTTGACATTTAAAAAGAAATATTAGTTTTGCTGTAAACATATATGTAACGAGTGTCCTAAAATAAATAGACACGGTTGGTAAATTAAAATTACATTCATTTTGAGTAAAACAAAAGGCGCCCAACTTAAATAAATACAAAAACAGTCACTTATTTACAAATTAAATACTAAAATAAACAAATATTTATTAAAACAAACACATTTATTTACTATATAAAATACGTAATTACAATATAAACAATTATATACAAAATATACAAACACCTTACGTGTACAATAATTGTCACACAACAATATCTACAAAACCACACATTCAATAATATATATATATATATATATATATATATATATATATATATATATATATATATATATATATATATATATATATATATATATATATATATATATATATACCCACACGCGGTGGTCACTTTTAACTGGATCACTAATGGGATCTACCAGACCATGAGATATACACAGTCGGTTAAATTATAAAAAAGTGTGCCATTTTATGCTTATCCATAATTTAAAAATAAATTTTGAATAGATCCTATCATTCCTGAAATACCCTAAAAAAACCTTAAAACTTGCATTTTCTTATTTCTTTAATAATATATTATCATATCGACTGTCAGTAAAATTGATCTCCCGTAACTGATTACGGGAGATCAAACGGGTGGCTTAGAATTTATCCAGGCCTACTAGATTTTGAGTTTCCAGAGCCAATTTTGGTTTTCTTAAGGGCACTCTATCAAATTTTCACATTATGTTATAATTAAATGGCAGCCTCGGTGGTTCAGTGGTAAGGACGCGTGTCTCTGAACCGGAGGGTCGTGAATTCGATTTCCAGCAGAAGCGTCAAATTATTTTTCAGTACATACTGTAAATTAATACAAACTGAGCTTGTGACATTCTGTCCGAACCAGTTGAATGTCTGCACGTACAATATATAATTAAATGAATCTAACATTTCAAGTGCGTCAAGTAAGATCTTTCTGACATTGGCCGGTAAAATGTTGCATTACACCCATACAACAAATATAAGATTGACTAAATAGGCCGGCAGCCTGTTTATATACTTTAAAAGTATCACAAGCGACCTGCTATTTTTGCCTGAGCCTATGACATACATTCATGATTAATAGTGAATTCAATTTCTTGTGTCCTGTTGTCGACAGGTACCAGTGGTCATGATAAAACAACAGCATCTAATAATCTGCCGTTCGCTAAGAAGAAAACTGTAATAACCACAGCTATAAGATATCAGTCCCCCCCCCCGGTCGCTCAGACCACGGCATGGTCACTGCTTCCTGCGCAATTCAACCCGAGGTCACACAGACATCACATCCACGTATAGTTTGGCACTACAACTCCGCAAACTGGG
This sequence comes from Tillus elongatus, assembly GCA_964006375.1. Lineage (NCBI taxonomy): Eukaryota > Metazoa > Arthropoda > Insecta > Coleoptera > Cleridae > Tillus > Tillus elongatus. The sequence goes on from OZ023264.1 coordinate 113,099,086, forward strand.
ACGGAATGCGGGATTACTTTTCCTCATTTCCATGGACGTCTGTCTGCTTCCCTCATCCTGACCCCTCTGATATTTTTATTATTATTTTTATTATTAATTCAAATTATACATTATGTTGTACAAAAAAGCTATGCTTGTGCTTGCACTGGGACACGATTTTGAACAGCCTCTTCTGAAACTATAATATATATAACAAAACGTCACCGAAATTATCCAAGCTGGCATGGAATTGTTTATTCCACATACACAGAAAACCTCTTCAGCCACTCAAAAGCCCTGGTTCTCTAAATCCTGTGACAAGGCCAGACTTTAAAAGGTCAAAGCTCACAAAACGCGTCTACACAGTCCCAGTCAAGAAAATCGTCAAGCATTTAACGACGCAAGAAACCGCTATGTCGGCATTCTTTCTGAGGCAAAAAACTCGTTTAATAACCACATCAAAAACAAAGTTCTCTTAAGCTCCAACGGCGGCAAACCCTTCTGGACTCTTGCTAAATCTATTGGGAATAATTTCTGCAAAAGCACGTTCCCACCTCTTGTCTCAGGGGATGAAATTGTTTCTACCGCCCTGGGCAAGGCTAAACTTATTGCTTCGTTGTTCGCCGACAATTCTACTCTCAACCCACCTCCAAATGTTCCACCACCAACAGTCCCCAATGTCGCGCATAAAATGAAGAATATCATTTTCAAAACTAAAAAGGTACGAAAGATGCTCTCTTCTCTTTATACCAGGAAAGCTTCTGGCATTGACGAGATCCCAGCAATTGTTCTCAAAAAGTGCGCACCAGAACTTGCTCCTGTCCTTAATCGTCTGTTTCAGATATCTTACAATAAAGGCATATTCCCTAGTAACTGGAAAACTACTCGAGTACAACCCATCCTCAACAAAGGATCCAAAGCGCTTCCTAGCAACTACAGGCCTATTTCTCTCCTTTCAGTCGTCTCTAAAGTGATGGAAAAGTATATAAACACCGAATTACTAAAATTTCTTGAAAAACACGGTCTAATCCACGACAGGCAGTATGGATTCCGTCAACGCAGATCGACTGCCGATCTCCTTTCCTTTGTCACCCATTCTTGGAACAAGTCTATGGAACTACACGGTGAATCCCAGATTGTTGCTCAAGACATATCCAAAGCTTTCGACCAGGTCTGGCACGCAGCGCTGCTTAATAAACTTCCGGCCTATGGCCTACCACAAAAAGTTTGTAACTGGACAGCAAATTTCCTCTCCAACAGGAGCATTTTTGTTGTTGTGGATGGTCATTCCTCTAAACTGTATCCAATTAATGCAGGAGTTCCTCAAGGTTCAGCTTTAGCCCCTACTTTGTTTCTTCTCCAAATCAATGACCTCCTCTCTAGCACATCCAACCCAGTTCACAGTTACGCGGACGACAGCACCCTCCACTCAAATATACAATATTCTAAGCCTGTCTCTTTAGCCCAATTAGATGAGGATCACAGAATCATGGAGGGTTCTGTCTCCGTGGATCTCCAAAAAATATTAGACTGGGGAAGTAGAAATAGTTTACAATTCAACCCCACCAAATCTCAGTCTTGCTTTCTTTCTCATAAGAGATACACCAGCCCTAGACCCATCACAATGAACAAGTTATTCAAAGTAATGAGTCCTTTTCTCTTGTTGGCATTTCTGTGGACCGAAATCTTAATTGGCACCAACATGTCACATCAATTGCAGAAGCGGCTGCTAAGAAATTAGGTTCTTCCGGGCTCGCAAATACTTTTCACCAGCTAATCTCTATACCTTATATACTTCACAAATAAGGCCAAACCTCGAATACTGTTCCCACATCTGGGGTGCAGCTGCCGCTTCTACACTCGCTATCCTGGACGCCATTCAAAAGAGAGCTATACGTCTCATCGGTGACCCTACCCTCACCCAAAGGCTGCCATCCCTTGCCCACCGACGTGCCGTTGGTGACCTCTCTCTGTTTTATAGATATCTGCACGGGCACTGCTCAGAGGAGCTTTCCTCCATAGTTTCCCCACCTGCTGCCCCCAACAGATCTACCAGGGAAACAGAGCGAATGCACCCTTTTACTGTCTAGGTCACCAGACATAGAACATCTTGTTACGCACGCTTTTTTGTCCCGAGGACTTCCAAGTTCTGGAATTCCTCACCGGCACAGGTTTTTCCTTCTCCTACGAACCTCCAAACCTTCAAGTCCAGAATTAACAAGTTACCTCTTTCCTCCTTGTCAACACCCACGGTACGATAGTATTTAGGCTGTAGTCCCTCGTGGTGTGTTGTTGAAATTTAAAAAAAAATTAAATTTTATTTATCACAAATTCAGAAAAACTAAGGATCACAATTAAAACTAGTTCCAAAAAAAGTACTGGAAAAAGGACATTTATAAGATTCTGGGGAAAAGAACAAGTATTCATAATTAGTTAAAATTAAAAGCGTACCACTACCTCGAAAACAATATAATTATCGAATAGCATAATTTGTTCAAAATGCCCACCCTTATGTTCAATACAAGGTGATGTTTGACGATCCATATCGTTCGCGGCATTTCGTATCGTCTCTAGTCCAATGCAGTGGAAGTTCTTTGCGATCGTTTTTCGTAAATGATCTACATTTTGACTTGATCTATGAAACACTTTGTTTTCTTTTCCATATCCGTTTATGGAATAATCCAGAGGATTAAAGGACCGGCTCCGTTGTGGCCAGTGTATGGAAGCATCTGTTTCAATCCAAGAGATTGGAAATCACTGACCTAAATACCCAGTAACAATTCCGGCATTATGAGCGGGTGCTCCATCTTGCTGGAACCACTCAAAGGTAACTAACAGTCAGATAAGTCATAAACAGTCGAATTCGTAATTTTTTACTCTATCAAATGGTGTACACGTGAAATATGGCGCCCATAAGAAAAACCAAGACCACGACCATGAATAGTGGAAATTTAGTAGACCTAGATACACTCTAAGCTGTCTGTTTGACAGCATGTAGTCGACTTTAGAAACTCACCGATTCTAGCGACATTTAATTTGACAATAAAAATATATCAAGAAGATAAGGATATGCAAGTTTTTAGTTTCTTCATGATATTTAGTAACGATAAAATATATCCAGAATTCGTTTTCAGATAATAAATAAGCAAAAAATAGTGCACGTTTTTTGTAATTTAACCAGTTCTGTATCTCGCATGGTTTCGGAAATCCCAAATGTGAATTAGTTAAAAGTGATCACCGAGTATATATATATATATATATATATATATATATATATATATATATATATATATATATATATATATATATATATATATATATATAAAATAACTACACGAAATTTACGAACATACCCCAAGAGAAACTAAACATTTTCGATGTTATTTGGGACAGCCTGTATATTTACAGTATTTTTTAAACATATGCTCAGGCAGCCTAATTATCTGCACAAGTCTAGGCGCAGCAGTGATTTAGCACTTCGTTGCCCAATATATATATATATATATATATATATATATATATATATATATATATATATATATATATATATATATATGTATATCTTTTGGAATATTGCACTACACTGTAATCACTTTTAAATATACACTGTATTTGTTTGCTGTACGTTTGCGATTTCTTATTAGTATCGGGACCGATACACACGACACAGTCTGAAGGCACAACCAATCAGAAAACAGTAAACCGACCAATACAAGCTCACGGCGCAAGCGCCACGTACAATTTTTTTGAATTTTGTTTTCTCATATTTTTAACGAAATGAAGAAAAAAGACGGCTGAGACACATATCTAGGAGCTTGTTAGTCGTTTCGAGTCATATTTTTAACTCACAAAGCGCTAATGCCTACTAATGTACGACTACCAGAATTATCAATTTTGATGTTTCAACTTTTTTTTTAATCAGAGGCTTGTTATTTCTTGGTGTTTTAACCTAGAGATCGGAATTTTCGTACAAAGGATACTCTTTATGACAGAAATCAGCGCATCAAGTTTGGTTACCATAGCTTTAAAATTTTCGGAGATATGAATTTTTTCGAAAGAACCCAAAATTTTCCCGGAAAACCTTATCCGATTTTCCTGTCTAACGAACTTATCCAATCTATTTAAAAAAGTAATGTGCTCACCAAATTTTATCAAAATCGGCACATTATTTTTTGAGCTATCAGTGTGATATATATATATATATATATATATATATATATATATATATATATATATATATATATATATATATATATATATATATATGGGTTTTAGAGGTCCTCCTAGTTTATGCTCATATAAATAAATTTTTGAAAATTCAAAAGTCGAGATCTCCTCATTAGTGATTTTTTTTACAGAAAATTCACTAAAAAAGAAGACGTAGAAGGTTCTCAATTCTTCATAGTTGGCAATGTTAGTTTTGTTTAAAACGCCTTAGCAACTTGCTGTGTAATGGTAACCGTATGATAGTAGTTGTCAATTGTCAACTGTAATTTAGGAAGATGGTTTATTTAACAGAAATGCATAAAATAACAATTCTACAGATTATTGATTACGGAGATAAAACACGATTACAGATCGAAGCTGCTCACCTATTTCAAGAAAAATTTCCCGATTTGCTGCCTATATCCCAAGACACAATTAGTAAAATTTAAAAGCAATTTCGCAAGTTTGGACATGTAAGGCAGATACAAAAAAAACCTTATATATATATATATATATATATATATATATATATATATATATATATATATATATATATATATATATATATATATATATATATATATATATCCAACCGATAATTCATAAGGCTTTCCGGAACAATTTTGAGTTTTCTCTAAAAGAAAGTTGTATCTCCGAAAATTACAAAGCTGTTTGGATAAAATTTGGTGGATATGTTGCCTTGGGAAAGACCTCGTCAATCAGATAGATGTCTTTCCTTTTACTGCAAAATTTTGCCATAAATTTCAAAACCATGGCATTTTTGAATAGTGAATTAAGATATCTTTTCAATGAGATATCTCAAGTCCCTACTTCCTATGTAAAAACTTGGGGGTTGCAACTATCACTCGAAGAGATCGAATGTAGGGGTGAAGTTTTCACGTTGCAGGATTTAAAATTGACGTGTTTCGTGTTTTTCTACAAGTATGCATATTAATTGATATCCTGATTATATTTTATTTGGCTGTTTCACACTGTATGTAGTATATTTGTAGTTCTTTCCCAAGTATTTGATTTCACAAAACATCGATATATTAACAGATATACAGGCAGGTCACAAAATAATTAATCTTATTATTAATAATTATTACATAATATTAGAGCTATACTTAATGTTTGTCAGTATATAGATCAATTGGATTTATATCTGTTAATAATTTCTGGTTGATAAATAGTTTTGTCACCATTCCATAGTAATTGTCATGGTTCTGTATTTTTACCAACAATTTGTGACCTGACTTTATCTAAATTTATAGATTGGTTTATTTCAGTATTTATTTGAAATAAAATACTGTCTTGTCATACATTTTTGAAAATTGGATAAAAAATTCTATTTGATGTAATAAAATACAATATGGTGTCCATAAGAAAAAACAAAGTTATAATCATTATCTAGAGAACGGTACAAGATATTCTTTTGTTCTATTTTTTATTGCAAAGACCTTAAAATGTACCCATAAAATCTTTAAGCCAAAATACCGTATATTCTTAAACAATTGAGATACGGGGGTTGTCAAAAACGCCCCATTTGTGTTTTTCGCGATTATTGCAAAACAAAAACAATTGATAGAATGTGATAGCAGTTCTTAAATGGTAATATAATACTGAGAAACACTACCCATTTAACCGACTTTGTAGCTCTTATAATAACCGAGATAGCAGTACATGCAGCACCAATCTGGGATACAGTGTATAGCAACGTTCTTGCGGTGAATGAAAATAAAAACAGCTTGACACGAAATATATTTTGCCCTTTGTGTATAACATTTTAAATTGCTTATAATACTTCTTTCAAACTGGAATATTTTACAACGCACTACTCTTTGGTTCATTAAAACATATCACAGACACTACACTACCATTTTCCATAGTCTCTTTTTATAAAATCTGAGGCTCTTTCACCAATCATAAATGACGCTGCATTGGTGTGGCCTGATACAGAAGATGGTATGACACTAGCATCGGCAACTCTGAGGTTTTTAATTCCATGAACCTTTAGGTGAGCGTCAACCACAGAATTCTCCATCCTCTTACCCATCCTTGCTGTACCGGTGGGATGGTAGAGTGTCGATGTGGCTGTTCTGATAGTGCAGTACCAATACTCCCGTGTATTTTTGTTTAAATGGTCACACCCTGGAATTAAAGCCGAGTAGGTAGCATTAATTCTCTTAAACGCGTCAGTTTTTGTTAGATTTAATATAGATTGAACACCCCTATACACAGTTTCTATGTCGTGATTTTCCTTGTCTGAAAAATAGTTAATATTAATATCAGGAAAATCTTTAGGATCAGATGATTTTAGAAGAACTTTTCCAGAAGATTTTGGATGTAACAAAATTATGTATATAGCTAGGTCAGTTAATCTATTATTTTCCACAAAGAAGTGTTTCAACATTTCTTCGCTTGGATTGTAATAAACTCTAGGATTGATAGGAAGACTCGTGTATGGTGGTAAAAACAAATATTCTATGTCTGGCACCCCATCTGGAGAGTCTTTAGTTTCTATAAAACCAATTCCATATGTCGGTCCCGCACTAGTTAATGGACCCTTTCTACCCATGTATTCTTTAATAGTTTCTCTAACATTTTTTTGAGTTTCAGTATAATTTGTTCTAAATACGAGACCAAAATATACAGGGTGATCTTTCATGTTACTCCCAACTGCAGGAATATCTTTTACCAGTGGAATATTTAATCGCGACAATTCTGTTAGAGGACCTATACCAGAAAGTTTAAGGATTTGAGGAGTGTTTATTGTACCAGCTGATAGTATAACTTCTTTTTTAGTTGTAGCTCTAAATTTACGACCACCTTTTATAAATTCTATACCATACGCATTGATTTCTCCCCACGAAGTTGCTGTTAGAATTCTAGTAACCAAAGAATCGGAAGAGATATTTAAGTTTCTCCGGTTTCGAGCTTGCTTGATAAAGGAATTTCCTCCACTTACTCTTTTGCCATTCTTAATGTTTAGTTGAGTTCTCGAAAATCCAAGTTGTTCTCGTCCGTTATAATCAAGATATTTTCTGCCAAGTTGTAAGTTTCCTTGAATAAACGTGTCTAAAAGTGCAGAAGGTGGTTCAGGGTAGTCAACGTTTAATAGTCCATCGTTGCCATGGTAATCGTTAGAATATATCTCGGAATTTTCAGATCTAATGAAGTAGTGTAGAACTTTTTCATAGTTCCAACCTAAATTTCCAAGTTCCTCCCATTTATCGTAATCTTTTCTATTACCCCTTACATACATTAAGGCATTGATTGTGCTAGAACCACCTAAAACTTTTCCTCTTGGGTAAGAACATTGGCGGTTTTTCATACCTGTAAAAAAACATTTTATTTTTAAGCGAACTTTGTGCGAATTACACGTTTTACATCAAAGCATATAGAAGGATTTCATGCAAAAACTATGTCCAAATGATAAAGTCGTCCATAAAAGGCAAGAATCTATAAAAAATATGGGTAGGAATATAAACTTTACTTTCCTAGAAAAAGATGTTTATGATGAGATGAAGACATGGGTGACACCTCCTATAACTGGTAAAAAGGCTTTGCGCTGTCGAGATGAGTCTGTCTGTTGTTCTTGTTATGATATAGTGCTTTTGGGTGTCTTTAATGTTTCTGAGTAAGGTAAGTTGAGACAAGATCGCACGGAATGTAGATTAGTTAAAATTGATCTGACTATATTATAGTAAAATTATTTTAAAAATACGTCACAATGTACAGGCTTTAACTTTAATATAGAAGCAAATAGTTTGCTTGGTGAAATATAATATTTGTTAATAGAAAAGCTTATGAAAAACTAAAATTTAAACAAAACGCACCCGTTTGAATTTGTCCCGCGTAATAGAGTAAGGTCGGACAACTTGTAAAATTTTGATACAAGTCTTTGAAGCACACAACGGGGTAAGATCGTATGCCGAACAAGTCCCTGGTGAATTTCTTACTATTTAAACCATAAATTTATACTAGCCTAATATATATATATATATATATATATATATATATATATATATATATATATATATATATATATATATATATATTCTATCTTACCCCGGAAATGAATAAAAACTGGACCAGAGGTACAAATCTTTATTATGAAAAAAAAAACTAAAAAAAATGTTAAGCAATAATTAAACCGATAAATTTCAAATAATTTTCTTAATTCTGTACGTGATCCGGTAAGAACATTTATTTCTATGTTTTCATAGATTACAGTATCAATACCGTCAGTTTTAAGCTAAACAATTTTTTTGTCTTCTTTCTTATATTTATTATATTAACACATTCGTGCCCACTTTGTTTATTTCTACGATTTCTCCGCATAATCTGAAATGGTTTCCTTCTTACAGTATTTACCTAATATCCATTGATTTCATTTAAAGTTTTCCAACACTTCATCTGCTTGTTCCTCGCCAATTAAATTTAAATCGTTATCGATCTCTTCGTACACTGGTTCTATACTAATTTCGCTCCTAGTACTTTCTGTGGTTAGACTTTTTTGGTTTTTTTTAGGCTTAGTTGTTTGTTTTGGGCACTTCTTGTTACATTCCAACAGCTGATCTGCATCCCTATCCCTGATTACTTTAGCACCTGTTTCAACATGTCTTTTTTGTGACTTTCGCATTTGTGGACACCTGTTTCAGAGTTTTCAGTAGCAGGTCTTCAAATGAGACATTTACTGGTCCAGACTGCCCCTCAGATTTTACCCATCAGTCATGTTTTTAGGTCAAAAATTGCTTGGCCCTGCATCTAATATTTTCTGTATAGAATTTCATTATTACTATTTGCTTCGTCAGTTACGCCTGTACCGCTTCTCTTCATATTTTCAAACCTTTTTAATAATTCGGGATGGTATTTTTCTTTTGCAATCACTATCAGATTAAAAGGATATGTTCCAGCCTTTTGAAATCAATTCTGAATATCAACTGGACTAATATTATTCCATATTTTCCGTACTATTTCGGAAAATATTTTCTTTGTCAATTTAACGCCTTGATTTTTTCTTTGTAAGTGACTAATTCTTCGTCCCAAGATGTTTTAATAGACCTAAATAGAGCAAGGTTGAGGGGCTGCAAAAGGTGGGAGCTATGGGGCGGAAGCTTTAAAATCGTTATGCCATTTTCTTGTCCATGACTTACAACACTATTGTCTACGTGCGTACTGAGCCCAGCATATGTATATAAGCAAAACTGGTCGTAGCCCACCCAGAACAGGAATTAAGGTTTTCTTAATGAAGTTATCACAATATCAGTCTCCATCCAACCATTACTGCTAGCAGCGTCCGCCACATGTGTTCCTTCGTCTGGATCTACCATCCACTGGTCTAATACGTTCTTGCCCTTAAGGACAATTAAAGAGGGCGGTTTGTCACCAACAGCATTTACAGCAGATACAATTGTAACGTCGTCTCTACCAGGGCCGCTAGCAACACGGGAACAAGCTGCACCTCTCGCACCAACTACCTTTGTTTTACATGGGTATATTAACATACTCGTCTCATCTAAATTACAGATCTGCTGTGGAACATATTTTAATTTTAAGTCAATAAAACTGTCTGCAATAGGCTAAAATACTCGTTGATTACAAAAAGGTAGGTCATTTTCTTTCCTGAATATTCCACCGCCTGGGGCTTTTTTAACGAAATTTTATGTTGTTGAATGTAATTAATCGTCAATCTGACACAGCCTGTGCTTGATCATGGCAGAAAAATCATGACAATAGCGACTCCAGATGATCTGAGCAAAGAATATACAAGGAGGATACTTGCGTGCATTTTTAGAGGAAGTAGAGTGAAAGTGACTTATCTGGTGCCTCGATATGCATCACCAAGGCTAGCAGAAAATTAAGCATAGCCGCAGGGAGAGCACAAGCTGATGCGGCCTAAAGAAATAGTAATAATGAAACTAAAGAATCAACTGACATACGCGGATCTACTAAAAAGCATCAAACAAGGAGTAGATATAGACAAAGTAGGTACCAAATAAAAAAATAAGAAGGCAAGACGCGGTAATTTGATACCCGCGGTTGAAGGACAGGAAAAAGCGGATGTCTTAGGAGAAAAAATAGTAGCAAATGTCAAAGAAGTGGAAGTTTATACAAGGAGGAGTGATATGACGTTTGTCATAAGTCGGATGATGTGACAACTACGGCAGAAAAAGGGATTTTGGCCGTAAAAAATAGCGCAGAGGTAGGGGAACAACATACGTGTTATATCTCTTAGATCGGTAAGATTTGATAATAAAACAGCGACAGTGGCAATGCCAAAAGTGAGAGCAAAAAGGCTAATCAAGAACGGGTGGCTAAAGATTGGATGGCCGAGCTGTGAAATTTAGGAACTTGTATAAGTAATGAGATGCTACAGCTACCAAGATTTTGGCTATAAAGCGCAGGACTGCAAATATGAGGATAGACAATTGCCTAACCTGTGAAGGGAAAGGACATAAGAGCAAAAATTACAAAAAAGAAGCTTATTGCATGAAATGTCAACCGAAAGGACATAAGGTAGTTTAGACAAAGAAAACTTTTGAAGGAGGCTAGAGAAAAGAAAGTAAATAATTACTCATGGGTGGTAAAAATATACGTATACTATAGATAAATTAGATGAGGGCAAAAGATAATCGCGATATGACATGTGCAATGAAGAGAGGAGTTGATATGGTAGTCGCATGTGATTCAGATAGATTATTCGTTGCTATTCATTGCAGGAAGGATGTGTTTGAAATATTACCGACCCTAGGGAGAATATGTGACAGAATGGCTGGCGTCAAGTGATATGGTAATACATAACTCGAAAAACGTACTAATCTTAATTATAGGAGACAGCCAGTCTATTATCTACATTACCTGTTTAACACAACAGATAGCACCCAAAATTATAGAGAGGCAAGTACTGGATGAAGAATCCTTAAGTGACCATCGTTTTATACAATTTGAGACCAAGAGATGTGGAAATTATAAAATAAACATAGAAAGGGGAAAGAGAGAAAACGATTGGAAAGCTTTTAGAACAAACTATAATGGAGAGTGGAAAACTCGGAAATCATTGAACATGAAAACATGAACCTGCACAAGTAGACTGTGCATTAGTGCTGAAGGAAGCTTATGAAGCCAGCAAGGTATATGAGGAACGGGAGGCAAAACTTTGATGCCATACTAGTGCTACACAGATATTGATATAGACGTGAAAAAATTTAATGAAAAGAGAACGATGAAGTACAATAGAAGAAATGCTCACGGGCTAGTGAGGGAAAAGCTCAAGGAAGATTATAAACAAGCAAAAAAAGAGCTGAGAGACATCATACATCAGTCCAAAAGCAAAAACCGAAAAAAGCTATTCAAAGAACTGAATACATATATATATATATATATATATATATATATATATATATATATATATATATATATATTATATATATATATATATATATATATATATATATATATATATATATACTTATACATATGAGGAGATGTTATTATAGTTGTCACAAAGGCGTATGACAAACCAAGAGCTTGTCGAGCTAACAACATCAAGGAAGAGTGTGATAACAAAACATTTGTTTCCGAAAATAGAAGATGAGGTGAATGTTGAAAACATGAGCCAGGAGATCAGGTGGTTCACTATGGGAGAACTAAAATAGGCTGTCGATGTCATGAAGACCGGAAAGTCACCAGGGGTCGAGTTAATTTCTTCAGAGGCAATCAAGGAGGCAGTAAAAGCAAATTCAGAGTGGGTATTGGCAGTGTTAAATGATCTTTTCCGGATGCAGGAATTTTCGAGAGAATGGAACTTAGCCAAACTGATACTGATCCTGACAGGAGGAAAGCCCGTAGACAGTCCACCAACATATATGCCTATTTGTTTGCTGAACGCCATAAGTAAATTGTATCAATTGCTTATAAGAAAGAGGGTGATTAAAAAATATATTCAGGAAGAGGATTGGCTTTGTGTTATTTGGACCTGGCGTGACAACATACTACTTGGTTCCGCAACTAGGTGGCGACACGTTGACGAATCACTTAGTGTTAAAATGTTAGCTATCATAGCCGTATTACTTTATAGATGTATTTTCACAGCAAATAGTATGCCGTGCTGACAAGCTCTAATTAGAGCGAAATCGGTCTACGGTTCTAATTGTTGTGAGAATGCATCTAGTCTTACATAATTTGTCCCCATATTAGGGTAGAAATGGGCCAGGGCTGACAATTTACTAAAATTGTTAGCTGGTTGTATACAGTCTCTATTTTTTAACACTTTGTGTTATTTGGAGCTGGCGTGACAACATACTACTTGGTTTTACAATTAGGTGGCGACATGTTCACCACTTGCTTAGTGTTGGAAGGCTGGCTACCATAGCCGTATTACTTTATAGGTGTATTTTCGCAGCAATTAGTATGCCATACTGACAAGCTCTAATTAGAGCGAAACCGGTCTACGGTTCTAATTGTTGTGAGAATGCATCTAGCCTTACATATTTTGTCCCTATATTGGGGTAGAAACTTTTTTTTATCAAAATTCACTACAAATTCTGCGTCCAGACTTTTCCATTTGCGCTGTTCCATACTGTATGCACCAGCAGACGAGTAGCTGGAGCTAAACAAATTTCTGTGTATTTGATACTCTCCTGTAACCTCTGGTGCTTTCCATGTAAATCGTCTACTTTTGGGTGCAAATATGGCATTTGCTATAATTGGGCCATTTCTGTTTATCTTAAAAATTGATTTGAAATGGAAATTACAAGACTAAACGCAATTCACCGGGCTTATAATAATATGAAATTTTTTGTATTATTTTCACATTTTCAATTGTGTTTTATGATGTATGCATATTTGTTATGGGAACTCGGACTGTATTTACCCCAAACTATACAATATTTCTGACGCTTATAACTGCAAAAAAATTATACCTACCCAAGCAGCAAGTAGTCTGTGGAGTTGTAAGGTAGCCCCAGTTCATTCTGCTACTTTGAAGAGTACCAAAAACACCAGGAATATCACTAAAGTCATCTTCCTCACCACCTGCTTCTATAAGTAGAATATTCCATTCATAAATTTCTGAGAGTCGATTGGCTATGACTGAACCCGATGAACCAGCACCTACTATTATAAAGTCGAATTCGCCATAATCTTTGGACAAAGAAAAGTTTACAACATTGTTGGAAAACTAAAATTAGGCAATTCTTAAAGTAAATTTGGTTCAAATAGCAATTATATAAAAAGTTAAATGTCTTAACAGCTAAGGTCATTGACACAAGCGACCCTTTAATATATACAACAAAATGAGATTAAATAAATACACGGCTTTTGAAAAGTCAGTTCAATCGGCCCCAATCGGTTCAATGCAGCGATCATTACATAGATTATCAAGAAAGTGCCTTACTGGCAAATAACAATGCGGGGCCGCGCAATCTTCGGCTATATCCTGCATTTGCGGCAGCATCTGCCGGCAGTATTTGTTGATTAAGAAGTTCCAGATAAGATGACCCATCAAGATTAGCATCGATGAAAGAGGTCCTAATATGTAATTATTCATAATATCGGCGCACGTTAACATACGCGGCACTGGTCTGGTGGCCTAAGGTGACATAATCATGTGCCAAACAAAAACTAGGCAAGATCCAAAGGATGGCTTGCCTAGGCATCACATGTTTTTAACCCCAACAGCCGGCATGGAGGTGTTGCTGGATCTGCTCCCCCTACACTTAGTTATTATGGGGGAGGCCAGGCTAGGACTATACAGACTAGCCTGCAATGGTAGACTGAAGATCAACCCAGGCTTCAGAGGCCACTGCAAAATTCAGGACATCGTGAAGGAGCCTATGCTTGAAATTAGGTCAGAAATGTGCAGGGAAAACAACTTTACAGTGGAAATCCCCGACCGAGAGGCATGGCGGGAGGAGACGCCGGGCATACCACGGGATACGCTCGTCTGGTTCACGGACGGATCCAGCGGGGAGCGTGGGACGGGCGCAGGTGTTTACTCGGAAGGACCGAGGGTAAGTCATAGTATTTCCCTCGGAGCTCATGCAACGGTGTTTCAGGCCGAAATGTACGCCATCCTGCACTGTGCGCGGGAGAACAAGAGGAGGGGCTACACCAGCAAGCGGATCCTCATAGCCACAGATAGCCAGGCAGCCCTTAAGGCACTAAGTAGCCCACGGGTAAATTCCTGGCTAGTGAGTGAGTGCCGAGACGAGACGAGCGACCTGGTTGGGCAGAATGGGGTGACCCTCATCTGGGTGCCGGGTCACTCGGGGGTTAAAGGCAATGAAGAAGCTGCTCGCAAAGAGAGGGTCAGCAGAACTATTTATGGAACCAGAACCGGCTCTAGGCGTGACAAAAAGCACTGCCAGGGGAGCCATTAAGCCCTGGGTCAGAAACCAACACAAGGTGTACTGGGCGGACTGTCCAGGGCTCAGAGATGGGATGTCAATAATTGACGGACCCAGTTCAAAGAGAGCTGTGGGGCTGCTAAATCTTAGCAGAGGACAGCTCAGAAACACAACAGGTCTCTCGACGGGATACATGGCCGTCAAGAAACACCTGCTTAAAATGGGGTGGTTCGAAGGGGACCTCACATGCACACTCTGCGGCGAGGGGCAGGAATCAGCCCAGAACATCTTGTGCGAGTGTAAAGCTCTGGACCGCAAAAGACAACTGATCTACGGTCAGTCTAGACCGGAGACAGAGCAATATAAAACTTCACCCCAGCAATCGCTGTGCAGACTAGTTCATGGCACAGTGATTTTGCAATGGGTGGAGTAAGACTAAGGGTATGCACAATCAACCAAAGGTTGCAGTGCTATCGGGGCGGCAAGCCTACGGACGAGCCCTGAGGGAGAAAAAAATACCGGCGCATACACTAACTTTTGCAGAATGTTGTATCTGAGCGTCCAGAATCCAATCAGGATTCTCATTTGTCCAGTACCAACAATTATGTCTGCTGACACAAATATTTAGATAAAAACTTGACTTGTTGCTAAACCAATTTTTTATTGAATAATTTGGTGTCGTATTGATGACCTTTAATACTTATTCATAGAAATGTAACCAGCGATCCCGGTCATCTTTATGAGATTTACGTTTTTTTAACATTTCATGGACCGTTGATTTTTTAATACCAAACTCTCCAAACAGCTATTCGAGCGGATTGGTTTCGCTGAGTATTCATTGTAACTATAACTGGCACTTGAAGTTCTTTACGTTAAGTGGTTGGACGTACGGTACGTGGTGCATCTCTTACATTAAATGTTTTGGCGAATTAAGAAACGACAGACATTTCGTAATTTCCGGATACTGGTCTCCCTGGCAACGACACTCAGTGTAATATATTTGGCACTGACCATACAATAAAATGATATCGACTTTGTCGTCATTCAAATGAACCATGACAATATTGGCCTATAGTTGCACACTAGCCTTCCAATTATTAGCTTTCATTGATAAAATGTCAATTTATTGAAATTTGATTATCTATTTGATTGAACTCTTAAAACCACTGTTAATTGCACTGAATAAAATGAAATCGAAGCAAACCTGAAATTATTTCACATCATTGTAAAATTATCGAAAATAAAGCGTGAGTTTAACAATTCATAAACGAAGACTCTTTTGTCATCTGATATCAATAATAGGTAAACAATAAACTTCCTAGTGCGATTGTCATGATGGTGTGTTAAGACAAATTGAAATAAAAATCAAGATGACGAACAAGAATAATAAAGATAAGTCGACACTAGATTTGTATGTGGTATGGTATGTGGTAATGAGTCGTATAGGCCTTTGGCCTCTCAGCGCTGCGACCCCAATGGGTCTTTTATGCATGACTCTTTTTTTATAATACTTGCCCAAACTGTTCAGACTTGTTATATAGTCTCTTTGGGGCCTATATTACCTATTTTCTGGGGTGCTAAGCTCACCCGTCCAAGGTAATTAAGCCTTTTGCGGAACTAAGCCACGCAATCGCATAGCAAGTCTCCTGTTATTTCCGCTGCCTTAGTGTAATATCTGCAGTTTTCACTGTCTGCCTTACCTACCTTCGTAAGGTGGTACTTTACCGGGGAGTGTCCTGTGAAAAGTCCTGTGATTATTCTCAAGGCGTTCCTGTTCAATTTAGAAAACAGTTCACACCTCTCTTTTGATATCGTGATAAACCGTTTTGCCTGCCTTAAGCCTGGAGTTTTCCTCCAGTATGACAACAGGTGGTTGCTGTTCTAAGCATCAAGTTCATTTCTTACGTGGCCCTGTATACCACAATGGGACCCAGGATCATAGAATGGTGTTGCTGCCCTTTCTGCAAGTATCTGCTTCTTAATTTCCTGCAATGCCTTAATGCTCTGGTACCCACATCAAAGTTACTTTATTGTTCGCAGCCAGTTGTTTCAAGGATTTTTCAGACTAGGTTTCTAATTCAGAGTCTTTAGCACTGCCTAAGTGTCTGAACACATAACAAAAGACGTGACTGTCCTAAATAGGTTTGCTACTGGGAGCGACCACAGGCTTGTTCGAGCAAAAGTAGCTATTGACATTGGCAAAGTACGACAAAAAATGACTCAAAAGAGCAATAAATCAAATTTACTCATAAATCCAGCAGATGTAAATAGCTTTGAACAATGGATCACCACTAAATTAACCAAGGCTGAAATAGAACACACCATTGGTAACATCAATAAACTGAATAATATCATCACAACCACAATAACTGAAGCTCAAAGTCGGCACTGCTCAACAAATCGAAGGGAAGAAAAACTAAGTAGGGAGACTAAACTGCTCATAGAAAAAAGAAGGGATATAAGGTCAAAAAGCTAGGCGTCTGAGGAAGAATTAAGAGAAATAAATAAACCAATTTCAAAAGGCATCCGACGCGACGTAAAAGCTTTTAGACACAACCAAATCAAAGATACTATAGAGAACAACAAGGGTATGAAAGATATACGTAGAAAGCTTGACAATGGAAAGAGACAAATATTAAAACTTAAAAATGCACAGGGGCACACATCAACAAACAGGAAAGATATTCTCAATATAGTGGAAGTTTTATAGAATGCTATATAAAAGCCAAAGTGATATAAGTCTACATCCAGAATCTGACATACTAACCCGTAAAAAAAGGCGTGGTTAACCAAGGGTCGGAAATACTAATGGAAATATCACTAGATGAGATTAAACTAGCCCTGAAAAAGATGAAAAATCAAAAATCGCCCGGAGAAGACTGCGTGGTTTCTGATGCGATAAAGGTTGGTGGTCCTTGCTTGCTCCAAAAAATCAAATCTCTTTTCAACCTTTATCTCTTCAATAGTACGATACTAGAAAAGAGGCACAACACCATCGTAATACTGGTCCACAAGAAAGGAGACATCTCGAATCTAGAAAATTACAGGCCGATAAATCTACTTAGCCACCTCTACAAATTATTTACTAAAATAATTACCACACGACTTGAAAAGATGTTGGACTTCGTCCAGCCAGTGGAACAAGCTGGTTTTCGAAGTGGCTTTGGAACCAGAGCGTCAAAACGGTGATTGAAAAGACACTAGAATATGGCAGACCTCTTGTCCTTACTTTTGTGGATTTCCATAAGGCTTTCGACACTGTGGAGCTGGACGCAGTGTTGCAGTCCCTAGAAGCATGCCGTATTGACTATCGCTACACCAAACTGATTTACAATATATATAAAAATGCTACTCTTGTGGTAAAACTACATGAAAACACGAATCCTATAAAAATTGGGAGAGGAGTACGCCAGGGAGATACGATGTCTCCAAAACTGTTTATCACCGTCCTGGAATATGTGTTCAAGAAGATAGACTGGGACCAGAATGGTCTAAGAATATACGGCCAAAGTCTGCCAAACTTACGGTTTGCAGACGACATTATCTTACTGGCTGACAACTTGGAAGATATTAGAGTGATGCTACAGGAACTTCAGGAGGCCTGTGCAACAGTAGGTCTAAAAATGAACTTCGGAAAAACATAATTTATGAAAAACCTCGTCCCTAATTACAACCTGATTATTGAAAAGTCTGAGGTGGAATGGGTAGATAAATACACATATTTGGGCCACGAGATAAGCATGTGGAAAGCCAACCAAACATGCGAGATAAATAAAAGAGTTATACTCTCCTGGGCGGATTACGGCAAACTTCGAGATGTTTTCAGAGGCGACCTTCCAGTATGCTTGAAAAGAAAAGTTTTCAACCACTGTATTCCACCGGTTATGTCCGCTAAGAAACTAAAAGTATCACAGCGCAAAATGGAGAGATCGATGCTTGGCATATGGGAGGCATATGTCCAGCAGTGGACGCAGATGGCTGATTGATGATGATAATGAAGTGTCTGAGAGGATGTAGATCCTCCCAATTCTGAGCCTTAGTTGCACTCACGTGCACAAAGATTCATGGCAAGCATTTCTGCTTGGAAGATGTTGAAAGTTTTTTATAGGGACTTAACGATTCTAAAGCTAGGTCCTCTTATGTCCAACGCAGACCCCCCCCCCATTTGTTTAAACTTGTCTGTTTACCATAAAGACTAGTTATTTGCCAGCTTCTCACTGTCTTTTGGCGGTCACTTATGACCACGTCAAATAGAACCGTGAAGTTCAGTTTAGCTGTCATTTGATCTGCTGGTTTGGCGAGTGACTCCATTGGATAATTTCCAGGAATTTGAATTTGTCTGCTTGAAATAGTCTTGAGGTACTCAGTGCTGCTTTCCTCTTCACACAGATCTGCAGTGGCGTAAGATTCAGCATTGCCTTTATTGCAGCTGTAGGGCATGATGCCAAAGCTCCAAGTTATTCCAAGATAGGTCAGCCTCTGCAGTTTTTACTTTATGTTGAGGCTTGTTTCGTTCGTGGTCACCATACAATAGATGCATATGTGACCATGGGTTTAACTATAGCTTGGTATATCCAATATACCACCAAAAGAAAGGTAAGAATAGGGCTGCAAAAACGAATATGAAGCCAAACTGTCAACGAACAAGTAAAAATGTCCACTTACCTTGGGAGTGCTTTCAAACATTTCGGCTTGTACCTGAAGAAGACGGTCATCAAGTCGTACTTATGTAATGTAGTATGGCGCTTTGAATAAGCAGGCCAATAACAGAATAAATGCTTTTTAAACAGAACATGTAAACAAATGACAAAGAGAATATACACTTATAGAAACACGAACAAAGTGTGTTAGACGAGGTGAGAGAAGAAAGATCTTGAGAGAAGAAAAAATTTTTTGGATACAGCTCTAGACACAATAACTTTCCGACAACATAAGTATTTAAAAAACAGTACAGGCAGACCAAGAGGTGTGATATTTATGAAAAACCTGGCCCAATTGATGATGCTTAAATGAAATGACACGAACTGATGTGACTGAGCGTATATCTTTTATCAGTTAACTGCTGAATACGTATTAACTCATGTTAATAATAATATGGTTGTAATAATCATAATACATTAATTACAACAGAACAATATACTTTGAATTTTGATTCTGAAAATAAAAACTTCAATTTTTCTAAGAAATAACGCTTGATATCAATCTGTGTGCGTAATCGTTGAGTACCAAATGGACTTAATATAAACATATAAATTGTCAGGCTTGTCACTGAAACCAATTAATAATTACGTCATTGCCTGGTTTCATGACGTCAGAAATGAAAAAAGTAAAGGTCAGTCCCACAAAGCACAAAACACAATTATATGTAAAAGTTATCAAATTGTCACATAATCTTAACTAGTAAGCTAAAACGAGCTTCTATTAATTTCTGTGGCATTTTATAAGTGAATTTGCAGATGATCTCCCGAACAGTTTCAGATGAAACGACTGCTGATGGATCAGATTTGGTATCTTACATGCACGTTGACCCTAACTATTCTTACCTTTTGTTCTTTTGCATTTGCATTGTTATTTACATTTAAAGGTGTTTACACATTACGTACTTATTAAACAATTTCCCAGTACGGCTCTGTTCCGTGACACCCCTTCCTCTCCTAAACATTACATTTGACGTAAAGTTCACATTGATTTTGGGAATCCCTGGAACATTTTAGACACTTTTACTATTGGCTTCTACTGCCAATGTTTGCTTTTAGTACGCCGCTGGTACGCGTATCCGTTTAGATGGTTTCTTTTATATTCATTTGTTCACGGACTTTATTTCAGAAATTTTGCGTTGTTTACCGTGTTCTCTTAGTGGACCATTAGTGTTGTAGTGGTTTGAGCGTGCCTGTGTCGCGAGTTCCTGTCATCATGCCTACATGTTATTTGTTTGCTACATTGTTTTTGCAATGAGGAAAATGCACACGAAATGTTTACATCCAAGAGCCGGACCTACCTCATTTTCTTGAGATTCAAAAGGTAAGTGTTATGTAAATGTATTGTTCCTTTTTAAAATTCGATCGTTTGACAGTATTTGCTGTGGCATGTTTTTTAGCTGTACAAACTAGGGTACCTATATAATAGCATGTGTTTTCCTTCCTTTAGCGTTCCACTTGCGACAAACGGGGGAGGGGATGCCTCGTCGTGGGGATTTTCCGTCCACTATCGCATGTATAAAACCACCCTCGTTGCATAAACCACAAGACAAATTTCGTGAGAGCAGCCCTCAAGAAAGTTACGGGACCTGGGGTGAATAGGGGTGCTGTGCGGCGTAGGCAGGGTTAAGGGGGGTATAACTTCAAAATGAGAAAAAGGCAGCTTTTAAGCCGTTTTCTTTGAATTTTCTGCTCATATATCCTTTTTACTACCTACCCCGTCCAGCACCCCTATTCACTCGCGGTCCCGAAACTTCCTTGGGGGTGTGAACAAAAAATTCTTCTTGTGATGTGTGCACTCGGGGGGTTCTAAGCATGTTTCTAAACAGATTTTTCAAGAAGCGTTCGGAAGGTTGTCTGCAAATTAACCATTTTATATTTTCCAGCAAAAAGTAATTAAAGGATATGTGTTGAAAAAAAATGGATTGCCACAAAAACTAAATAATACTGACGTCATTGCCTGGATTCATGACGTCAGAAATAGAAAAGTTAACGTCAGTCCCACAAAGAACGAAACACAATTATGTAAAAGTGATCAAATTGGTACATAATCTTTAAACACTTACCATGCACCTTATCTTCTGTTGCGTTAACGAAAAAGTCTGAGTTATCTACTGGAAATGTGTATCTTTTGGATTCATTTTCATATTTAGCAAAAAGTTGTTCGTAATATTCCACAGTTTTCTCACAATGTACCACTTTATGTAAAACCATATATAAAATAACAATTCGTAGTAAAAATACTAATTCATACATTGCGATCACTTTACGCATACTGATGTAGATGAGTTGCTTAGAGGATTATCTTTTAAATAATTAGTTAACTATTTATAATATTCATAAATTTAAAATATATGTCAATGTCGCCACCAAAATATTGGCCCGCATTAAATGATTTGTTCCATTTAGGTGCGGGTATATATTATTTAGCCTCACTGATATTTATCTCGAGTAACATATTAATTCACTTAAATCATACACATATTTACACATATTATAAATTATACGCTGAAGTAAGTCATTAGATAAGCGATCTAGTGTAATCTTAAAAAAAAGGAAAAACAAAATAATCTCTAACCATTTGATATTTTATAAGTAGTGAATATTTGCAACTAGATATGGTGCTTAAACTTTTGGTTTCTCAGCAGTATATATGGATATATATATATATATATATATATATATATATATATATATATATATATATATATATATATATATATATATATATATATATATACTGTGTTCCAAAGGCTGCGAACGGTCGCGAATTTCAGAAACCGCTCGATAGAAAAAATTAATATTTACTACAGGAGGGACTCAGCCGCGTCTTTGCCGCCCCGATAGCACTGCAGCCTTTGGCTTATTGTGCACGCCCTTAGCCTTTTCTACTTCACTCATTCCAAAATCACTGTGCCTTGAACTAGTCTGCACAGCGGTTGGTAGGGTGAAGTTTTTTATTTATATCATACAAGAGAATTAATGAAGACTTGACAGTTTAGTAATTGCATTTGTAAGTTTGCTAAGTTCACCGTTTTGAAGATAAAGTAGGTTTGCTTTCCAAAATGTAACACCCACTTTACTTTTACTGCAGTGAATTCAGCACACTACTGTCACTGAAACCTCCAAATATTAGATCGTGATTTAATTTTCATTTAGAAATATGACAACACAGCTATTTCGTTTAAAAGTTACTTACGTTCTCTGAAAAACAGTAAACTTACCAACATTGTCGATGCCATCATTTATTCGGTCATCCTCACAACCCTCAGAAATTATTATTGTTTTTAGTGAATTTTCTTAGAAAAAATTCACTAATGAGGAGATCTCGACTTTTGAATTTTGAAAAAATTTCTTCAAATGAGCGCGATCTAAGACCCCTAGAACCCATATCCGGGGTCAGTTTTAATTTTTATATGTTATATATATATATATATATATATATATATATATATATATATATATATATATATATATATATATATATATATATATATATATATATATATATATATATATATATATATATATATATATATATATGTATCACACCGATAACTCAAAAAATAATGGGCCGATTTTGATAGAATTTGGCACGTACTTTTCTTTTGTAAATAGCTTGGATAAGTTCAGGTCAAGTCAGGAAAATCGGACGAGGTTTTCCGGGAAAATTTTGAGTTTTCATTCGAAAAAAATTCTTATCTCAAAAAGTAATTAGCCGATTTGAATAAAATTTGGCACGTACCTTTCTTTTGTAAATAGCTTTGACAAGTTTGTTAGTCAGGAAAATCGGACGAGGTTTTCCGGGAAAATTTTGAGTTTTCATTCGAAAAAAATTCTTATCTCAAAAAGTAATTAGCCGATTTGAATAAAATTTGGCACGTACCTTTCTTTTGTAAATAGCTTTGACAAGTTTGTTAGTCAGGAAAATCGGACGAGGTTTTCCGGGAAAATTTTGAGTTTTCTTTCGAAAAAATTTTTTATCTCAAAGAATAATAGGCCGATTTTGATAAAATTTGGCAAGTACCTTCCTTTTGTATATGGCTTTGACAAGTTGGTTAATCAAAAAAATCGGACGAGATTTTCCGGGAAAATTTTGAGTTTTCATTTGAAAAAAAAATTTATCCTAAAAAATAAAAAATCTATGATAACCAAATTTGGTAGGTAGGTTTACGATATAAAAAGTAAACTATACACCAAAATTTAGATTTCTATGTTACAAGAAAAAAAAGTTATAAAATATTTTCTGCCAGATCATTTCTATGAAAATTCACTACCATAACGCACTTGCTGCGTCCAGGCTTTTTTAATTTATTTGGTAAAGTGGTTTCTGAAATATCGGACCGTTCCCAGACTTTTGAGCAAAAATGCTGGGTTACATTTAACGATCTAAATGATATAGGGATAATAGTTTCTGAAATATAAGACCGGACTCTTGTAACACAATGAATACAAAAGCATGAATTTTTGTAGAAATCATTTACTAATGAGGAGGTCGCGACTTTTGAAAAAAAAAACGTTCAAATGAGCGCAAACTAGGCCTCCTGGAACTCGCATATATAATTTTCGTAAAAAAATGGCGTATATCATTTCTATTAAAATTAACTAAGATAACGTACCTGCTGCAACGGTATGGCGTAGGGCTAAATGATCTATTTAGTAACGCTCAAATTCCATCATTTTTGGCACTTGTTAACACTTTTGCATTCGTTCATGTTTTATGTTTGCTCTTTAAAATATTTCGTATCTTACCGTCCCATATATTTTTTAGTATCTTTTTTTAGAGAATTTTCATTCAGCAATTGTTTTAATAGAGAGAACACGATGGTGAAACTTTTGAAATTTTTCTTTAAATGAACGCGAATTAGATCTCCCTAGAACAAATATTTAGAGTCCGTTAAAAATTTCATTTATGTTTCAAGAGGTTAAGGAAATATGAAAGGTAAATGTCTTAATCTGCCTGCTTCCCAAATATTACCGGAAATAGTTTATAAGATCTCAGGGTGTTCAACCCTTTCAGGTTTAGTATTAGTAGCACGATCAGTGTTATTGACCAGTGATGATGATCACTGGTCATGCAGTATATTCGTACAGGGTACAAAATAGACGTCGACAACGCCAAAACCATAGCCCCAGCGTATAACTCCAAAATCGATATTATCCACGAATCGATCAAGATTGAATAACGTCCAGATTGTTTAAACAAGAGGGATAATGGTTTTCGGCTCCCGATTTCTTGAAAAACATTTATGGCAGAAATATACATACAAAAGTTAGAAGATAAAATCAACACCATCATAAACGAAACAGACCCAAACATCAACTGGATAAAATACGTCGATGATATATTAGTAATATATGACAATAAAAAAGCCAACATATACAATATCCTCGAAAAAATGAACCAAATCAACAAAAACATAAAATTCACAATAGAAAAAGAATCAAACAACACCATAAACTTTCTAGATTTAACACTAATTAGAAAAGAAAATATTAAATACAAAATGTACAGAAAACTTACGCAAACAGACATCACTATACCTAATTACGCAATACACCCACACACACACAAAAAATGGCCGCATACAGATACTTAATAAACAGAATGCTAAATGTGCCCCTCCATAATGACTAACAAGAAAAGGAATACAACATCATAATACAAATAACACAAAGAAATAGATACAACAAGCAAACAATAGAAACACTAGTAAAAGACATCAAAAACAAACAAATCAACAATACCGAAAACAAAACAACAGAAACAAACACAGAATACACAACATTCACTTATTACCACCACATTAAAAAATAATACAAACACTTAAACAATATGGCTTAAAAAATCACAGAAAGTACAGCAAACAAATAAAGTATATATATATATATATATATATATATATATATATATATATATATATATATATATATATATATATATATATATATATATATATATATATACAGGGTGTTACAAAATAGTGGGCCAACCCGCTAACCACGGATTCCTGAGACGAAAATTTTATGACTTTTTCATAACCTTTTTCTTCTGGGGGCCCCGTTTTCGAAATACAGAGTGTTGAAATTGAACTTGAAACATAATTTTTCATTTCTAATTTTTATGTTTTTGAAGTTATCTCCATGACATTTTGCACGTAGTCTTATTTTAGAACTAGACGCTATCTGTGTAGATGAGGAGAAAAAAATCAAATCGCAAGGGGCGTACAGGGGGGTGGAACAAGTATTTACCCTCTAAACTTTTTTGTGCCCACGCCAATGGTTCCAAAATAAATGGCTTTTATTACACAAAAGAATTTTATAACTTTTGTTTGTCTGGTTGAATTTTGATAAAATGACTAGTTTGTGAGCTATTGTAAGTTGTATGGTCGGGCCCAAACAGATGAGAAAAAACCTACAAAACCATTTTTCATTTCTAATTTTAAGGTTTTTGAAGTTATCTCCATGAAATTTTGCGCGTAGATTTTAGAATTAGACGCCATCTGTATAGATGAGGAGAGAAAAATGAAATCCCAAGGGGGGTACAGGGGGGGGGGGGGTTTAAACAAATATTGGCCCTCTAAATTTTTTTGCGCTCACGCCAATGGTTTCAAAACAAATGACTGTGTTTAGACAAAATAATTTTATAACTTTTGTTTCTCTAGTTGAATTTTGATAAAACGACTAGTTTATCAGTTATTGTAAGTTGTATGGTCGGACTCAAACAGGTGAGAAAGAACCTACGAAACGTTATCTCCATGAAATATAACATGTAGTCTTATACCACGACTAGACGACATCTGCGTGAGTAAGAAAAATCAAACCCTTACATTCTTTATTCGGGCGCCGGTGGTCTAATAGAAACTAATATCGTGGGTTTTTTACGTTCTTGAACGCCGGTGACACGTCTCAGTAAATTAAAAAATTTGGAATTTTTTTTATTCATTTGCAATCAGACTAGAGAATGTATTACACAGAAATTGAAGCTCATTCCATTGCCTTAAATATTGCTACTTGAATACATACATACTACTATGTTTCACACATATGTAATTAGAAGTCATCAAAACCGTTTTATAAGTATAACTTGTATTAAACTTAAACTGTCAGTCTACTATTAACATGAAAAGTCAACTAAAAATAATGAAAAACGGTAAGTAAAGCGATGTTATAGGAATAAAATTATAATTAAATTAAATGTTCAATATAGCTACCACCCTCTTTGATGCACAGGCGGGCTCTTTTGATAAGAGAATCCCGAATTTTTTTGAAAATGTCTGGTTTCATACGGTAGTCCTCTGTAGGATTCGTTCCCGCAGCTGTTGTGCATCGAGTATGGGCACCCTGTACACAAATTATTTCATATACCCCCAGAAACAAAAATCTAAGGGGGTGAGGTCGGGGGAACGGGCTGGCAAGTTGACAGGTGCATCTGCCCCCCGACCAATCCAAAGGCCATTGAATGTGTTACTTAAATAATGAACCGGGACGGTTAGAAACTGCAGTCCACGTAAACCAATAAAAAATCACAAAAAGTACAGCAAACAAATAAAGTATATATATATATATATATATATATATATATATATATATATATATATATATATATATATATACATACATGTGCGTGTGTACAGGGTTGCCCATTGAAAACGAGCTGGCAGCCATAGCCGCCAGGAAAATATTTTGTCGACGAAAACCTGAAACACGCTAAGTTTGCTTGTGAGGAGACAACTTTTGACGCAAAAAGTATAGCCCAAACACCTAAGCGGAAGTGTTATACCTCAAATTTTTTCAAATGGGAATATGGATCATGTGATAGCTCGTTGAAAAAAGCTTTTAGATCCCTATATATTGCTCTTTCATTTTTGAAATATCACTAATGCATTCCCGAGAAATTCTTAATGCCTCACCAGCGTCCATTAGAAGATAAAAATGTTGTTAAAAGTTTGCTTAGGTAATAAAAAGTCATTTTTATTAAGGTGCTAAAAAACCTCGGCAAAATATGTCTTGTGATAATGCATTCTTGATATCAACCACAAGCCACAAGCCTGGCAGTGATTGGTCAAGTTAGGACAGATCCAATATCAA
This sequence comes from Tillus elongatus, assembly GCA_964006375.1. Classification (NCBI taxonomy): domain Eukaryota; kingdom Metazoa; phylum Arthropoda; class Insecta; order Coleoptera; family Cleridae; genus Tillus; species Tillus elongatus. The sequence continues at coordinate 113,126,411 of OZ023264.1, forward strand.
ATACACAAAAATAAGTTGAGATTACTAATCTACGTAGAACGACAATTCAACGAATTCTAAAAAACATCAGTTTCATTCATATCAAATCCAGATAGTTCAGGAATTAAATGAAGATGATTATGACCGGCGTTGGGAAAATATTTTTCAAAGAATAATTGACAATAGGCAATCTTTTTAACACTTGTTTTTTCGACGAGATATTTATTTCTGAATATCACTGTAAATCGTCATAATTATCGATTGAGGTCAGATGAAAACCCTCGTGTTTTCCATGAAATACACACCCAGACCCCACAAAAAATCAATGTTTGGGCGGTTGTTTCTAGTGATCACATCGTTTGACCAATCTTTATAGCCGTTGCTTTGACAGAAGAACGTTATTTGGAAATACTGCAAGAGTTGGTTTACCCAATGCTAATGGACATTGTGGAGAATGATGAGAGATACTCGGAACAACATTTATTTTTCAATAAGATGGTGCTCCGCCGCATTATGCCGTTATTGTTAGATAGTTCTTGGATAGACACTTTCCCGGTCAATGGATAGGTCGAAGAGGTGCTGTAGAATGGCCAGTACTATCTTCAGACCTATCCCCTTTAGACTTTTTTTTGTGGGAGCATTTAAAATAAAAAAATAAATTTATGCTACGGAATGAGATTAATTGGAAGAGTTGCGTAAACGCATTATTGATCAATGCCGAGAAATTACCCCTGAAATTACGAATTTCAAA
>OZ023264.1:113132140-113234640 GCA_964006375.1 Tillus elongatus
AGTCAACCGACACAACTGTAGGTACTGGTCAGACGAAAACCCACATTGGATGGAACAAATTCACACCCAAAGACCGCAAAAAGTAAATGTTTGGTGTGCTATTATTGGTGGACATATCATAGGACCTTATTTTATACACGGTAATTTGAACTCTGCTCGATATTTGACACTTTTGCAAGAATCAATTGTTCCAGACGTAAGTCGATTATTTCCGAACAATAACGACCCAAATCTACCAGCGGAAGAAATATGGTTTCAGCAGGATGGGGCACCCCCTCATTTTGGAATTGAGGTACGGGAATATCTGAATCAAACCTTTCCTGGCAGATGGATAGGGCGCAGGGGAACTATTGAATGGCCAGCTAGGTCTCCCGACATGACACCGCTTGACTTTTTTTTTGTGGGGTCATGTGAAAAATTTAATTTACCAAAATAGACCGCAGAATATTGAAGAGTTGCAAGCAAGGATTGTGCATGAAATTAATAACATTCCTCAAAACGCTCTTGTAAATGCAGTGCAATGTTTTGTTAAGCGAATTCATTATTGTCAGGAGGTCAATGGAGAACACTTTGAACATCTTATAAAATAGGATTCCAAACAATGTTAAAAACATCGCAACCGGTTCTTTTCACACTCACAGATTGTTTTCAAGAGATATTCTACTTTTCATTTATTTTTGTTCTTCATCCAATAGATTTTAAAAACAATAGCGTTTATTTTTATTTATTTTTTTACCCGGAAACGATTGAGTTTATGTACATCATGCTTCTGATAAATGTTGCTCAAAATTAAGAGAAGGATTGAAATATCGAATAATATATAGGGTGTTCCATTAAAAAAAATTAATATTGGTGTGCCACGCCTGTATGACCAACCCTGTATAAATGAAATTATCACCGCCTAGTAGACATTGAAGAACCCAAAAACTTTTGTATAAAACTTTTTTCGACACCTTGTATATTTTCCCGGATAATCGACCGTTTCCAGACTTATCAGCGACCCTGTATATATATATATATATATATATATATATATATATATATATATATATATATATATATATATATATATATATATATATATATATATATATATATATATATATAAGATACAAGATACGTAAAAAATTGCCTACGTTAATTATAGGGTGTCTTGAGCTGCATCTTATAAAATTATTTTATTAATCACAGGCTGGCCCATGAGTCGTTGGTGATACAAATTTTCTTTTCTTTTTTTAAGAACACCCGTTATTTTATTGCATTTTTGCATTTTCCATCTAATTATGATGCATGTTATAGATAGCGGATTCCATGAAAATGATGCCTTCAGAGAAGCTTTCGTTAACATTTTTTGTTAATTTTTGTACTTTTTCAAACAGCAAAGTTATTTTGGTGAAATGCGGTACATTTTTTCTACTATATAGGTTATACTGGGAACCGAAATTGATGGCTGCTTTTATTAAAAAAAAGACATATTATGTAGTTATTAAAAACATTCCCCTGAAAATTTTGAAATTGGATCATGGGAAGTGAGATATATATTTTTAAAGCTAATCAAATGCTATATTCAGCAACACGATTTTATTTGTAGGAATAAAATAAAGTCAGTAATAACATTTTTATTATCAGTAACACCTAACACAAGTGCAGCCTATAAAGTAGATAGTTCAGTACGAAATGCCCGCCTCTTGTGCCTGACAATATCCCAACTGGCCAAGAAATTTTTCTTGGACTCTATTTATAATCTCTGGAGAAGTGTTGGTAGATTCAATTCTAATTCCTGTTTTTAATTCGTCGATAGTATCTGGCTTACTTTTGAAAACCTCATTCTTCACATGATCCCAAAAAATAAAGTTAGTTCAGGTGATATTGCTGGCCACTCGATTTCACCACGCCTGCCAGTCCATCTGTTGTGAAATTGTTGATCCAGATACTGTCGAACACTCACGTCTTAATCCGCGGCAGCACCATCTTGTTGATACTACAAGTTCTAATTTACACCAGCAGTGTCTCCATCAGGAAATGAGTTCCTTAGCGTCAGAATGAGATATTGTTGTGAAAATTGTAGATATCGTAGTCCATTTATACTTCCATCAAAAAAATATGGACCAATAATCGTACTCCTTACAATTCCCGCCCAAACATTTACCTTTTGTAGATATTGTGTGTTATTCTTTCGCATAAATCTTGGATTCCCCTTGCCCAAGATCTGGAGTTTTTATGATTAACTTCTCTATGTAGTGTAAAAGTAGATTCGTCCGAAAACAGAATATTCGGTACTTGCAAAGTGTTCATTATTATCCATTAATGTTGCATAAAACTGAATCCTTCGGTCTGGATCGTCATCGGATAACTCCTGCAAAATCTGTGCCGTTTGCACTGGAATTCCATTGTCTCAGCCAATTTTCTACACACTACTGTGGGGATTCTCTACCACTGCGAATAAGACGTTTAATTTCACTTCCTCACTCACCGTCGACCTGTTTTCGGCAAATCTTCCACGCTAGACGTTTCTCGAAATTTCTTATCTATCCGACTTACTGTTGATTGATCGACAGACATATCCGGATATTTAGTATACAGAATACACACCTCTGCCTGAGTTGGGATCCTGTCACCTAACCCAATCATCACTAGAACTTTAATTCTTTGAGTCATTGATAAACGCATTTTACCAACAATTTAATAATTAATTTGAAAAAGGAAAAATTGAAAATTATACGTATTCACTTTGCACGACAACCAAAGGCACATTTACTACTATTATCTATAGATTTTATGGCAAAAAATTATCAAACTTATGCTTTATTAGTTTATATGACACATGTCACACAGCAGATAATAATTGTTATCATTAGTCGATTGCTACAGATACCACATAGTATACAATAAAATCTCTTGAGTTCTTTTCGTACAAGAAGCCCAACATTTTGAACATTGCTTATAGACTTTGAAATATTGAAGTATCATATCAGTGTCATAAGACTGGACCACGCAATTATTTACAGGCTTCACTTGTGTTAGATGCTACTGATAATAAAAATGCTATTACTCACTTTATTTTATTCCTACAAAAAGAATGGTGTTACTGAATATCTCTATTCAGTAACACCATTCTTTTTGTAGGAATAAAATAAAGTGGGTAATAGCATTTTGGATTAGCTTTAAAAAGATGTATCACACTACCCATTATCCAAGTTTAAAATTTCGAAGGGGTAGCTACCCTTTGAAGAGGTATGACGGTAAGGGCGAGACTTTTATATCAAAAAGTTAGTTTTTCACAATAAAAATCGACCTGTTTTTCAATTAATAATGCTGTCCGATATATTTCGGGCGGTGGGAAGCCGACTTTAGGATGCGAAAGCGACACCTCTGGCACAGCGAACCGACATTCCACTCGTTGCGCTAACTAAGACCGCTTCCTTTCTTAGTGTCCTTTTTGTTTGCCACCCCTATACTAGTTTGGAATCCAAGATCAACCCTAGGCATTCAGTGTTCTGCCTTAGGCGTTAGAAGCGTTTCAGACATTTCCCCACCGCCCCAAAACATGACATAACCAGTATCCGCAGACAACACCATCCTCAGCAGCCGAGGATAGTAACTCAATATTTGCAAATTGCTGTAAACCAGCTACAAGACTGATACTAGAAATCATAAACCCCTATAAATGCGCAGCAGTCCTGTTTTCCAAGAGGAGACACACCACACAATCACATATCCTTAGACAACAGTCTAATTCCCTCGAAAAACTCTACCAAAAACCTCTGGGTTGTTCTCGACAAACATTTAGCATCGTGCCCCCATGTCCCATATGCGCGACAGACAGCTTCAACGTTTATCTTGCAGACCTTTCCACTTCTTAACAGAAGCTCCCAGTTGTCCATCAGCAACAAACTGTTCATGTACCAAGTCATAATCCGGCCAGCCTTAAACTATGTACTTCCAGCATGGGTCGCTGCAGCCGACACCAACACACACACATCAATACCCTTTAAATCGTCCAGAATAAAATTCTGAGAATGACTACCGGAGCGCCATGATTTATCCGAAACTGCCAGATTTCCTCTGATAGCAAAATGCCCCCAATACTTGAATTTATAACTCAACTATCCACCATTCGGTTCGCCAAAGTCGCTTCTGATCCAGATGCGCCCCCGTAGTGCCTCCTGCTAAAGAATAATTTCCACTATAAGGCATAAGCGATCAAAGCTTATCCTGAGCTGCTAATGCCCCTGCGAGGTAACAAATTCCAAACATTCAAAATCCCAATGTGATGTGTGAATCTTTCCGAGGGACGTACGTACCAAGGTCCGATACTCCAGGGAGGTGGGATTAGTGGGTGCGAGTCCCACATTACCTTAATTTACCATACATTACGGTGTATCATTGAGTATTTTCATAATCGATTTCCTGCTTCCGATCCCAATAAGAAACAAAAAGCATCGAAAAAACGATCTGTGTCCAGTAAAAATGTATCACTATGCACCAAAATATAAGTCATCTAACTCCTTTTATTAAACTGGTTTATTTATAGGGACTAAAGACGTGCAGATTCCTGTAAGATATTAAAATTTTGTGACTATAATCTTGTTCTGCGTTTAATGAGTTATTTTGCAGTACATTTATGAATATGGGTAAATTAACCTAGATCTTTAAATCATTGCCCTAGGAATCTGTGGTACGATGCTGTCCCGACATTTAAGAAACACTGTATTTATTTGTAAAGTTGACAAGGTTAGTTTACCAATTTACTTAAATAACAATTCTTCAACAGGAGTGTCATGTGCAGTATCAACTCCCAGTATTCTAACATTTAAATTATTTTTATATACTGGCATATATACGACAGACTTGTTTGCTCTATTGCAGGCCACGATATGATTTGTAGAGAACCATGATACTAATAAGGCTGATGTATGTAGCGACTCTTCATCCAGCATACTCACAATAGGTACCGTGTGCAGTAAAAACCCAATACCCATAGAAATACAGGGAAACATTTTCGACCTACACCACTTGAATAAACAAATAGTTTTTATCTGGGTACCAGCACACTGCGACATCAAAGCAAATGATGTAGTGGACACTGCTGGAAAACAGGCCATCAGACAAAAGGACAAAGCCAAAATACAACTTTATTATGACGTAGTATCACCTATGAAAGAAACAGTAAAAGAAACATGGGAAGGATTTTGGAGTCGCCAACAAGTCAAGCTTAGGGAAATAGAACCAACCACAAAACAGTACTTACCACCAAAGCTCAGACGTAAATATCTTTCAGTACTAAGAGGTCTTTTTTATTGTGGGGAGTAGTTGGCGCATCTGCTGATCAAGTGGCTCTCCTCTATTACACACTGGTACTATCTTTGCGACATATCTTCACAAGTGTAGTGCTGTCTTTTATTCTTCTCCTTCCACTTTTCCCCCTACTTCCCCCGTCCGCTTTAAGCGATTAGGCGTTCGGGCAATCTAGTTGGTTATTTTATTCGTTTCGCCAGTTCTTGTGTCTCTCTCTTTTATGGTCATAGCTTGTCGTGCAAATTCCATGACCTTTTTCCATGGGCTCTTGTCTTTTAACATTATTGGTACCAGGTCGTCGATATTATGTATCCCTACAGAGCCGAGGGTGGTACTTCTCATTTCATTGAACTTTGGGCAAACAAAAATGCAGTGTTCTACCGTATCCTCTTTCCCGCAGTAGATACATTTGCTCTTGTTCTTGTCTAACCTTCCCATGCGTTTGGCGTAAGATATAAAGTATCCGTGTCCTGTAAGTATTTGTGTAAGACAGAAATTTGTTTCTTTGTGGTCGCATTTCATCCAGTCGGCAGGTTTTAAATCAATATTTTTGTCCATTGGCCCTTCGTGGTGTTTTGGGACCATCTTTGCTACCACTTCTCCATGGGACGGCTTCTGGCACCCAACTTAGCTTCTTCTAGTCTCATTCCCCTCGCCTCATGTAGAAAACATCTTACTTCCACTAACAGGTTTATCGTCTACTACGCCCGTCAGAATCTGAATTGCTTGCGTAGAGATGGTACAGAACCCGCACGTTACCCCTAGTAACGCTGCGCTGTAAGCTCTCCATCATCATTTTATATTTTTGTATCTCTATTGTTTGATGTCTTACTGACGCGGCGTACAGTAGAATTGAATGCACTACTCCGCTGAGGAATCACCTTTTTGCTGACATTCGGCCTTCCATGTTGGGCATTATCCTACTTTGGGCTGAGTTTTTTCTTTCAGCCTTTACCTTTTCCATTCGTACATGCTGGCCAAAATTAAGTGACTCGCCGATTGGGATTCCTAGATACACCAGGGCCTTCGCTGCTTTTATAATGATGTCCTTTAAGCGGAACGAAAAATCGCCCCTGATTTTTGGACCCTTTATGATAACAGCCTCTGTCTTTGTAGGGGTCAGCTGGAGTTCTTTGGCCGTCATCTATCTGTCCACCCTTATTAACGTTTCGTTCACTCGAAACCTAAGTGTATCCTGTGCTGGTGCCTCTACTAGGACTGCTAGGCCATCAGCATAACCAACTCCTTCAACCATTTTAGCTTGATGATTCCATCATAGATTATATTCCAGAGAATAGGTCCCAGGATGGATCCTTGCGGGAATCCCCTTGTCACAGCCATCTCTCCCCTCGTAATGTTGATCTTTCTGTATTAGAAGTAACTGCTTATGATGTTTATCAGGTACCCCGCGATGTTTTTCTTTTCAGTTCTTCTATGATTATGTCCCAGGTAGTAGTGTTATGAGCATTTTTCACATCGAGAGTGATCAATGCACACCATTTCTCGCATGTGTTTTTTGCGACTTCTGTGACGTATCTTGCAGCTGGTATTGTGGAGCTTTCCTTTCGGAAACCAAAATAGCGCTCCGAAAATCCCCCTCTTACTTCTATTTTCTTTTCTAGCATGTCTTTGATCAAGTGTTCTAGTAGCTTCGCTAGCGTATCCAGCAGGCATAGAGATCTGAAAGATGACGCTAGCTCTCTAAGGGATTATCGGTTTTCAACGCAACACAGCCTTTGATATTTCCCACTCCAGGGGAAACACTTGTCTCCGGAGTAGTTCATTCATCACTTTTAGCAGCACCTGTGGAGCTATTTCGGCCAGCTTTTTTATCGCCTCTGCTGGTACCCACTCTGTGCCGGGAGCCTTGCCGGATCTCAGTTTTTTAGCTGCTGCCGTCAACTCCTCCTCCGTAAACTTCTCTATCTCTGCTATCGTACTCGCTTCCCAGTAGTCTGATCGCCTGCGAAAGAGGTCTTCTATAATCGGTCTTCTGGCTGACTTCGTGAGGTTATATGGTGAAGTCCGGGATGCGAACTGTTTCATCACAATCCGGTAGCTCACCTTCCAGACGTCTTCGTTCAGTTTCTCGCACTGGGCTGCCCAATGGCTCTTCTTGGAATCTATTATCGTCCGTTTTACCTCTTTACTCTTCTTTTTGTGCAACTCAACTACTTCAGTAACTGCTAGCTGAGAGGGCGATCTTCCTCTGCAACAAGTGAGTCTTATGGCTCTCATACATCCGTTTATTTTTTCTCTTATTTTTGTGCTCCACCAGTATGGCACATCTGCTTGGTTCTCCGGTGCAACCACCCATCTCTGATCCACCGCTGTTTTCAATTTGATCAGCAAGCCTGCCAGGCCGCCTCTCTGTCTGTCGGAGCCTGACTACATCTAGCAGCCTTCACTGCCTAGTACCCTGCCTAGTACCCTAAGAGGCCTATAGATTGGACGTACGCCGCTAACTCATAAGTACCTGCTGGAGAAAGAACCTACACCAAAATGAAGTGCCTGTAACGTTAATATCACGGAGAAACACATACTATCAGAATGTGTACTATAACTCTAATATAAAAGAATACCAAAGACTAGATGAAACCACATTTACAACTCTACTATCGACGGACCGTAATAAACTATTAAAATATTAAAAAAAATTTGTGAACTTGATGAAAAAAATCTAAACTAATGGCTATGATTACACATTCGAGTTAAATAAAATGGTGTATAATAATTCTTAGGTCAATTGTTTAGGATGTGACATATTTATGTTTATAGTTTATACAGGGTGGCGCATTGAAAACGAAACAGACCGATTTGCGTCCAGAGAAATTTTTTTAAAGAAAGGCTGAACCACGTCAATTTAAAGTCAATTGAGGGGGACCTGTTTTGACATAAAATTCTACTTAGTCACATCAACCCATTAAGGGTGGTAATAACAACCCTTATATTTAAAACCAGAAAACAAAACCAAACGTTTAAAAATGTTTATTCAGTTAAGTAAGTGTTCAAATTGTTGACCACCAGCTTCCATACAAAAGTACAAATTTTGTTCAAAACAAGCCCTGACATTCTGGAATATTTGTGGAGTTATTAGACGGCATTATCAACAACGCGTCATCGTAATTCTTCCAGAGACTGTTGCGAAAATTCTGCTCTTTAAATGGCCCCGTAGAAAGAAGTCTAAAGGAGTTAAATCCGGTGAGCTAGGGGGCCACTCAATAGCACCTCTACGCCCAATCCATTGTCCTGGAAACTCTCTGGTCAAAAACTCCCTAACACGTTGTAAAAATGCGGGGGAGCTCCATCTTGTTGAAACACTAATTGTTTTCTTGATAGCGATCATTATTTTCAACAATGTCAATTAGTAGAGGGTGAACGATATCTTCGAGTAACTCCAAATACGTTTCGCCACTCAAATTGCCATCAAGAAAAATTGGTCCGATTAAACGGTCTCCAAAAATGCCAGTCCAGACATTCAGTTTCTGTGGAGTTTGAGTGTGGACTTCGTGAAAATTTCTTGGATTATTATCTGCCCAATAACGACAATTAAGACGATTGACTGTAGAGCTTAATAAAAACGTACACTCGTCTGAAAAACAGATATTGAACAAAAAGTTCCCGTTATCAGCTATTCGTGCAGTCATAACTTCACAAAACTCCAGCCGCCGATCAAAATCATCTTCATTCAGTTGTTGTAGAAGATGAATTTTATACCGGTGAAATTTATGATGCTTCAATATTCGCTGAATAGGTCTTCTTTTGATGTTTGAAACAGTGGCCAATTTTCTCGTGCTCAAAGTTGGGTCAGCAGCAATTTGTCTTAAAACTTCAATCTCAGTAGTCTCATTTCTAACCGGAAATTCACGTTCAGGATCTGCTTTTTTGTTGGCTACGAAACTTTGCAAATAACTCCAAAATATATTTTCTGTTAACATGTCATCGTTTTTGAAAAAAGAGTAATTATTTCAACTCTTTTTTCTACAGAATACACCATTGTGAACTTAATTTTCGGTAGTACTATCAAGTATCAAACCGACCGATAAACTGAAATAATAAACCGCATTTCTCTCATTCTGATAAGAAATGTTCTGATAGTCAATTTTTGTTTATAAACCAGCAAAACATTGACTATCAGCACATTTATTATCGGAATTAGTGAAATGCGTTTTTGCATCTTCAACTGTGAATAATTTTTAAACGAGTTGATAAAACTTCCAAAAAAATTAGTGTGCTGAATTCAGAAAAAGAAAGAGCTTTCAAATGATGTAACACTCGACCCATGTTCCCTATTTAAAATATAAGGGTTGTTATCACCACCTTTAAGGGGTTAATGTGACAAAGTTGAGTTCTATGTCAAAACATGTCCCCCACAATATTAATATTGACGTGTTTCAGCGTTTCTTAAAAAAAAAATTCTCTGGACGCAAATCGGTCTGTTTCGTTTTCAATGTGCCACCCTATAATTTTAAATTATCTATTGTGCCGGTGACCTATGCTGTCTAGACACCTTAATTTAAAAAAAAAACAACAATTGACACTCTTTCGGTAGTCTTCACATGTGACTATTTGGCACAACAAGAGTACCTAAACGCTTTATTTTTTGCAACACTTCCTCAGTACTCAGTAGATAGGCAGCTTGAACTTAAAATTTGATGAGCTAGTCGACACAATCGAGTAGATTATAGGACCGCTTGACCTGAATTAGAACGTTGCCTAAATTTACCTCTGTTCAGTGGTCACTGACACAATCTCTTTGGTAACCTAGCTACGTCCATATTTACCTCTTTATGGACGTGCAACTCTTGTTCATTTTTATATTTATTCAGCCGGTGATATCACGATCCACGTTACGTATTGTGTATCCTTAATTATTATTGCACAAGTGATTTAATATAACTGCATTTCTTAAATAACTTGGTGAGGACGTAATCATATACTGGTGGAATGGATAACTTCTGTTAGCAAAGCTGAAGAAGGAGATGTGTGTTTACGTTAATGGGAAGACACGTGCTTAGATAAGAAATTACTATTATTACGTGTGTCGGTAACGTAATCCAATATTTAATTATCGGTGTTGTTATCACTGAGAGGGGATATTGTTTGTTTTAATACTGTAAATAATAAGCAAGTTTTTTAATATATTTTTTTTAAATTTCGAAATTAGTATACAGTGTGTAGATACAGATAAGTATAATACGTGTGCTTGTACTTGCATAAGTGGATGCATAATCACAAACATGAGTAGAGAAAGTTTATTTAGTTTAGGTAGTGTTCCGTAGATAATAATCTAGGAATACCAGGCACAGTAATTAAGGTTATTACATTTTTAAATGCTATCCTCTTTGATATTTTTAGTCATAAGAGGCTAAAATATTGCACGGACTACAAGGAAGCATGAAACAATCGATCGTTCCCTTATTGACGATGAAGCAACAACGTTTGCATGAAATTTAGATACAGAGTGATTTTTGACTTACTTATTTGATTTGTTAGCTGAAGAAAATGATGTGCACCGTTTAGCGAACAGTTTGTAGTAATCTAGTCATCAGCATCATAGTTCAAACGCGATTTCGTCTTGTGTCGCAACTATGATTCTCTATCTCTAGAAGCCTTTTCTATTTCATGCTGGATATCGCACTTAATCAATTATGCCAGGACTTTTAGAAATTACCTCCTGGTATTCATTTTCCTCTTTTAGTGAATTTTCTTAAAAAAAAATCACTAATGAGGAGATCTCGACTTTTGAATTTTTAAAAAATTTCTTCAAATGAGCGCTATTTAGGACCCCTGGAACCCAAATCCGAGATCGGTTTCAGACTTTATATATATATATATATATATATATATATATATATATATATATATATATATATATATATATATATATATATATATATATATTTATGTGTCACACCTATAACTAAAAAAATTATAGATCGATTTTGATAAAATTTGGTAAGTACCTTCCTTTCGCAAGTGTCTTGGATAAGTTATTTAGCCAGGAAAATCCGCCAAGGTTTCCCGGAAAATTTGGTGTTTTCATTAAAAAAAATCGAAAAAAATTATATCTCCGGAATTAACTAAGTAAGGACAACCAAATTTCATACGCGGGTTTACATAACTACAAGTAAGTTACATACCAAAATATAGCTTCGTAGGTTAAAGGACAAAAAAGTTACAGGCATTTAAAGAAAAATAAATTTGGGTTTTCCTCAAAGCGTCAAAAATCGCGATTTTAAACGTCAAAATTGGTAATATTTAGGCAATAAACCGGAAACTAATATGAGCTATGGAAGGAAAATGTCTCAAGAATAATGTTTTACAAAGCCTGAAGTCTTAGTTTCAATCGTCATTGTCCTTAATTTTACTAAAATGTTCCCAGAAAATTCATTTCAAATAGACCCTTTCTCTGATGCTTTGGCAGTAGTGTTAGCTACAGAGTTAATGGTATATCATTTTTGTCGAATTTTCGTAAAAAAAATTTAAAGCTCAATATATCTGTCATTATGCAAGATACGAAAAAAATTGTATACATTAATTATAGGGGTCTTGAGCTACATCTTAAAAAATATTTCTACAATTACAGGCTGCCCATAAGTCGTTGGTGATTCAAATTTTCTTTTTAAGTGAATTTTCTTTAAAAAATTCACTAATGGGGAGATCCGTGTTTATATATATATATATATATATATATATATATATATATATATATATATATATATATATATATATATATATATATATAGTGAGGGCAACCAAATTTGGTGAACCATGTACTAAGTTTAAGGACAAAAAAGTTACGGGTAGCTAAAGCAACAAAGTTTGGAGTCCTCAAAACGTCAAACTCACAATTTAAAACGTCAAACTCGCAATTTAAAATGTCAAAATTGGCAATGTTTAGGCAAAGAACGTGAAACAAATACGGATTGTGAAAAGAAAATATTGCAAGAAGAGTGTTCTGTGAACCCTTAGGTTTCAGATTCAACCGTCATTGCCCTTCATTTTACTAAAATATTTACAGAAAATTTATTTTAAATAGACCCTCTCTGATGCTTTGGCTGTCGGTTTAGTTAATTTGATGCTTTCGCTGTAGGTTTAGTGAAGTTTATGATTTAATGGTCTATCATTTTTAGCTAATTTTAGTAGAACAAATTCGTTACTGCATTTTAGCATTTTTTATCGAAATATGATGCATGTTTGTAAGAAAAAATCTGGACGCAGTAATGGCGTTTTGGTAGCAAATTTTCATTAAATCCTCCAAATTTCAATAACTCAATTTGCTATTAACCTAAGTTTTGTTGGTTAGGAAACCAACATTTAACTTTATTTTCGGAAAATTTTTGTATGAACGCAGCAAGTGCGTTTTGGTTGCGAATTTTCATTAAATGTTTCAAATTTTAATAACTCAATTTGCTATTAACGTAAGGTTCATTGGCTAGGAGACCAGTTTTCTCAGAAACATTTAAAGTTTATTTTCGGAAAATTTTTGTACATTTTCAAATAATTATTTTGATAAAATATGGTACATTGTTCGTACTATATAGGTTATATCGGTAACCAAATTGATGCCTGCTCGCATTAGAGCGATATATTTGTAATTAAAAACATTTTTATGAAAATTCACTTCCATTACGCACTTGCTGCGCCCAGAGTTTTCTGGTATGTATCCTTCGAATATTAATCTCAGAGTATTATTATGTGTAGGAATATGGCCTAAAATTCTTTTTCTTACTCTCCTCAGTGAGCACATTTCCTCTCATCCCTTGTAGTACATTTTTCATTGCCTTTCTATCGGTGCATTTAATGTTTATATTTTTTTCATGTTTACATTTTAAAGGCCTCTATTCTTTCCATCTTTTGCTTATCAAAAGTAAAGTGTTTCGCTATATACAATACCACACTTTATACGTAAGCTGTGATGTACCTCTGCTTTAGTCTAAGTTGAGATATTTGTTAGTAAGAAGAATAATTTGTCTATCGAATGCTCGCTTTGACCACGTAATTTTCCTTATTTCTTTGTTACATTAACTATCATCCGTAATAATACTCACAAGTTTGGTGAACATCTCTACTTATTCAAGTTGTCAGCCGTTTAGCTTTATATCTATTTTCGTTGGTTTTCCTAACTTATCCTCACCACTTTTGTTATTGACATGGATTTTCGATCCAAGTCTCTTTAACACAATATCCAATACATCGAGAACCATGTGTAGTTTTTGAGTTTGTTATCGGGAATTTTAATTTAATCCTTATACAACATACAACACACTGAGAACTATTTGAAACTTTTTTGGTTCTCCTATCAGCCGTACCTAGTAATTTTGAGTCCGGTTATCTTTTTTCAACAGACAATATAGGTACTTAAAGTTTAGTGCCCAAAAACTGTATTGATTTAGTGAATTTTCGTAGAAAAAAAATCACTAATGGGGAGAACCTGACTTTTGAATTTGTGTGTGTGTTCGCGCGTGTGTGTGAGTGCGTGCGTGCGTGCGTGATGCGTGCGTGCGTGTGTGTGTGTGTGGGTGCGTGTGGGTGGGTTATGTTTTATAGCTACCCTTTATGTTTTTGAAAATATTTTTATTGTTGTTTAGGGTGTAATGTAAATAAAACATTACTTCCGAAATGACCAAGATCAAGTTTTTTAAAAATGTTGTACATAACAAGAATATAACTATGCTATTATTACCAATTTGTTTAGAATTTAAGTATATTCTTATTAATGCAATGAAAACACAATACCAGTAGCATAACTGTCTAGTCTAGACGCAAGAACTGTCTAGTCTGCTCAATGAAATCAAACTACATCTGCAATAAAGTAAATATAGACTTAACACAATTTAATCATAAATCAAAGGCAAACAAACAGTTATTTGAGACCTGCAGCAATTGATCTAATATGCTGTTTGCAGGAAGATATCCATCCAGAGGGAACACTTCTGGACAAATCATTTCAGGAAGTAGACACTCAGTTATAAAGGTAGAATTTATGGGAACCTCTACATAGCGTTCTGTCAGGGGTTCAAATAAATTCCCACGCAGCTAACGATTATGTCAGAAATAAAGTAACCTACTCATATCAACTGACAAAAGGTTAGTTACGATTTTGTAGCTCAACCGTAAGTCGGCATTACTCCTCCAATTGGACAAATGTGGTAAATTCTTTTTTTTATATATCTTGTGTTGCCCTCGACAAAAATTCCTTTAGCCACGGTCCCTCTAGATCAACAACTCGTAAATCACGATGTTTTACATTAAAGAAAAAACAAATTCTGGTAGATTCAAAATCCTTAGACGATTTTCATAAGATATGTGGAATTTTTGAGAACACAGGAAAGATGCTCTTTTCTGGACATTCTCCATCTGTCACAGTTTCTTTTTAATCTTGACTACAAACGAAAGTAAGAAATTCAAGTAGGGTTTTCGATCGAATTGGAGGATCCAGACTAGGAAATGCTCCAGAAATCACATAAGGAGGAGTGCGCCCTATTTACAACACTGTGTAAATACTTCGACTAGGACAGGTCGGTCAGTTGTCATTGCAACTATAAGGTCGCTTATTTTCGATACTTCAGATAATAAGCAATCATCCATTTGTAAGCTGTGGGATGATTAGAACACCTCAAAAGAAAAACAGAACGCCTTTCTCTATTTTGTGGAACCAACTACATTTGTGGCCATACCAAGATAGAATTAGTATCATGCTTAATCATATATAAATTTGGATAAATATAAATTTTAAGGTCATCAAAAGCAGACATAACCACCTTTGATTTTATTTGATGTTTAAGACACCTGCATACGATGAGAATAGTAAATGAACCGAAACATACCCTTCGGGCACACAACTCATAACAGGCCCAGATTGCGAAAAACATAACTAACCTTTTACATGAAAGGAATGACCCGACAAGAATTTTTGAATGAGCCGAGCAACTCACACGAAGTCTACAGAAACCTTATACAATAAATGCTCGATAGTTACTTTATCGAAGGCTTGTCAGTTATCTCAGCATTAATGTAAATCATTTCAAGAATGCTTAGTGTACTGGATAGTATGCTAGTAATAATTTAACTAAAAATTAATCTAATGGAAAATGTAATGAAGATAAATAAGGATAGGACTCCAAAAATGGATGTAAAGGTAAACAGTCAACAATTTGAACAAGTGGACATTTTCACGTACCTGTGGTGAATTATTACGGATAATGGTAAATGTAGCAAATCACTGAGAAAAGGGATCGCGATGGCTAGGCAATAGACAAAATATTCTTCCGGCTAATAAACATTTCAACTTGAACTTAAGAATAAGTTTCGTCAGGTCATACGTATGAACTATTATAATGTATGACGGAAAAGGCTGTAGTATGAATTCATAGGACATAAAGAGAATACAAGCTTTAAAAAATGGGACACAGAGAAAAAGTGTAGACGCAGCAAGTGCGTTATAGTAGTAAATTTTCATAGAAATATTTCCAATAACAAATATGTGTTTGTTTAATAAAAGCAGGCATATGATTTGGTTACCAGTAGAAACAGTGTACCATGTTTCATCAAAATAACTTTTTTTCATGAGACTCCGCTGTCTACTGATTAAAACATCGTATGATAATTTTCGATATGTTCCAAAAATGTGAAAAGTTGCAAAACAATTGAAATAACTGGAAAAAGATAAACGAAATCAATTATTTTTCGTACAAGCATGCATTATAATTCGATGGAAAATGTAAAAATGCAATAATATAATGTATCATCAACGACTTATGGGCCACCCTGTGATTGTCAAAATAATTTTATAAGAAGCAGCTCAAGACATAATATGAATAACATATACAGTTTTTTCTCGTATCTTGTTTAATAACTGATATATTAAGCTTTACCGTAGAAATGTGTCACTGTGTATACAGTGTGATTCACTGACATGGGAAATTCGAAAGCTAAAGATACTAGACGTCAAATTGTGACCATTGGCGCAAACCTGCCTTATCCAAACGTTGATAGTTTTGGAAATACAGGGTGTTGAAAGTTGAAATTTTAATTGTTTTGACATTACAGTTAATAACTTTTCAACCTATATGTCTAATATGAAACTGCAACAGGAATACATAATTAATTGAAAATTTTCATGTTAGAGCTATACAAGTTTATTTAAAGTCATTAACTGTAAATGTCGGTGAAATTGGTCGTAAGTGACGCACTCTATGAGCAATGCGATATTTGCAAAACCTATCTTATTCGTCGCCTAAAAAAACATAGCTTCACAAATTTTCAAGTTCCTAACATAGATATGTTCAAAATAATGACAAAAAAACTAATTAAAATTTTAACGTTCAACACCCTGTATTTCCGAAACTATCAACTTTTGAATAAGGCATGTTTGTACCAATGGTCATAATTTGACCTGTAGTATCTTCAGATTTCGGATTTCCCATTGTTAATGAATCACCCTCTATATTTATACGGACAAAAACTGAAACTAACCCCGTATATGAGTTTTAGTTAGACTCGTTCGCGCTCGTTTGAAGCAATCTTCTTAAAATTTAAAAGTGGCAATTTCCTTGTTAGCGAATTGTGTCTACGAAAATTCGTAAAAAAATTATGGACTATTAAACCATAAACTCTATAACTAAAACTACTGCCAAAGTATCAGAGAAAAGGTCTATTTGAAATAAATTTTATGCAAATATTTTAGTAAAATGAAGAACAATGACTGTTGAAGCTCAGATTTAAAGTTTTGTAAACCACACCTCTTGCGATATGTTCTCTACATAACTCGTATTCGTTTCAGGGTCTTTGCCTAAAAGTTGCCAATTTTGACGTTTTAAATCGCGATTTTGATGTTGTAAGAAGAAAAACTATAACATGTTTAAAGTAATTTTGCTCGTGTTTCTTGACCTTTTTGTGCAAAAAACCTAATCTTTGTGTGTACTATACAATACATTTTGTTATCCACACAAACTATTATGGTTTTCTGCGTTAATCTGCTCAGCACTGGCACTCATTTTTTTAGTGTAAATGCCTCTAAATTTTTTTTCTATTAACTTAGAGATCTACAAATTTTGGTATATAGTAGACTTTTTATAGTTCATACCACGCTGCCACGCGTGTTGTTCCCGGCGATACAAATATTTTCCGAAAGAAAATTAAAAATTTTCCAGGAAAAACTGGTCCGATTGTCCTGGATAACCAACCTATCCGAGCCACTTGCAAAGGAAAAGAACTTAAAATCGGACCATTATATATATATATATATATATATATATATATATATATATATATATATATATATATATATATATATATATATGTCTGTGTGTGTGTGTTTTGTTTCTTTAACGTCGGCCTATTTCCGCGACTATGGCCAATCACCGACGCCAGGGAGCAGTTTCACCTCACTATCCTGGAAATTGTGCCGAACCCTTGCCTTTCTGTAAGGAGGGTAGAGATCTTTAACGTGCCCAACATCGCATGGACACGGGACCAACGGCTTTACGCCCCCTCCGAAGGGCGGAACGTGCAGACATTCAAGTTGCTCAAATACAATGCCAGAACCTCGGTTGATCTTAATGTTGCAGTTGGTACTGAAAAAGTGAAAGGAGTACCCTGGGATCGAACCCAGTACCTTTCGGTTCAGAGACACACGTTCTTACCTCTGAACCACCTAGGCTCTCTCTCTCTCTCTATATATATATATATATATATATATATATATATATATATATATATAAAATTGAAACCTATTCCGGATATGTGTTCTAGTGGGCTTAGTTGGCGCTAATTTAAATAATTTTTTTGAAAACTCAGAAGTCGCGTTCTCCTGATTAGTGAATTTTTTTTACGGAAATTCATTGAAACGACAAAAACCACACCAATAGAAAGCTAATAAAAGTGTACTAGAGGCGGCGAGAGAAGAAAAATGCTTACTGGAAGAAATTAAAGGGAAGAAGGTAAAATTTGGTGGTCATATTTTGAGAGACTATTGCCCAGTTTCACAAAGCTCAATTAAATATTTAACGGGAGGTTAAGTAATAATTGATTAATACAACCTATCACAGCTTCAAAATTTTTGGTTGTCATGGCAAAAACCTGAATCACAGTCTGTGATTGGTCGTCTGAAGTAATGATTAGCTAATGGCTGTCCTGAGGCCATATACCTACTTCGAGAAAAGAGAAGAAGCTGACCACGAAGAAGGCATTTGTAATACCTGCTGAATTGAAAAAAGCTACAACGCAATGAAAAGAGCTGGTAGGGGCAGATAGTGTTGTTGTGACGACAAGGCGAGACCGCCTTTATAATGCAGTGATGATGACAATACCATTTCTGCATATCATTAAATAATATCGCTCATTGTAAAGTATGACTCAAAAGAGTGATAAAGAAGTAATTGGATCATTCTGTGGGTTCTTTCATCCATTATCTTCGTTGAAGGAAACAAGAACGTCATCAATACCACATAAAATTAAGTGTGTGTGCTTGCCGGTGGGTGTTTCGCATTTTCAGGGTTACGTATTTTACGGAGAACGGAATTCCCTTGAATACTTGCCTAGTCACTAAAGCTTGAATCATTTCTGTTTGAAGACAAAACTATTCTACCTTGTTTGTTTAGTTATAGTTTGTACGCTGAACAAGAACGAGCTTATTAAAGTTACACAAGAGATACGTATCAATGCCATCCATATATAACATTACAAGTGATTTTAACGCCATTATGCGCGAATAACAGTGTGTAATTGAATTAATTAGTGACAATTAACTGTGGTTTAGTGTTACGCTTTTCAGTATAAATAATTATATAATCAACTAGTTCAGTTAGTTGGGAACTTGTATTCAGGTAGGTCAATATCTAATTAATTTGAACCTAAAAGTAATATCTTTATTGGCATCGTTAGGAAATTTTTAAAGAAAAGATTCCTAATGAGGAGATCGCGACTTTGCAATTTTGAAAAAAATTCTTCAAACGAAGGCGATTAATACCCCCCGAAACCCGTGCTCAGACTTTATAGGTTTGTGTATCCAGGCCGCGCAGCCGAGTTGGTGAGGCGAGTAACCTGTAAATTTCGGACTATGAGGTCGCTGGTTCGAGTCTCATATTCAGACATGGAGTAGTTTTTGACCATGGGGTCCTAAGATCCCACGGCCCGGTTGTCGGTTGTCGTTTTTTTTAGTCAAATGTGGAATAGATGGCGTCTGATGAGTTATAGGTGGGATCTTATATCTGCATGTGTGTGTAAGCTTCCCCCGCACAAATCTAGGATTTCATGGGGCAGAGTTTGTCTACTATATATATATATATATATATATATATATATATATATATATATATATATATATATATATATATATATATATATATATATATATATATAACACCGGCCATGGATATAATAGACGAACTGACAATTACATTGTGCCATTCATGAACAGGACCGTTGGACATAAGAGTTTTCTATATCTGGGGCCAAAGCTATATAATACGATTCCTCAGGCATTGAGGAATACTGCTTCTTTGAGTAACTTCAAAAGAAAGATTAGGCAACATACTCTGTATTTGGACCGTGAACTGGTGCATAGATACATAACCTGAGTTTGGATATTTGTGACTTTGGCAGACGACGGGCGGTCTTTTTGCGGCTGATGTATGGATGCCATTTGGCATTTACTTTTTAAAATTTTGTTGCTATAATGGTTTTATGATGAATGATCTGGTGTTATGTAATGGAGATATTTATAGATTTTATTTTTTAGAGTTTGTATTTTTTATGCTTTTTACACTGTTGTACATAGAGGTATACTTTTATAATATGCGCTAGTTGTCCGGTTGGACAGTATTTTGTAGTTATTTCCTTTATGTGTGTGTGTGTGTGTGTGCATGTGTGTATATGTGTATAAGTGTATACGGGTGTGTATGTGAGATTTGCGGGAAATGATTTGCTTGATAGTTTTCTATCGTTTTTGTAATTTATTTACAGACAGGATCTCTCCTAAGTGATATATTTTTTGTTTATTGCATTATTTTGTATTTCTGTTTATATATATATATATATATATATATATATATATATATATATATATATATATATATATATATATATATATATATATATATATATATATATATATATATATATATATATATATATATATATATATATATATATATATATATATATATATAAACCGTATATCTTAGAATTTTGGGGAAAATGTTTGTATAGTGAAAGTAGCCCTGAAAAAAGCCTGAAAATTATTTAGAGGGTTGTAGGCCGCCAGAGGGCGTAACTAAAAAATCAAAAATAAAAAACCGATTTTTTGAAAAACCTTCTTAGTTAAGGTCTACTGAAAATGTAAAAATTAGTCTTCAGAAAGAACTAAATATTTTTTGGGAAAATAATTTTATTCTATCTTGGCAAATCTGTGGGGAAAAATCGCTTCTAAGTCCGGTTCTGCTTAACCGAATTTTTCAGACTTGGTCTTGTTACAAAGATATCTGCTGAGCCAATAGAATATTTATAAATTCTTACCATTATACTATGTGAAAACTGGAACCTGTGATGAGCACTAATAAGTACACTTGGAGAAACCCAAATCACCACAACACTTATTTCAGAGACCTTACGATCGTTTCGTTGACAATGTCAACATCTTCAGAGAAATAAAAATTCTGTGAATGGGTTTCTCTAAGTGTACTTACTTACCATTATATAAAAATTTTGTGAATGTTAGAGGGCGCTGCTTAATTTTTTTTACCAATCGTGTTTTTTCTTGAAAATACTAAATGAAAACATGTAACTTTGACCACCAAAGCCCCACTGCTCCGTGCGCGCATTGTGCTGAAAAGGGGGTACAAGGTTTTTTCTTTGTGTATTCATATATAGAATAAACCCTATAACTGAAACTACTGCCAAAGCACCAGAGAGAAAAGAAAAATTATAAAGCTTATAACTGTTTTCTTTTAACGAAGAGATCAAAACTTTGGTGCATGGTTTAATTTTTCTGTTATACATCCTCGTACCAAATTTGGTTGACATAGCTTTGTTGTATTCGGAGATATAAAAATTTTCCGGAAGAAAACAATTCTTCGAGAAAAAGCAGTACGACTTTCCTGGCTAACGAACTTATCCAAGAGACTTGAAAAGGGGAGGTACACACCAAATTTTATCAAAATCGACCTATTATTTTTTGAATTAAATGTGTGAGGCATATATATATATATATATATATATATATATATATATATATATATATATATATATATATATATATATATATATATATATATATATATATATATATATAACATATCAAGTCTGAAATGGACCCCGGATTTGGGTTACAGGGGTCCTAGTTTGCGCTCATATGAAGAAAGTCGCTATCTCCTCATTAGTGAATATTTTAAAGAAAATTCACTAAAAGGAAGATCTAATGTTAAAGATCAGCACTGCTCTGGAAGGCTAATTTCTGTGACCACTCAAGAAAACATTGATTCTGTCTATAAAATGATCTTGGAAGATCGACAAATTGGGTTGAAATACAGTGTGACCTATTTGTTTGCGGGTCACCCTGTAAAATCTTTCTTCATAGTGCGATTTTCACCTGATTTCCTTTAAAGTGTAGATCTTGATAAACTATATTTTTCGAGCAACAAGTGCCATATTTCTACAAAATTCAAGGCCTGCTTCGTCAGTTTTGAGGAGAAAGATTTTAAGAATCCTTATAAGGGATATTTTTATTAAAAAAACCTGTTCACGCCACTGGATTCACTATCACCCAAAACGGTCCTGTACTAAAATTTCATCGAGAAATTTCGAGTAGGAACGATTTTTGTAATCAACTTTAAAATGTATAATACATCATTTTAACAAATTATCGATGAAAAAATATTGAACCAGTTAATTGTCAAAAGTTGCATTAAGGTGCGGGATAGTTATTACAGTTTGTGTGTTTGTCTTTTTAGAAGAAAACTGTTCACCCCGCTGGATTCACTATTTTCCAAAAAGTTCCTGTACTAAATTTTATCGAGAAATTACGAGTATGAACGATTTTGTAATTAAATTAAAAATGCATAATATATTATTTTCGTAAATTTATTCTGCCAAGTTATCCATGAAAAAACATTGATGTGAGATTAAACTGATAGTAACATGGTCTAAATATTCTTATGCATAGTTTTCACATATAATATAAACTTAAAAATCAAAAAAAAATTAAAGAAAAAATAGAAAATTCACAAAATTCTTAGGAATTATATTCTCGTCACTTCTACTAATCCACCATTTATATCAATATACTTGTCAATTATTTCACATTACATTCATAATTACCTTTTGTATTTGTTCTGGAGTAATGGTTGCGCAGGCTTGTATTATCCGAGCCCGTAATTTGTGGCCTTGATTTGTAAACTTTTTGTTTCAGTGAACCCCAAAGCAAAAAAATCGAGTGGCGTCAGGTCCAAGAATCTCTGCGGCAACTCAGTCAAGGGACTGTTTCGCCCTATCCACCGATTTTCGAAATGTTCAAAAATGAACAACAAAAAATTAAATAAGAAGTCTGGACGCAGCAAGTGCGTTATGGTAGTGAATTTTCATAAAAATGTTTTTAATAGCAAATATGTGTGTATTTTTTTTCAGAAAGCAGGCATCAAATTTAGTTACCAGTATAACCTATATAGTAGAAACAATATGCCATGTTTCATCAAAATAACTTTACTGTTTGAAACGTACAAAAATTTTCGAAAGTAAACTTAAAGTAATCTTGGTCTACCTTATAGGTTAATAGCAAATTGAGCTTTTCAAATATGAAGCATTTAATCAAAATTCGCTACCATAACGCACTTGCTGCCGTCCAGAATGTCTTTTTTTTACAAAGATGCATTATATTTCGATGGAAAATACAAAAATGCAATAACATAAGGTGTGTTCGACAAAAAAAACAAACTGTATCACCATCCACTTATGGGCCACCCTGTAATTGTAGAAATATTGTTTTAAGATGTAGCTCAAGACACCCTATAATTAATGTATACAATTTTTTTCATATCTTGTATAATAACGGATATATTGAACTTTATTGATTTTTTACGAAAGTCGACAAAAATTATAAACCATTAAACGATAAACTCAATAGATGAGACTACTGCCAAGCATCAGAGAAAGGGTCTATTTGAAATGAATTTTCTAGAAACATTTTAGTAAAATGAAGGACAATGACGGTTGAAACTAAGACTTCAGAGTTTGTAAAACGTTCTTGTTGAGACATTTCTTTCCATAGCCCGTATTAGATTCAAGTTCTTTGCCTAAATGTTGCCAATTTTGACGTTTTAAATCGCGACTTTGACGTTTTGAGAAAAACCCCAATTTAATTTTCTTTAAATGCCTTTAACTTTTTTGCCTTTTGACCTACAGAGCTAAATTTTGATATGTAATTTACCTATAGCGATATAAACCCGTGTACAAACCAGCGTACCAAATTTGGTTGCCCTTACTTTGTTATTTCTGGAGATATAATTTTTTTTCGCAAGAAAACGCAAAATTTTCCGCAAAAACCTCGGCCGATTTTACTTATTAACGAACTTATCCAGGCCACTTGCAAAACGAAGGTATTCACCAAATTTAGTCAAAATCGGCCCATTATTTTTTGAGTTATCGGTGTGATACATACATACATACATACATACATACATACATATATATATATATATATATATATATATATATATATATATATATATATATATATATATATATATATATATATATATATATATTTATTTACGGGCCAGGAGCCCATTTTAGATAAGTACAAAAAGAAAAAATATATACAATAAAAGCAGTTAATAAAGCATACAAAATGGTTACAAGTTAGACAAAATGAAAAAGAAATAAAAAATAACAAATAAAATAAAAATGAAAATAGCCAATATAGGCAACAAATATTAAGTACCGATTAACTAAACCTACAAAGTGACAGCTGTTTTAAGAAAACTGATTTTCCTGTGAAAAAGTCAAGTTCATCTGACAATTTGTTGGCCAACACTGAACATCTAATTAAATAAGAGTTGTGACTGTAGTTGGCACGATGAAAAGCTACAAGAAATGAACTCTTTGAACGAGTTACTCTTGGTGGAACAAAGAATTTGATCATAGAAAGTAAGTTAGGACAAGATACCTCGAAGTTAATTATATTATAAAAAAGTTTTAAATCTTTTTCTTTGCGTCGAACATCAAGAGGCATGATATTAAAATATGTTAGTAAATCATCGATACCACTGCAGTCATGGTGGCGCTTGAAAGCAAGAAACTTTAAAAACTTGTATTGTACTTGTTCAAGACTGACAAAATGACATGCATAGTAGGGAGACCATACAGAAGAGGCATATTCAAGATGAGGACGTACAAGAGAAAAATAAAGAATTTTAACAGATCTGATGTTGGTGAAATCAGAGGTACATCTTTTAATAAAGCCAAGCAACTTCAGAGACTTAGAAATTATATATATATATATATATATATATATATATATATATATATATATATATATATATATATATATATATATATAACATATAAAAATCGAAACTAACCCCGGATATGTGTTCTAAGGGGGATAATTAGCGTTCATTTGAAGAAATTTTTTCAAAATGCAAAAGTCTGGATCTCCTCATTAGTAAGTTTTTTTAATAAAATTCACCAAAAATAGAAAATTCAAAATTCTTAGGAATTATATTCTCGTCACTTCTACTAATCCACCATTTATATCAGTATACTTGTCAATTCTTTCACATACATTCGTATTTACCTTTTGCATTTGTTCTGGATTGTATTATCCGAGCCCGTAGTTCTTGTGTAGTTTGTGGCCTTGAATTGTAAACTTTTTGTTTCAGTGAACCCCAAAGCAAAAAAATCGAGTGGCGTCAGGTCCAGGGATCTCTGCGGCAACTCAGTCAAAGGACTGTTTCGCACTATCCACCGATTTTCCAAATGTTCATTTAGCCATTCTCTCACTAAAACAGCGTTATGAACAGGACTACCATCTAATTGAAACTTTCAATTAGGGAGATTCTGTAATGGTAAATCATCTAATCCATTCCAGAACTCGTTCCCAAGAAAGTTTAAAAACCTGTTCGCATTCACATTACCCACAAAGAAAAAAGGGCCAATTATTCTGTCATTTAGTATTCCGCACCAAACGCTAATTGTTTGAGAATACTGCCTCTTTGCATTTATGAAGAGTTCCAGATTATCAGCTGACCAGCGAATGTGGCTTCATCTCTAAATAAAATTTTATTCAAAAAATTACGATTATTGAGATATTCCCCTTGTAACCAATAGCAAAACTCTAATCGTCTTTCCTCATTTCCCAGTTCCAATGTATGCAAAATTTTTGGCTTAAAAGCCTTTATTTTATTTTTTCCAGGCATCGCCTAATACTTTCTCTGGGAATATTAAGGTTTAGGTTAGCCGATCTAATGTTTGTCCGGGTGTTGTTGTTAAAATATTCTAATTTTTTAAATTATTTCTCTAAATTCTACGACGTCCATTATGCCTCGCTCCAAGCAAATTTTCGAAATAGACCCTGTTTCATTGAAAAGTTTGTTAACGCGTTATAGAGCCCTCCAACTTACTTGTCTGTCTGGGTGTCTATTCTTGAACTCTCCAGCAACTCCTCTTGTCGAACGCCCACTATCGCCAACAAGACGTGCAATTTATACTTTGCCTCTTAAAGTTGGGTTTTCCATAATTATTAACACTAGACACACTGACAAACTGTAATAACTTTCTCGCACCTTAATGCCACTTTTGAAAATTAACTGTTTTAATATTTTTTCATGGATAACTTGTTAAAATGATGTATTATACATTTTTAAGTTGATTACAAAATCGCTTCTACTCGAAATTTCTCGATGAAATTTTAGTACAAGACCGTTTTGGGGGGATAGTGAATCCAGTGGCGTGAACAGGTTTTTTTATGAAAAGATCCCTTATAAGGATTCTTAAAATTTTACTCCTGAAAACTGACGAAGTAGGCCCTGGAGTTTGTGGCAATATGGCGCTTATTGCTCCAAAAATACAATTCATCAAGATGTACACTTAAAAAATCGCAAAGATTTTACAGGGTGACTCGCAAACAAATGGGTCACACTGTATATAACAAACACATTGCACATTTCCTGTGAACGTGTGTTTTACATTATTCATCCCTGCTTGGGTAAAAGAACGCTTTCGGCAAAATAATTTCCGAAATGCATGAACGCTGATCAGAAACTCGCTTGCTTGACGATTTCGAAGTAAATGTGCCACCGTTTGAAGATGAATTCTCAAACCTTTTGAGGGCCTTGTCACCATGAACAGAACACGGGTTCATGATGATGACCCAGAAACCAAAGAGTAACCGAAAGAGTGAAAACATGCCGGTTCTCAACGACCCAAAGAATTCGGTATTCAAAAGTCGGCTGGCAAAGCTCTTGCTTCAATTTTCTGAGACATTGATGGGATAAACCTGATAGATGTTATGTAACACGAGAAAACTGCCAAAGGGGCATAATTTAGGGAGTTGCTAACTAAATTACGCGAAAAAATTGTCGATATAGGGCGCGGAAAACTGAGTAAAAGTGTGCCGTTTTTGCGAGAAAATGCCTCTGCTCACAAGTTTTTGACGGCGCTGCAAATAATTGGCAAAATTGGTTTTAAATTGGTCTACCACTTGCCTTTACTAAATGATTATTTATTTCCAAAGTAAGAAAAAACATTTGAAAGGTAAACGTTTTTGTACAAACAATTAAGTCGTATTATGTGCTGTTGAACTACTCAGTTTAAATCCCAAGAAAAATATTTTTATATGGTTTAGAATTTATGAACATTTCGAAATCCGTATGTCTTGAGAAAATTGAATGTATAAACTTTTGCTTAAAAAGGGTATTGCGTTTGTAATGTAGGCTTGGTACTCCCAGTAAGTACATACATTGAACTAAAGTAATTATCTAAAAGCATTGCAAACAAGAATTTATTCTTTTTGTTGTGTGTTTAACTTTATTTATTACTGTAACAATGCCCACTCACTGCCACCAGAGAGTAGTTTCAGCTCATTATCCTAAAAATTTAGTCGAACCCTTGACATTCTGTAACGTGCCCAACATCGCATATAACACGGAGCCGAAGACTTTACGCCCCTTACGAATAGCAGAATGTGCAGACATTTAACTTGCTTAAACACAATGTCACAACCTTGGTTGATGTTAATTTTACAGTGTGTACTAAAAAAGTGAAATGCTTTTCTACTGGAAGTCGAAGTCGAAGAGGCACACGTTCTTACCACTGGACCACCGAGGGCAAGCAAACGTTTAAGATGTAAACTTTAACGGTAAAAGTACATTTAGAAAATTGCACCTTGCAAATGTAACCTTGCACTGTTTTTCTTAAACAATTGACTGATTAGTCAATCTATTGATAATTAGTTACTCTAATTTGTGGTAATTTATCAACCGATAGGCAGAAATTTACCATTAAAAAGAACTTTGAATAACCAACTTGTTTTCAAGAAATACAGCTATTGACATTATAAGCCATTAATCATTTCCGTAATGTAAAGAAAGCAACAGTGCGGTTTTAGCGCCTAGTATTACATAACAGAAGCATACATGTAATATTCAACAATCTAACAAGAATTGCAAGCACTAGACGTTATATTACCATAATAAAAGCATCGTTACATATATTCGGATTGCTAATGAAGTCAAAGAATGAAGGAACTATTAAAATTCCTCATGGGTTGTAAACATGAGGAAGAACCTTGATTTCTGTATTAAATTTGAATTTATATTTCAACAGTTAACTTTTTTAACTACAGTTCAATGCTAAATCATGTGGTGCTTTTTATGTCCGTTGACATTTGTTTATAATGCACGTACAAAATCTATCTAACTTATTACAGTTCAGCCAATTCATGTTATCGATTACACAAGATCAGCTGAAAATATCCCAGGAAAACTTTTTTGTTACTAAAACTATTAATTTCCTCCTTGTGACTAACAGTTGGCAATGAGGAAAATTACGTTTTAAAATGTACATAATTTTTCCATCTAATGTTCTTAACGTACAAATCATTCCCTTCTGTTTGCTGAAAATGAAAACATTGTTTCTCTTTTGTTCATATTTTTATTTTACTTTCTTAGTGCATTTTCGTAGAAAAGATTACTAATGAGAAGATCGCGACTTTTAAATTTTGAAAAAGTCTGGACGCAGCAAGTGCGTTATGGCAGTGAATTTTTATAAACATGCTTTGAATATCAAATATGTCTTTTTAATGCAAGCAGTGATTAATTTGGTTACCGGTATAACCTATATAGTAGAAACAATGTGCCATATTTTATCAAAATAACTTATTATTTGAAAATGTACAAACATTTTCCGACAATAAACTTTAAATGTTGGTTTCCTAGCCAACAAACCTTAGGTTAATAGCAAATTGAGTTATTAAAATTTGAAGCATTTAATGAAAATTTTCTACCAAAACGCACTTACTGAGTCTTGATTTTTTTTCTTACAAACATATTTCGATAAAAAATGCAATAAAATAAGGCTGTTCGAAAAAAAAATTGCTGGGATCACCAATAATTAACTTATACAATTTTTTCTCGTCTCTTGTATAATAATAATTATATTGAGCTTTACCGTAGAAATGCGTCACCCTGTATATATGTAAACAGATAAAAACTGAACGTAAACCCGGATATGGACTCCAGGGGGCCTAGTTTAAAATTCTACTGTCGCAGTCTCTGTCATTGACGAATTTTTTGTACGAAAATTAGCTAAAAATTATGGATCGTTAAACCATAAACTTAACTAAAACTACCGGCAAAGCATCAGAGAGAAAATAACTAACCTGTTGCATATCACGCCTTTTTGTAAAACTTCGATATGTGTTGATAAAACATAACAAACACTGTTTAGTCCACCCACTAACATTCATATTTTGTTGTTCCAGATAATGCTGCTTATTCTTCTACTCAGTTTAATCTCGTCCAGCTTAGGACTTCCACAGGGTGCCCCTACAAAGGTATGCGACACCATGTTACCTCATCACGGAGGTGGCATCCCTCCACAACGAGGTCGTGCCCCTTACGATGTCTATCCCCGGAGGATAGCCAATGGTGTATCTGTAACGCTGACGTCCACGTTAGGTTTACAGTTCCAAGGATTGATGTTGCAAGCTAGATCCCTCACTGGAGAGCTGCTGGGGGTGTTTGAACCCCTAGGAGACCTAGCACATACGATAGACTGTTATAGTCATGGAGACACTTTAACTCACAATTCTCCAGACAAAAAGGCTCTAGTCGAGACTATATGGACACCGCCGCCTGGATATGAAGGACCTGTCGTCTTTAAGTAAGTATAAATATAATGTTGCATCGCCATGTTTATTTTGTAAATTGATTATAAACATTATGACTAAAATAATATAAAATATTTTACGAGACAATAATTCCGAAAGTAACCAGCATTCTGGTTCAGTCTCTAAAATGTCGAAGTGATACATATTTCTATGAATTCATTTACAGCCAACTGGGGTATTAAATCTGTATAGCTTTTAATGTTGTCCGATATTTTTTTATCTATCAATTAAATGTAGTGAAACGCGTAAGTAATGCGACACCCTGTGTACCTACAGTCATAAAATCTTAAACATCTTTGTTTCGTGTATTAAGTTAAAAACCTGACATTTTGTAACGGCTGTCGTTATAAATTTTAGATGTTACAAAAGTAGTGATATAGAAAGGAATACAGGCAGCTGCAATTTTTAGTTATAATTTATTATTTGCACTAGTCGCGTATTTGGATGTAGTCATTTGTTTCCAAAACAAAAATAATGAAACAAATACAGATGCAGCGACTTTTTCTCTGGCTTCACAAGTGCCTATTCTCTTTGCTGCAGGCCGTTTTGACTTTTACGCCATCGTCAGGCAGTAGAAAATTGGATATATTTATACACATTCATGAAACTATAATTAAAAATCCGTTGCTGCATTGGCATCAAACAATTATATAAAAATAAAATAGAAACGCCAGCCGACGTCTCTAAAATGTGTATGTGACGTTTGACAATATTTATCCTAAAAATAAAATCAATTTATAACAATAAAAGTCTGGACGCAGCAAGTGAGTTATGGTAGCGAATTTTTGTAAAAATGTTTTTAACGTCAATTATGTATTGTTTTAAAAATGACATTTGGCTGGCAGTATAACCTATACATATAGTAGTAACAATGTACTACACTTCATTAAAATAGCTTTGATGTTTCAAAAAGTGCAAACATTTTCCAAAAATAAACTTAAAAAGTTCCAGAAAAAACTAGTCCGATTTTCTTGGCCAACGTCCCTCTTTAAGCTATTTACACACATGCCAAGATATCATTATTGACAAACAGCTTTATGACCTAAGTATGAAAAAAAATTGCAAAAATTTCTTTTACAAAAATTCACCATTTTTTTTGTGGCCGAAATTGCTTTTAGTAATGTTACACTATTTGATAGTTTTGACAAAAATTCAATAACTTACTAAACATTTATTATTAATGACCATTTCACAAAAATATCACAAAAAAAAAATTTCTACGGAAACACTAATAACATTTCTGCAAAAAAATTTCAAATTCAGCCACTATTTGAGAGTAGCTGTATACGCCAGCTTGAATTTTTCGACGAGTAATACAAACAAAAAGCTCTGTGAATGTGTCATTTCGATAGGGTAATAGTACAAACGCCTTTTTACAATTTGCGATATGTGTTTGTGCAATGTGCCAAAAACGTGAAAAGTTGCAAAACAATTGAAATAACTCAAAAGCGATGAACGATATCAATTTTTTTCCTTACAAACGCTCATTGTAATTCAATGGAAAATGCAAATATGCAATAACATAAGATGTGTTCTATTACAAAAAGAAAGTGTGTATCACCACCCTGTGATTATCAAAATAATTTTATAAGATGCAGCTCAAAACACCCTGAAATAACGTATACAATTTTTGCCGGTGTCTTGTATATAAACAAAAATATTGAGTTTTAGCGTAGAAATGCTTGACCCTGTATATGTGTAAACAGAGAAAAACTGAAACTTACCCTGTATATGGGTTTAGGGGTTCTACTACGCGCTCATTTGAAGAAATCTTTTCAAAATTCATAAGTCTACGAAAATTTGCAAAAATATAGGCTATTAAATCATAAACTCTATAGCTAAAACCACTGCCAAAGCATCAGAAAGAGGGTCTATTTGAAATGGAATTTCAATAGTATTTTAGTAAAATGAAGGACAAAGATGGTTCAAGCTGAAACTTAAGGCTTTGTAAAACACACCTATTACAGCATTTCTTCTGCAAAATCCGTATTTGTTTCAGATTGTTTGTCTGAAAATTGAAAATTTTAACGTTTCAAATCGCGACTTTGACGTTTTAAGAAGAAAAATTATAAAATCTTCAAAATATTTGTTCTGCTACTTCTTAACATTTTTGCGTCAAAAAACCTAACTGTTGTATGTAATATTCAATTGGTTTTATTAACCACACAAAATATTTTGTTCTTGTGCTTTCCTTTGATCACCAGTGGCACTCAAATTTTTTTTCGTGAAATGCCTATATCTTCTTTTTTTGTTTTAACGTAAAGATGTAAATTTCGGCACGTACGGTGAGCTTGATAGTAGAAACGTACATGCTAAATTTGGTTGTCATAGCTTTGTTATTTTCGGAGATACAAAAATCTTCCAACAGAAAACCCAAAATTTTCGCGGAGAAACTAGTCAAATTTTCCTGGATAACGAAGCAGCCAAAAAAAGGAAGGTACATACAAAATTTCATCAAATTCGGCCCGCTATTTTTTGAGTTATCGGTGTTATTATCCAGCCAATCGTGGGCTGTAGAATAATAAACCCCCATTCTTTATCAATTTTGACCTAATAGTGAAACTAAGAAAACCCATTATATATCAATATATATATATATATATATATATATATATATATATATATATATATATATATATATATATATATATATATATACAAATCTCCTCATTAGTGATTTTTCGATTTACGAAAAATTCGCTAATAAGGCAAATAAAATAATAAGATATTGACATACATCATACTTTAGGAATTTTACATAGATCATCTGTCATTTTGATTTTATATTTAAAGAACTTTTTTGTCAAAATACCGTAATGCAGCAACGCTTTTGTATTTTTACTTTTCATAAATGCTTATAAACAAATTCAATTTTCTCCTGCCTGGCGGTACTCCAAGATGCCTAGAGTTTATGTTTGACGTCAATTTCGACAATAGCAGGGTTTCCCAATTCAAATAGGATGTCTTTCCACCAGTATTAAAATTTCAGCCTGAATAAAATTGCTCTTAAATAGTCACAAATCACACGGTAGTAAGCTCACGATTAAACAATCCATTAATACAGAGTGATACATCAATTTTCATATCCATTATTTATTATAGTTTATTTTATATAAAATATTGTAATGTTTTAGTGCAACGATAGCTCAAGATTACTCCACATTCTGGGTTGGTGTAGCGACGGAACCTGTAGGAATAAGTCGCCGCTCCGTCACTGATCCTGGATTCCACTTCAACCATCAAATACCCACTACTCAGCCCCCACACTTCCACTATCATCCAAATACCCAGGCTGCCAGCACTGAGTTCGATCCATTTTACGAAGGTTGTGGAAACAACAAGCTGTGCTTTGGAGCACCTGGAGATTGTGTAGCATCTAGGTAAGGGTTCCCAGCAAACTATTTATAATATTCAGACAAAAGTATTATCCTACTATGTGCTTGAAGGCGTGTTGCCACTAGCCAAGTTTCCTCAGCTGTGTTTCTACTGTCAATAGTATAGCACACTCACGAGGTCTAATATGTATATGTTTTTTAAGTGATGCTCTAAATGCATCTAGCCTTACATTTGTGCATTGTTTTCCGTATCAGAGAAAAAAGTGATGGGGCTGGCGGTTAGAAAATCGTTGGCCGTTTCTACATAGTCTACGTATATATATATATATATATATATATATATATATATATATATATATATATATATATATATATATATATATATATATATATATATATATATATATATATATATATATATATATATAATATTTTGTGCTTATCAGAGCTTTTGAGATACCATAGTTTCTAATTATGAACGAGACAGTGTTACTACAGCACATGATGTGCTTTTAGATATAATTACAAGTTATGAATTTATTTAAAAAATGTCTTTGGTTACCAAGTGGGCCATTCGCCGAGATGCAGATTATTATTTTTTGTTGATGTATAAATATTTACCACTTATCTCATACGATAAGGATAAAACCACGGAAATATCAGGTATCTATGAGATAAGTTTTAAAGACTGTAATATTAAATACGTTGGGCAGACTGGAAGAACCATTGAAACCAGATTTAAGGAACATCTTGCACAGCTAAGATACGGTAGTAGACAAGTCATGCGAGGCTCAACATATTTGAGATAATAATCACCACATAGATTAAAACAACCTGAAGCTTATCAGAAATGTTAGACAGCCGGTGAAATTAGACACCTATAAAGAGTATTTATATCGCTAAAGCCATAACAAGCAAAATTTGCGTAAACCGTTCACCGCCACTGATTAATATATCGCTGTTCACACTGCGTCTTTGATGTAAAAGATATTCTGAAACTCGGTTTTTGCAGTTATAATGGGGTTTAGGAAGGCCGTTCGGCAATTAAAATGTAGACGTAGAAAGTTTGCTTGTAATTATCCCTGTCTAGGTCATTGGCCTTTTACGTAACACTTAGTATAAATATAATGTGTAGTAGTTAAGTAGTTTAGAATTTTCCATCCTCCGATGACGCTAACTTTGTCAATCAAACCTTCGCCAGGTCTTTAAAAGATGTGTTGTGGTGACTTGGCTTTCAAAGGGTACTTTTCAGTGCTCATCACAGGTTCCAATCTTCACTTAGCCTATACTCTTCATCTTTTTCTGACGACTAGACCCGAAAACTACCAAGTACTAACCTTAGCCTCCCCTCAAATGCACAACTTTTCACACTAAACAAATCTGGCATTATAAATCCGATGAAGGGGCTAATTTAAAAAAAAATGTTTTTTAGTCCCCTGGGCAGATAGATTGCGCCAACCCTATTAATGAAATTATCTGGAAAGCTATATTCCTTATTCATTGAAAGATGCCAATTTCTAATCAAATTCAATAAACTTACCAAAACACAGTAGTTACTAAAAAAATCTTTAGGGGAAAAGTACTAGCAGCGATTTTTACACCACCTTTGTATCAGCAGGGAACACTTGCAAGCGCAGGTAAGCGATCAGGCCAAAAATGATATTTACCAATTAATAAGAGACAACTTCATTTCATACCCAAACAATACCCGACGTATTTCGCCTAAAGCAAAAATTATACGTGTAAATTTCACCACCAGCTCCGTTCCTACCCAGCCTTCAAATCATGGAGTATTCGCTGTATCGTCAAAAGAAAAAACTTCTGTGTGTTTGCTTTTAATTGCACGATCTCAAGGGGAAAAGCTCTGCAACTACTTTGGCTGCAAAATCAAAAATTAAATAAACATTTTTAGACGTCAGACTGTTAAGTATATATTGGAAAACATACACATCAAAAAGTCACAACGACCTGATGGAATTCCAGGAATATTTCTCAAAATGTGTGCTCCTAAGCTAATGCCAATTTTATATCGCCTCTTTTTGATGTCTTATAAGATGAAGATATTTCCATTTTCCCAAGATAAAGGTATTTACATCTTCCCCAAAGCGGGTCCGAGTCTAGCCTGTTCCCAAAAGGTGAGACAAGTTTTATGTGGAAAGCTGTCGTCGGATTTTCGTTCTCTCAGTTTCGTCCAAAGTTATGATTAAAAATGTCAATATATAGCTTATAAAACACCTAGAAAAATTAAACATCTTAAGTGATATCCAATATGGATTTCGTCAAAATTGACTACTCATCATTGTAGTTTTGCCTTAAAATAGACTTTCATTGAATATTTCTAAATTATTCTTCCAGACCTAGCATGTGGCACTCCCCTTTTCGTCTTACGAGTTGCCGTCCAAATGCTGCCCATAGATGTCTAGTTTTCTGAAAGGGAGGTCCTTGCATGTTGTTGCTGATGGTGTTTCGTCAGATAATTTGAATGCGAGTGTTCATAGGTTTCCGTTTTGATTCCCACACTTTTTCGTTTGCACATAAATGACTTTTTTAATGATAGCACTTTTCACAGCAGGTTATCTTTGTCTCGCCCAATAGCTGCTTCTAGCTCCTTATCAATGGAATTGGACGTAACCAACTGCCAAAATGATGAGGCTCTGGAAATTTGGG
Source organism: Tillus elongatus (assembly GCA_964006375.1). Lineage (NCBI taxonomy): Eukaryota > Metazoa > Arthropoda > Insecta > Coleoptera > Cleridae > Tillus > Tillus elongatus. Next base: position 113,167,829 of record OZ023264.1, read on the forward strand.
TTTTCAGTGTCCAATTACCGACTGGTTAAACAACTTGTTATGAATTATCGTTTTTTACTAGAGAGTCTAAGCTATGGTATGTCCGGCTGGCAGTCTCCACATATTCAAAAATCGAGCACACATTCACCTTGTGGCACTACAATCGGGTTGATGGTGTCTTAAGGACACATAGGCTTTGCCTTCGATGAAATGGTTCATAAAAAACCAACTGCCCGTTTGTAGTTCATATAAGTAAGTGAATAAACCTCAAGGTTTCATTAATTTCTTGTTGTAGAAACAACAGTTTAGGGCGTTATTCTCAAGATCCAAATAACCATATATATAGAAGTTCTAAAATACCCGAAAAGTCGCATCATAAAATAATTCACATTTTTTTAGGTCTTGCAAAGCTGTCGTGGCAGTATCTGTGATGGTCGATAGGTACATATTTGAGATGAAAGCAGACGGAGGTGCTCAATGGGTAGCAGTAGGACTCTCAGATGATAAGAAAATGGGAGACGATTCTGTGATAGAATGTGCCAGGCGAGGCAGGCTCTCTGCAGACGCCTACATGGGCTGGACTTCTGGAGCTCCCAATTATGGTTTAGCCCGACTAAAAAATGTAAGTTATATTATTGTTTACCAAATTTGTTCAACATTCCTGGCCTTAAGCAGTGCTCTGTTGGTGTTTCGACTTGACATTTCGTAGTACCAGACGTTTCGTGTCAAATTGTCCAATTATATATATATATATATATATATATATATATATATATATATATATATATATATATATATATATATATATATATATATATATATATATATATACAGGCAGTTTCAAAAAACATGCACCATCGCTCGTGGGGCAATTCCTTACTAAAAAATAAGAAAAAAAAGTTACTGTGCACATGGGCCCGGAAACGCATAGTTTCCAATATACAGGGAGTTGAATTTTAATTTTCTTTTTAATTTTTTATAAATAATTTCAAAACCACTGGATTGATTTTAATGAAACTTGGAACTTGAAAGTGTATTATGAACGTGCATATTTTCAAGTGAGAATCTGCTTACAACTGCGTCAGTGGCGTGCGTACGGGGCAACTGTAAAAATTCATTTGGGGAAAAATATGTGCGCCACTGTCTTTTTCCACTTTTGATACATCAGTTATGAAGCTTATTACATAAGCCACAAAAGCTACCTCTTGGTATTTTTTCGTTCAGGGTATCCCAAAGTACCGATTAGTCGGCGTAATAATAATAATAATAATATATGTTTACTGCAACCATAAGAATATGAAAAACAAAACATACAGTAAACATTACAGCAATAAACGTGCAAATAACTAACCTACGTAAAACTTTTTGGTGATAAACATTGAAATGAATATTACAAACATTGATAAAAAATGATAAATAAAAAATAAAAATAAAAAATGAAAAAAGTAATCGTAAAGGCACCATGATTTTTCCAAACTCTTGTTTTTTGTACATTACTCAATTGACTTTAATAACAAAGCTAAAGAAAATGTTGAAAGTGACCACCATTAGCGTCGTTACAATTATTTAACCTTCTGCGCAAAGATCTTCTTACTCTTCTGCAAATATTTTGATCTTCTCTAATGCTGTCAAATGCATATTCTATTCTTCCCAACAATTCTTCTCGTGTATTTACTGGTGTTTTATACACTATTTCTTTTAAATGACCCCACAAATAAAAATCGAGAGGATTCAGGTCCGGAGATCGAGGTGGCCATGATACCGGACCTCCACGACCAATCCATCGGTGACCGTATGTGTTGGCTAAATATGTTCTTACAACTGCTGCAAAATGTGCGGGCGCACCATCATGCTGGAACCACATTGTACCATTTCTCATAAAAAGCGGTAGTAACAACGGCAAATCATTTTGTAAAAAGTTTAAATATGATTCATGGTCAAGACGATTCGGTAAAACAACAGGACCAATTATGTGATTTTCAATAATAGCAGCCCAAATATTGATGGAAAATTGATACTGCGGATTTGCAACTCTTAGAGAGTGTGGGTTTTCATCGGCCCATGTATGTAAATTGTGAAAATTTACGATACCTTTGCGCGTAAATGACGCCTCATCAGTAAATAGTACACGTTTAGAAAAATGTTGGTCGTGCCTAAGTTTATTTAAGAACCACTGACAAAACATTACCCTTGGTTAAAAGTCTCTAGGTAGAAGTTCCTGGACACGTGTAAAATGATAGGGATATAAACTTTGATCCTTCAGAGTTCTGTGAACTGATGATGCCGAAATATTACCCAGTTCGGTGGCAATAATTCTCGTACTTGTACTAGGATCACGTTCAACTCTATTTAATATTGCCTCTTCAACTCGTACAGTTCGGCGGTATCTTCTGCGTCCAGAGTCAGCTTTTAAAGGTTTTAAAGAACCAGTTTCTCTCAAATGTCTTACAATACGTGGGAAAATATTTTTGTCAGGAATTCTTCTTTGCGGATAAGTTTCCTGATAAACTCGCACAGCTTGTCTAGCATTTTGATTTGTTTGTCCATAAATTAACAACATATCAGTCAAATCCGCTGAAGTGTACTTAATGAAAACCATCTTGAGAGGAGGAAATAATATTAATGAGCAGCTCAGTATCAACAAATAACTAAAAACGAAAATACTGCACCGTATCAAAATTTAAAGTATAGCACGAAAACTCTTTTGACGACTACAAAGCACTTCAAAATTGTAGAATTTAGAGAACTGTCAAAAATTATAGTTTCATGGCACTTTACGATTACTGTTTTCATTACTCCAACGAATCGGTACTTTGCCCCTTTTTATAAAATTAATCATATCTCCTAAGGGATACCCTGAACGAAAAAATACCAAGAGGTAGCTTTTGTGGCTTATGTAATAAGCTTCATAACTGATGTATCAAAATTGGAAAAAGACAGTGACGCACATATTTTTTCCCCAAATGAATTTTTACACTTACCCCGTACGCACGCCACTGACGCAGTTGTAAGTAGATTTTCACTTGAAAATATGCACTCTCATAATACACTTTCAAGTTCCAAGTTTCATTAAAATCAATCCAGTGGTTTTGAAATTATTTATAAAAACTTAAAAAAAAAATTAAAATTCAACTCCCTGTATATTGGAAACTATGCGTTTCCGGGCCCATGTGCACAGGAACTTTTTTTCTTATTTTTTAGTAAGGAATTGCCCCACGAGCGATGGTGCATGTTTTTTGAAACAGCCTGTATATATAGCAGTGCTCACGTATTGCGTTGCTTTTGTAACATTTTATGAACATATTTGATCCTCACTTTCACTTATAGGCAAAACCATCAACAATAACACTATGTTAAATAAGTAAACTTTGGAAAGTCCAGTCCACCACAAAACATATCCAAGGCCTGACGATCGTTAGCGTTATCAGAGCAATTCATTTTTGATATTTATATTGGATTATTATTCCCCTTGTTGACGATGACGTTGCTACCCAAACGATCATCAGGTCTTAAGAATGTTTTCTTGTGAATTGGGTTTTCCAAAGTATACTGATCAGCGCTTATCACAGGTAAAAACCTTTACTCAGTGACATGTATTAAACATGGGAATCGTTTATGACTGTTATGAGGTGTATTAACGAAATTGTTCATTATTCGTTTTTGGGCAAATATAACATTATCAATATCAGAATGTGACGTAACTCACTTTTGAAATTTTACGGGAGAACGTTCTAAAGTTTTTCACGGTATTCAATTTATTAGTAGGAAAACTCCATCAAGGTGAGCCTGCCGATTTTCGGCTATGCGTGTTTTCTATGTATGTACTATTTTAATATGTACAATTTTTGTTATTTTCTTATTATAATCTACACTTATTTAAAAATAAAAGTCTGTACGCAGCAAGAGCCTTATGGTAATGAATTTTCATAGAAATGATTTACACAATTTTTTTAACGAAAATTATGCGAAAATAATATTTGTATGTAAAATTAAATAGATTTTGCTTAACACACAAATATTGTGTTTTTATGCCCTCCTGTGACCTCCTCTGGCACCAAACATTTTTTTGATTAAATACCTATAACTTTTTTTTTCTCTTAATGTAAAAATCTTGATCTTGGTATATAGTTTACCTTTTATAATACAGACCTGACTACCAAATTTGGTTGCCATAGCTTTATTTTCTGAGATACAAAAATCTTCTAACGGGAATCTTAAATTTTCCCAGAAAAACTGGTCCGATTTTTCTAGAACGAACTTGTTCGAGACAGTTACAAAAGGAAGGGACCTGCGAAATTTCATCAAAATCGGCGCATTATTTTTTGAGTTATCGGTGTGATACATATATGTTTATATATATAAATTGAAATTGAGTTTGGACATGGGTTCTAGGGGTCCTAGTTTGCGCTTATTTGAAGACATTTTTTTAAAGTTCGAACGTCGCGATCTCCTCAATAGTAAACTTTTTCTACGAAAATTTACTAAAAGATAAGATACGCAGTTTTGCAAAATTGGAAAAATTATAAAGCAAATCGGACAATGAGTTACGTAATTAACACTTGTAAGCGCATATAAAAACACAGCTATTATAGATCTGGTGTAAAACTAATAGGTCTCTGCCTGCCATAAGAGGTGACCAGCTAAAGCAGCGCCCCTGCCCCGCAAACCTTTTAATTTCATGCTCTTAAACTACCTTATACTAATGTTCACAGTACGCCTGCTCTTTTTCATTAACAGTTTGTCTTTCTCTCTCATTCTCTTCCTCTATCTCCCTTTCACTCCATTCTCTCTCTCTCTCTCTCTTTCTTTCTTTCTTTCTTTCTTTCTTTCTTATAAATTCGAAGAAGGCAGCGAGAAACTACCTCTTTCCCATCATTAGCATCGGAACTCAGGCCTGGTAGAAGAAAAAGTATTCAACAGGCTTCTCAGACCGCTGCCATGCAAAACTTTATCCCACAGCTGAACAATTAGCACGTTGGTTATAAAAATTATTAGGAAAGATGTAAAGAAGAAGGAAATCAAAAACTTATTTAATATGGATATGAAATATTAAAAATTCGTCAGCGGCAGGAAATCGGAAGAAGCAAACAGCATAATAAAATAATTGGATATAGTACATATATATATATATATATATATATATATATATATATATATATATATATATATATATATATATATATATATATATATCAGACGTAAAGTGGCCAAAGAATCTAAATTTAAAGAATAATAATATTCGGACGGTATATAGTGAAAAGGACACTGATAAAAGAATTTGAGTGTCAATCGTATTACGAAACCAATCGGCTAGTGAAATGATGAATCACTAGCATGTCAACGACAGGATACTTATCGTAACAATTTAGACAAAGGCTTAGACCAATTGTTTCAAACTGTTCTGAATCGCGGCGCCTTTTTCGAGTTAAGATTTTCCCATGGCGCCCTACCCTAAGTAAGAGTATGGCTGATCATAATTAAGAGATAAAAATAAATAAAAGTCGTAGGTATAGATTTTGTGACACTGATAATGCTTTGTTTAATTTAGTTAAAAATATTTGAATTTTATATATAATAATTGTAACCTATTGTTACAGTCTAAACTTGGTATCAGGTTAATGAATGCCAGCGTAATAGATGATGTCCTCTACTGCAAAGTTATGAGAGACGCCCATACATCAGTAAATGGACGACTCTTTGATTTGCAGAGTGATAAATATAATCTTCTGATCGCTTCGGGGAGTCAAGTTGGAGGTGAGTAATCTATTAATTAATTAATTACAAGCAGGGTATTCTATTTCTTGTTGCTGCTTCATAATACATATTGTAACGCGGTAGGCACTATATAATTATTATGGACTGTTCACTATTCAGCTAATAAGGATGTTGTTATCGCCATGCATCGTATTGTGATCTAACATGTTTGTAAACAATCGTTTGTAAGCTACGAGAGTATCAACTTACTTGAGTACTTGATGATCTCACTAAATACAGTCTGGAATAACCAAATGAAATAAATTCAGTATATCAATTATTGTGCATATTTTTAAATATCTTAAAACACGTCAATTTTAGATTCAACGTGAAAACTTGAAAACTTCATCCCTACATTCAACCCCTTTCAAGTGACACGTTGCAACTTCAAGTGTTTACATAGGAAGTAGGGGCTTGTGATACCGGTTTTAGAAGATCTCTTCATTATTTATTAAAACATGCTGTGGTTCTGAAATTTATTGCAAAAGCTAACAGTAAAAAAATTCATCTGATTGACGAACTTCGCTACAACACACTAAAAAGTTACTAACTAGTCGCATTTCATTCTTGATAATGATAAAAAATTTAAAAAAACATACCAACTCTAATGTAGGAGATCTTCAAAATGCATGCTTTGGACGTCTTGGTAGCATCCTAATCGCAAATAAAAATGTCTTCTAACCTTAATCAACATCTGAGGCGTATCCGACCTAATCTTCCTCTTAAGTCAGTTAAATCGCATGCTTTATTGTATACCATACTTTTCATATATCCCTATAAGAAGAAGTCTAATAGCGTAAGATATGGTGATCGTGCTGGCCATTATTACGATCCTCGCCTCCCTAGCCACCGATTGGGAAATATTAAGTCTAGGTACTGCCACACATTGATTTTGTAATGTGGTGGTGGTCCATCCTGCTGGAACCATATCACATTCGCTAGAACTTGTGGGTTTGCGTCGATCAAGATATAAGTTTCCCAAAGTTGGCACGCCATTATTTTGGAGCAGTGCTAAATAATTATCTTCATTCAAATTGTCATTAATGAAAAAGAGACCAATAACATGGTTAACTATTCCTTTTAAAATATTAACGTTTTCAGGGTTTGGCGCATGTATTTCTCTCATCAGGTGTTTTATTTAGACCAGTAGCGACAATTTTGACGATTTGTATGGTTGTGAAGTTTAAAACTGCACTCATCAAAAAACAAAATATAGTTGAATAACATTGTTATCTAACATTTACATCATTTGTTTACAAAAAGACGTTCTATCAAAAGCGTCTTCCATGAGCTCCTGAGTTTGTATCAATTCAGAACGATGAATTTTTTTGATTATCGTTTAATGGATAAATGGCTAACATCCATTGTTGTGGGTTTTTATCGACTCGGAAGTATGTGGGTTTTCCTCAAACTCAAGCAGTACATCCAATTTTGTATCGTTACTCAGTGCACTAGAACTTTTTTGTACCTGCCTTACATGTCTAGGCTCGTGAAATTGCTTTTCAATTTTACTAAATCTCCCTTGTGATATAGGCGGCGTATTAGAACATTTTTCCTGAAATAGGCGAGCATCTCAATCTGTGATCGTGTTTTATCTCCTTAACCAATCATCTGTAGAATTGTTATTTTATGCATTTGTGTTGTGCGGTTACAATTACATAGTAGTTTGCTAACGCGTTTTAAAAGGGAGACAATTTTGATGTGGGGGAAATATCGTCAAATTTCCATTCTATCAGTTTTGTCTAAAATTATGGGAAATCTTATTAAGATAGAGCTTATAAATTATCTTGAAGAATAAAACATCCTAAGTGGTCGCCAATACGGCTTTCGTCAAAATCGATCTAATCACGATATTTTGACATAAGTCACTCATTCTTGCGGTTTTGCTATCCAAAAGCTTGGAGGAGGTTATACAATTTCGTTGGATATTTCTAAAGCATTCTATTTGTTGTGGTATGCGGCACCCCACAATAAAGGGATTATGTATACCTAGTGTTTTGTTACAGTGCTCCTTGCATGTTGTTGTTGATGGTGTTTTATCAAATAAATGACAAATTAGTGCGGGTGTTCAACAGGGTTCAATTCTGACTCCCACACCTCTTCTTTAGCATAAATGACCTTATGTTAACAACCAACAATTCAATACACTGCTTTGCTGCTGGTAACGCTATTCATAGTACGTTTTTATCGACTTACCCAATATCTTATGCTAGGTCCTTACCAATGAGAGTCGAAATAATTAACTCCAACAATCACGTTCTTAGCTTGTAAGCTACAAATATGGTTATGTTTAATGCTTCAAAAACACCTAATTGCCTCTTCTTTACGAAGAGTGATCTACTTGGCCCAGACGTCAGATAATTGGCAAAATAGTGGCTAAAAAATCCACACTCTCTACATTAGATATAACTGCTGCAAAAGATCTTTGCTGGCTTTTATATGTTTCCAGTTTTGCAGAAGCAGCAGCGAAAAAGCTTGGGATTGTGTCGGTTGTTTTATTCACAGCAGCTTCTGACGCTTTACGAAGCACATATACTTCTATCGTTGGAATATAGTTTTTATGTCTCTGGTGCAGCCACAGATATAATCTTGTATCTCCGAGATTGTATTTGGAAACGAGCTATAAGCCTTGTAGAAAAGTCATCTAATAGTCAATATTACTTCTCTAGACCACAGAAAAAATATTTGAGATCTCTCCACCTTCTGTCGATACTGCCATCGATATTGCTCCTCAAAATTGCTTCATTAGTCTCTCGGTTTGCGACCTTTAATCGGCAAGCCCATATAACCCGCGCACAATTTTTATGTCAAATTACCCACCTTAAGCCTCAGAGCTTTGGAATGCCCCGGCACACATCTTCCCAAAGACATAATTAGGAAGCGAGTAAACATTCATCCTTTAGAACAACACTTACTCTTTGAGAGACACAGAGGCTTTGCCTTTTATGAGCTACTTCATGCTACTTCATTAAGAAACTGAAGATAATCCTGAGGTTATACTTTTCTTATGAAAAATTGGCCTATATTAATATATAGTCCAATTACTGATCGACTACTTAAAGCCCCATTAATTAAACAAATACTGGTTGATAATACCGCCTATTTTATAATTAAATATATAATAGCGTGCACTAATAGACAACGGGATGTTAAGTGAGCCAGTCACCCTTATTTCAAAAAGTTAAAAGGCACTACATATTCCACTAATGCGCTGCCTGAGATTTACACTATTCTTAGGCGAGGGTTCATACTATAATGCTTTATATAATTTAGTCACTTCTTTGTTATGATAAACGCCAGTGCAAGGCTTTATTTTAAGATGAACCCATCCAGTCACTAAAATTTGTTAATAGCATTAAACTACAACGTTGAGAGTAGTGTTTAACATATCAACTTACTTCATTAACTCCTGCTTTTAGTGAATTTTCTTAAAAAAAATTTTAGTGAATTTTCTTAAAAAAAATTCACTAATGAGGAGATCCCGACTTTTGAATTTTGAAAAAATTTCTTCAAATGAGCGCTAATTAGGCCCCCCAGAAAACATATCCGGGGTCAGTTTCAATTTTTATATGTTTATATATATATATATTTATATATATATATATATATATATATATATATATATATATATATATATATATATATATATATATATATATATATATATATTTATATATATATGTATCACACCGATAACTCAAAAAATAATGGGCCGATTTTTATTAAATTTGGTGAAAAAATTCCTTTTGCAAATGGCTTGGATGAGTTCGTTAAGCAGGAAAATCTGCCTAGGTTTTCCCGGAAAATTTTGTATTTTCTTTCGAAAAAAATTTATATCTCCGGAATTAACAAAGTAAGGGCAACCAAATTTGGTACGCTGGTTTATATCCTTATAAGTAAGCTACCTACCAAAATTTAGCTATGTAAGTCAAAAGACAAAAAAGTTATAGGCATTTTAAGAAAAATAAATTGGGGTTTTCCTCAAAACGTCAAACTGGCGATTTAAAATGTCAAAATTGGCAACATTTAGGCAAATAACTTGAATCTAATACGGGCTAGGGAAATAAAATGTCTCAAGAAGAATGTTTTACAAACCCTAAAGTCTTAATTTCAACCGTCATTGTCCTTCATTTTACTAAAATATTTGCAGAAAATTCATTTCAAATAGACCCTTTCTCTGATGCTTGGCAGTAGCCTTAGCTACAGAGTTTATCGTTTAATGGTATATAATGTTTGTCGAATTTTCGTAAAAAATCAATAAAGCTCAATATATCCGTTATTATATAAGATATGAAAAAAAATTGTATATATTAATTATAGGGTGTCTTGAGCTACATCTTAAAATAATATTTCTACAATCACAGGGTGGCCCATAAGTCATTGGTGATACAAATTTCCTTTTTTTTTAATCAAACACGCCTTATGTTATTGCATTTTTGCATTTTCCATCGAGATATAATGCATGTTTGTAAGAAAAGAAATTCTAGACGCAGCAAGTGGGTTATGGTAGCGAATTTTGATCAAATGTTTCATATTTGAACAGCTCAATTTGCTATTAACCTATAAGGTTGACCAAGAAACGTGTTTTTTCGGGAACACTTTAAGTTTACTTTTGGAAAATTTTGTACATTTTTACACAATAAAGTTATTTTGATGAAACATGGCACATTGTTTCTAATATATAGATTATACTGGTAACCAAATTTGATGCCTGCTTTCTTAAAAAAACACACATATTTGTTATTAAAAACATTTTAATGAAAATTCACTACCATAACGCACTTGCTGCGTCCAGAATTTTATTTGGTAAAACCGTTGCATACTAAATACAGGTGTACATACTTCTTTGATTTAGATGTCCTCGTTCTCTTCTCTGCAACCGGTTTTACCCTCTACGGCACCGTCAGGCAGCAGAAAGTTAATTTTATTTAATTCGTAACATCTCTTTAATTCACGACAACTGTAAATTGCTCTTTGCACTATTTACCTTGTTTTTATTGTATGTATTATTTCGAACAACTTTTATGTAATTGTTTCTGATTATTACACAAATAAAATTGCATTGATTTAGCGTGCTGTCTTTAATTACTAAATTGATGTTTCTAGTTTATCACGATCTGGCATATGCCGCAAGTGAGAGTAAACAACAGTTGACAGACGTGAGGCCGGTGAAGACGGCATCCAAACTGTTGATTAGGCTGCATGGTTCTTTCATGTTGGCAGCCTGGATAGGCACAGCGTCCTTAGGAATGCTCCTTGCCAGGTACTATAGACAGACCTGGGTTGGTAGCACTCTCGGTGGAAAGGATCTTTGGTTTGCGGTAAGTCATTTTGCATAAACATTAATCCTTAGTGTATATTTTGCATTCTACCCACGATGATGATAAAGTAGAATTCGTAAACGGGAGTCACATACAGGATGCCTCTAAAATAATAAGACAACGACCTATTACAATTACTGAATCAAAACTATAACGTTTTAAGCGGTTACGTAATCCAAATTGCACCCCTTCCTGAATACAGTCCCTTAAATAAGCCTGACGTAAAGTTTATTTATTATTAATTTGAAGGCAAGGATGGCTTGCGAAAAATTTCAAATCTTGTAAATATGTTTATTTTATTCAGGACGCACTCAAAATATGAAGTAAATTAAGTAAAGACGACATAAATATATTTTTTAAAAGCCTTGATCACGTTCATTTTATTACACATACACATTTTTGCATTGAAGCTAATTTTCCACCATGATTTGTTTTAGAGTAATAAAGTTATAATTTTTTTTATGGCGCCCCCCTATTTTTTTCATTAATTCGAGAGATCTTTCCATTGTCAAACCGACACTACGAAAATATTACCATCTTACATAAGACATTTTCGAGTAGATGACAACAGTTGATGATGGTCCCACAAAGACGAAACGTCGGATTCACAAATTAGCAATGCGACGTTAAAGAAAATGAAAAATTGTCGTGGAGAAGTGTCATCGGTATTCATGTAGATCCACCATTATGTCCAGCAAAAAGTAATATGTAAAACGGCAAAATCCAAACTTTTCAAAATACCTCAAAAACAAAAAAAATTCGAAAATGTCGAACAGCCTTTTGTTGGACTTTTGAGTGCGCAACTTTTCTCTTATTTAACCAAGTCTGTATTTGCTACTATTTTGTGTATCTCCATAGTGGCCCTACTTATCTTGGACACACTGTGTACATACATACATACATACACACACACACACACAAATATATATATATATATATATATATATATATATATATATATATATATATATATATATATATATATATATATATATGTATGTATGTATGTATATGTATTCGAGCGATTACTAAAAAATAACAAAGTGATTTGTTGAACTTATGTAGGTATGTTTCCCCGGTAAAGACCTCACTATGCACCAAAATTCAACTTTCTTGGTACATAGAAAATTGAATTATTCAAATTTGAAGCATTTAATAAAAATTCGCTACCATAACGCACTTGTGTATGGTTTCTCACAGTAAATCATTATGTAAGATTGCAACTTTTTTTACTGTTTGAAAATGAAAACATAAAAAATCTAGAGACAAAATAGAGGGTTGCCATTAAAAAGAAATATTGACGACGTCACTAATCTAAAAATAAATAATGGTGGAAAACCGAATTTCATGCAAAAATCTGTATTTTTATAAAACAAAATCAAAAAAAACTTATGTTGATTTTACTTAATCCATTTGATATTATAGGCGTGCACTGCAATTTTAAATAAATTACTGTAGTCACAGGTTTGAGAACTTTAAATGTGTTTACTTTTATTTGCACAGCGTAATATTTTCCTTCAGTCGTATTATACACACGCTACTGATATTACTGTTTTACTTGATTATTTAAAGTGACATATGAATTTAATAAACTTATGGTTGAAAAGGTACTACTACACACCAAAATGTAAACAGTAGCTCATTTGACAATATAGCCTTAACTTACAAATTTTTGTGATAAACCATTCACAGGTTACCCAGAAAAACCTGATCTTAATTGGACTCTCTTTGATGAGTTCGGTCTCGAAGGGTTTTTGTTGTTGTTGTAAATGAGTATTGTCTTGAATTCTCAGGAATCTGTGGTATATCATTTTCCCAACACCTTAGAATACTTGTAATTTAGTAATAAAACCTCTTTTATTGCAGTGGCATCGTATATTCATGGCTTTGACATGGTGTCTTACAATGGTAGCTTTTATTTTGATCTTCGTGGAAATTAGAGCATGGTCTACTGCAACAATTCATGCAGTACTGGGTACTCTAACGACCATTATATGCTTCTTTCAACCCATTGGTGCTTTCTTTAGGCCTCATCCAGGTACAAGCAAAAGGCCTCTTTTTAACTGGTTGCATTGGCTTGGTGGAAATGTAGCACACATATTAGCAAGTAAGTTTATATATATATATATATATATATATATATATATATATATATATATATATATATATATATATATATATATATACATATATATATATATAACCTCTGTCTGAAGTTTTTCTGTTATAACTATGTGGGTGGTTTATTTTAAGCAAAGGGGCTAAATGCTGTTTGTAGGTTTTGACAATGTGTTATAAAATGACTAATTTTAATTATTTTCTTTGTCCATTTTATTAATAGTTTTTTTTCTGTTTAAGTTATTACCATATTCTTCGCTGTAAAACTGACCAAAGCAGAATTGCCAGAATTTGTGTATTGGATTTTAGTTGCTTTTGTGGTTTTCCACGTTATAACGCACATAATATTGTCTGTAAGTGTTTATGTTTTAAATAAATCAGTTCTTATTTGTTCATTATACAATCATATTTTTTCAAATTACCTTTACTTATAAAATAGGGGAAGTAGACTTCGGCAAAACTAAGGTTTTTCTAATCCAGGAAGTGAAGAATTAACAGTTACCCATTATTTTTAATTTTAATTAATCCCCTTAAAAGTTATTCATAGATATAGATAATAACTTATCTAATTTGATTGTAGATAATGAACTGTATTTCTGAAAGGAATTCTGAAAGTAGAGTTACCTCACTACCGATGAAAGATTTGAGTGGTTCCAATAGAAGCTCAGTTTTTGTAGACAGAAGTTCAGATGCACCGGTGAGTTGACCTTATTATTTGTAGATTTTTATTAATGTAATGTAACAAACAACTTAGTGAACTAACACACTTAAGTTATATTAATTTGTTTTCTATTGATCGTAATTCAATTGCTGATTACTAAAAGGGACTAAGCCATTTTGACAATTTTTGAGAACAAGACAAAACATTTTATAATTAAAGAACATTAGTATTTTGAATAAATTTTACTATGCTTTTATATATCTATCGTATGGAGCAGCAAAATGGAATAAATTCAGTATCTCAATTAATTATTGTGCATATTAAAAAAAAAGGCCGATACACAATTTTATATTTAAAAATGACATTCTCCAACGTGAAAACTTCACCGCTACAACCCCCATCGAGTAACAGTTGCAATCCCCAAACTCTAAAATATGAGGTAGGAGCTTATTTGATACCTCAGTTGAAAGGTATCTTTATTCTCTATTTAAGAATATAGCTATGGTTTTAAAATGTCTTGCAAACATTAATACTAAAAAAATAAATTCACCTAATTGACAACCTTCGCTTCAACGCACTAAAATAGTGCTGCAATGGAATCATAATTTCCACATAGCTGTGATACTCTACTCTCCTCCGAAAGACATTCTCATGAAATGAATTTAGGGTCCATGACTTAACTACAGAGAAAATATTCGTATTGCTTGACCTATAAACTTCTGAAACGTTGTATTACTCGAGTTTTAACGAAAAAATGTCAATTTTCACCAAATCACCCCTCATTTATCCCCTGTCCCATGAAGCGATCTTACCCAAAAACAATTCGAAGCGTTTCTTTGTCGGATGCTAACTGTATACCAAATTTGCAGATGATATTTCAATTCCTTCGAGAGTTATTGCGCCTACTGACAGAGGTACAGGCCAACAATTCGACCGATCGGGAAGACCGTTCTAGAATCAAGTTTTCTATGTAAATAGTAAATAAATGAGACCACATAAATGACACCCTCCCGTCCATAATCTCTAAGCAGCTTGTGCGGTGGGAGGTTACATAGAAAATACAACGGACACACACCCAACACGCAGTGATAGAAACTGCCACCATCGGGAATCGAACCAGTACACTCCGTGCACCAACCTAACCCTCGTCCCACTCTACCATGGAGATGTGTTTTGTGACTTTTTACGCCGTTTTAGCATCACTGATATTCCACTCCCACACATTCAACCCTTAATTTAATTCCAGCACGGAATACCAATGTTTAATGAAATTGAAAGTTTTCTAATAAACAAACCCTAAAACATTATCTTACTCGAGTTTCAACGAAAAAATGTGAATTTTGACCAAATCGTCCCCTATTCATCCCCTATTTCCTGGAGAAAACAATCCCAACCGTTCGATTGTCGGATGTTAACTGCGTACAAAATTTGAAGACTATATCTCAAATCGTACTAGAGTTATCGTGGCTACAAAGGGACAGACATACAGATTGACAGAAAAAATTCGGAACGCAGCAAGTGCGTTATAGTGCTAAATTTTCATAAGAATTGTACACTATTATAGTATGGAATATTAGTAAAGCTAATAATTTTAACTTACACAGGCCTTAATATCGATTTTAGAGGTCCTAGTACGCGCACTTTTGAAGAATTCGTTCGAAAGTGTTACGATCGATATCTCTCTATTGTCAAAAAAATATTGTGCTCTAACTCCTTTTGAGAATAACTCAATTTTCTATGATGCTAAAGAATTAAATTTTGCTATATCTGTAGCTAGTGTAAGTATTTTTAAAAGAAACTTGTATTACAAATTTCCTTAAAGGTATACAAAGGATTTCCAGAAGGAAACTTAATTCATATTTAGAAAAGTAAAGTATCTGCCAAATTATAAGCGTAGCAGTTATTTTCTCTAATTAATCGCCAGTATGATTTCGTTTTAGTCAACCTAATCAAACCGGTTTTTTCGATATTAACAATAACAAAATTATAGTTTCAGACTCAAAGGTGACAAACTTATTTAAACAAAAATGAGATCTTATTCAAAACGTATGAAATCTGTGCACTATTGTTTGTCCAAATGTCTAAATAAAACATAAAAAACATGCATTCAACGAGTTGGATTCGATCGCGTAACCTTCTGCTTAGGAGGCACACGTCAACTAACGTTTTATTTGCGTGATACTTTAGTTTCGGTCTTATATGGCGTATTATGTTTAAATTCAAAGATAAAAGGAACAATTTTAGAATAAGTTTTATAGGGACTTGGCTTGATTTTGTTTACATTTCTACTATATTATGCGACAGCATAATATATCTATGCTGTGCAAAAACTGTACTTGAGGCCATTCATAAAGCTACAAATATAGTGTTTTTAATAATTGATTGAATCCCCCAGTTGAATAACAATCACTTGGCAAATTTTTAATTTCGTGTCGTGTGTCGTTTGCCATAATTGCTGCCGAGATTTTACGATTGTTGGTTCAGGTAGTATGTTTTATGACTGGTATATCTTTAGTTGGGTTACCGTTGATGTATGGTTTATACCTGTTGTATGAATCAATCTACGCGTGGCAGTTAACTACTCTGACTGTCAGGCATTGGACTTTAACACTAAGTCGTCTCAACGCATGTCTGAGATTTTATTTTTAATTTGGAAAAAACTCTATATATTGTGTACCAAATTACTTAAAATTGATAACATAGGTTTATTTGCACTATTTATAGTCACATGTAGAGTCTCATACCAGTTACTCTAATACTTACAAATATATAGCGTTTTCAAAAAGTTTTGCCTAATTTTCTAACGGAAAAATTTAAGCTTAAAGGCTGATTAACGAACTCGACCTCGGTTTTTGCCCAAACAAGATTTTTTCCAAGTTTAATTGAAATCAATTTAGTATTTTTGGTTATCGCTCGGATACAACATATAAAAATTTTACCGGACCTTGGTTTTGGGTTCTAGGGACCCAATTTCGTGCTCATCTGAAGAAATTTTTTCAAAAGCTTTTCATCGTAACCTCTCTGATAGCCAATTTTTCTTAATGAAAATTCGCTCAAATTTTTGTTCTCAAATCATGTTTTCTAAGTTTTGAAATTTTTATGATGTTTAATTGAAACAAAAATTATTTTAAATTTAGTCACCGATGCTATACTTCCACACGTATCGACGATATGGAAATAAAGTTAACAGCTAATCGCGTTACATATTTGATAGTCAGAAAGCAAGCACAAACAATTTCGATGTCCTTTTTGGACGGTATCAATTAAAAAGAAGACATAAAAAGTTATCAACATTCTTCACAGTGTCTTCACAGTGCGAAGTTCGTCAATAAGATGAATTTCTTTTTTCACTATTGATTTTTGCAATAAATTTTAAACCCGTAGTATTTTTGAATAGAGAATGGAGTGATCTTTCAACTGAGGTACACATAAGCCCCTGCTTAATATTTTAAAAAAAGTTTTTCTCATAGAAAAACTCTTAATCTTGTGCTCTTCTTTGTTCTCCTGAAGGAAGAAAATAATCCTAGTAACTTGAAGTATGGTTTGTACTAGTGTCTATGAATCTAACTTGTGTTCATAATTTTACTAAAATAACTTTGTGATTTTCAGAGACATAAATATATTCTTGAAAAAAAGTTAAACTTTCACAAAAAAAACTGATTCGATCGAGCTGCCTAACGAACTTAGCCAACCTATATGCAAAATAAAAAGACCTGTCAATTTATAAATTTCTTTTTGTTAATTGCTTGGACGAGTTCATCAATTGACTCAAGCCAGATTGCCCAAAAAAACATTTTTTTCTCAAACAAATTTCTCTTTCCGAAATTAATGATTTTATTTTTTCTATGATATGAAATATTTTCATGAAAATTTGCTATCATAAGACACCTGCTGCGTATAGACCTTTTTATATTGCATTCTGTATATATCTGGTTGCGTGTATATTCTTTCAAATTAAGTATTTATAGCATTACAAATAAAAGTGCGATCCCTTATGGAATAGGCTACTAAGGCTGCAGTTTGAAAAACGCGAGGTCGCAAGCTCGATATTCTGACAGGCAAACATCATTTAGGAGAGTCCATATTTTAATCAACCAAATTCTTTCTCAAATCAGCAAATTCGTTGACGCGGAAGAGAAAAACTTCTCTACAACATATACGGTGGAAACTATACAGTACTTATTAAGTACGTCAATAATTTATTGACGTATTAAAAAAGAAAATCTTGTACCCTGGTGACAGACGAAGCCCCCAAAACAACATTGGAGTGAAGTATTATTTCCTCAATTGATATTAGAAGTTTCTAGGTCAATAGTAAATTTAATATCAATTCACAAAATTAAATGCCTATACCTTTTTTTTCTTATAACAGAGAAATATAAATTTCGGTATATGGTTTACCTTTTATACCATAAACATACGTTACCATAGCTTTTGTATTTTTTGAGAAAGAAATTTTTTTCGAAAGAAAACCCAAAAAAGTTCCGGAAACCTGGTTCGATTTTCAGGGTTAACGAACTAAGCCAAGGCACTTACAAAAGAGAGGCTGCAAAATTTTATCAAAATCGGTCTATTATTTTTTAGTTTTCGGTGTGATACATACATACATATATATATATATATATATATATATATATATATATATATATATATATATATATATATATATATATATATATATATATATACATATAAAAATTGAAACTGACCCCGGATATGAGTTCTCAGGGTCCTAGTTTGCGCTCATGTGAAGAAATTTTTTCGAAGAAGTCAATGATTCCACTCCCATCTCGCTTTCTAACTGAACACATTTGCCACATCTTCTAAAAAAACAGAAGTTGTCAGGTCACACCGAGTCAGCGATTAAAGACCCCTACTCTGGGGTCACTAACTAGCCTATATTACCTAATGGCTAACGAACCCTTCTCCACATAGTTACCCAGGCACTTTTTTTCTCTTTAACATCGGTCTATTTCCGCAACCATGTCAAATTACCGACTCCAGTTAGCAGACCATCCTAAAAATTTCGCCGATCCCTGTCTTTATATAAAGAAGGGTGGAGATATTTAAAATAAGACACGTTAGCTATGCTGTACGCCCCGTCCGAGGGGCGGAACGTACAGACATTCAACTTGCTCAAACACAATGCCACAACCTCGGTTGATATTAATTGTACAGTATGTAGGTACTGAAAAAATGTAAGGGCCACCTAGATTTTGGGAATCGAACCCAGTGTCTTTGGGTTTGGGTTTAGAGGCAGACATTTGTCAGAGTTCAGTGAAGCGATCGAAGACACCTTAACACGGAGTGGACCCTCTAAAATCTTGCGTTCGAAATCTTTCTATTAAAACCATCAAACCGTTTTACCAAAAAACGGTCTGCAAGCAAAGACCCCGTCACAACATATGCTTCCGCCGACATTTTAGTGAATTTTTATTTTAAAAAATTCACTAATAGAGAGGTATCGATGGTGAGACTTTGCAAAAAAAAAATCAAATGAGCGCGAACTAGGACCCCTAGAACCCATATCCGGGGTCAGTTTCAATTTTTATATGTTATATATATATATATATATATATATATATATATATATATATATATATATATATATATATATATATATATATATATATATATATATATATATATTATATATCCGTCTGATAACTCAAAAAATATTTAACCGATTTCGATGAAACTTGGCAAGTGCCTTTCTTTTAATAATGGCTTGGATGAGTTCGTTAGCCAGAAAAATCGGACGGGGTTTTCCGGAAAAATTTTGAGTTTTCTTTCGAAAAAATTTCTTTCTCCGAAAGTAACAAAGCTGTTTTAATGAAGTTTAATATATATATTTCCTCAGGAGAGATCTTGCTACGTACCAAAAATCAGCTTTCTATGTTTATAGAAAATTGAGTTATTCAAATTTTAAATTTTCTTTCCAAAAAAAATTTTTCTCCGAAAATTACAAAGTTATTTTAATAAAATTTGGTGGATATCTTGCCTTAGGAATGACCTTACTACCTACCAAAATTAAACTCTCTAAGTTTAGAAAAAATTGGGTTATTCAAATTTGAAGCATTTAATAAAAATTCACTACCATAACGCACTTGCTGCGTCCCGAGATTTTTTTTCTATTTTATTTCATACAATTGCAAACACGAAATGAATATTGCAATAAATACTGTCGTGTTTCAAGTGAACATTCCTAAAGTTTTATTTGTTAGGAGGGCTACCAATAAAATATTTAATTTATTTTTTGTTTCAGCATTCTGGATTTAGAAAAGTACTGCTGGCTATCTTCATAATTGTTATCTTGGGTCTTGTTACAGCGCTAATTGTTGTAACAGCAAATCCATCAATAGAATCTTCATGGCATGATTTTAAAACTTCGGTTATGAGTTCAAATTAGTTGAGCTGTAAGAGTAGGAACTTTTCAGCCATCTGTATTTATACAAAAATATCTGGTATATTTGACTGAGTAAAGCAGCTCATTGGTACATGTTTGTAAAAACTCACTGCCTTAAAGAAACGTCCATCTCCAAGAATATAGTTTTAAGTTGACGTAGGTTTTTAACGTTGCACATAAGATTTTTCACAAGGTGCGGCAGATAAATGCACAAAAAACTCTTTTAAATTTTATAATAATTATTGACTAATATTTATGTATTACCAGTTTGTAATATAGGGTTATATATAAGGCTTTCAAGTAATGGCGACAATTCTGTGATACCTCGTAAAATAATGTAATATAATCAATAATGTTGTATCATGTCTATACTGCCGTCCTACGGAAAAACACCGCATGTACATCGAATGTAGTTCTGAAATAATGGCGGTCAAAGTTGGCGGCTCTAAAATTACTCGCCATTTTTGCAGGAATTTATTTTTGGTAGATTTTTTCACATACAAGGATTAATTATATTGTTCTTTAAACATATGACAGCATGGGGAATAAAAAAACTGCTTCTAAATAGCTAAACAGTGCCACTTGCGTCTAAATGCTCTACTATCTTAAGTTTAGATACTTGTCATAAAGAACGCAAGTAACGTAAAACAAGTACAACGCCACATGCGTCAAAAGTCTCTAGTACGAAATATCTTCTATGCTTAGTATAAACGACGCATGTGGAATAATACATCGCATACAACAACACAAAGAGAATGCAGTAAATTTCTACTTACCGTACTACCCTAACTTATACCTACTATATTTTTTTTATTATGTTTCCTAAATATTATACAATACATGGTCATATAAACTAATACAAATCAATAATTTGAACCATTTTTTTCAACGACTAATTCTGGCCACGGAGTAGTGACAAAAAATAATAATATGCAGACAGGAAAAATTTCCAAAATTTAAATTTCTGAAATATAGAAAAAATGCATAGACGAGCTAGCATAAGTGGTGAAAGTTTTTATTGTGGATACCGTTACATATACAGCAATAAAAATAGCACTTATTCAGTCATCCACTTCATTGATTAGGTCGACAGCATTATCGTTCACATCCAGTTTCTCCCAGAATTTTAGTTTATGAGGTGGACATAATCCCTTGAGACTCTGGATGATCCCCTGCTTTTTCTTTTCCGTGATGCCTCTCGCTAAAGAGTTACCTTCAGGTTCCGGGAGTGGTTTTGTTCCTTGCCATTTCTTAGATAGCAAAACGAGTTCGTTCTCTGGACCGTCGAAGCATGTTTTGTGATACAAAACATAACTTCCCTTTTTTACACTTATTTCTGATATTTCCTTCAGTAGTGGCCTATCTTTATTCATTTTCTGAAGTTGGTAATTCGTCGTGAAAGTAGGCCATTTCATGAAATCTGACGTCGATAATTCTTTGATAGACACTGGATATTTCGAACAGAAATCCTGAAAATCATAGCATTTCTTATGCTTCCTCAGACCTTGTTCTATCAAATGATGAAAACTGTCTGCGGACATAAATGTGTGGCCCACTTCGAAATACTTTATGGTGATTTTATCTGCAGCAATTTCACCACTGTTAACCAAATAAATAAGGAAACTAAAAAAACACCAGTTTTTATTCTGGCCACAACAATTATCGGCCCAAAAAACTATTTGTTTGTGGTCACGGACATGATTTTTGAAAAATGCGTTGAACGCGCTCACTATATCTTCTTTTTTTCGACCAGAAATGGCCTCATGCCAAAGTGCAGCGAATGGCTGAACAGAATTTTTAGCGAGTTTTCCTAAGGGTACAAAAGACTCATTAAAAACAATGAGCCTCTGTGTAAAAATAATTTGCTTAAACATATCTAGTCGAGGGAGCATTATGATTTTCTGCATATCGACAGAAAAATAAACAATTTCAGTCTGACTTGTCTCAGCAAGACTAACGTCTTTTCTATACTCATCTCTTGATCTTTTTGCGTCGTCAATGTGTTTTTTCCATTGACAACACACTTCGCATATCGTATCCAAGACCGTGTGAACTTGTTTATGGAGCGTGTAGGTTTCACATTTTTCGCATTCTTCTTTCCCTAACTGAACGAAAGATATATTCATCTCATCTGTAACTATTCTTCTATAGATTTCATACGAGACAGTTTCTGCCGGAAATTTTTGCAAAAAATCTGAATGCATATCCTTGATTGTTATGTCACTCGGTAAGTAGAGTCTTTTGGGGGCATGTTCACGCCTGTAATGCGACACTGCAGGATGAAAGCTTTTAATATGATCAGCAATGACATTCTTGTTTGTGCCTTTTCTCAAATAACTTCCTCGGCGATCAATAGGAGGACTGTAGAATTTCCTGATTATTGTGTCGCTGTTTGATGCATATCCAAGGGTTCCCAAAAAGAAAGTTTTGCATACTTTAATCCGGTTTCCATCTTTAGATTTGAATGAAAATACTCTTGTCTTATTTCTAACAGGAGTATCATGTAGCGTGTCTGAACGTCTTACTTTTACGTCATAATCTTCTATATTCGAAGATAAAAACATTTTTTTCTCCGCAAAATTCATGTTCCAATATTTCTTATTGATTTTTTCTCTAGCTTCTTCACTAAACTTATCATTGCAGTTTTTCTTACACTTGCATCCCTCCCTCCTCACTGCATGTTTTTCAATTTTCTCATCGCGTAGGTATTTTTTCCGTTCTGTTTTGCTTCTAACAAATTTCTTGCGTTTACGCTCTTCGCCAGTCTTTGTGGCACTAGTATCAATCTTGAAAACCTCATCTTTCTTCAAATAGTATACGTTTTCCTTGTTGCTTTCATCTGGCGAATCCGTTATCTTAGATGCATTACTGCGTTCATTGGTCGCATTTTCATACTGCACGCTATCATTTCCATTAACACCATCAATAATATTGTTTTCCAGATGCAGTTGCTCATTATCGAAGATCGGAGAATCCCATTCAATAATAGCATTCGAATCGTTTAAGATAGGAACGAGGTTTTCGTCAAGCACTATTAAGTCCTCAATATTTATGTTAAAAAAATCATTAACAGTCTGGAAAACAATTCCTATGATAGAATCTAGTATTTCCTTTACAACTCTATTTGCTTCGAGATGATAAAATTTGCTCAATGTATTGAAGTCAGTCAGTGATACCCTATTTGACAGGAAGTAACATCTTGTTTCTGACTGCAATTTTGTATTGAGATCAGTCTCATTTACTTCACTCGCTGGCAGTTTCGTAACATTACTTCGGTCGGTAAACGCTTCATTGGAGGTGCGTCTCTTAGACGCTAAAACCACTAATTTTCTTCCACGACTCAGATACTCCATTCTGATACAGAATTACTAGCATGAGAATCTGTCTTTGGATTAATCAAAATATATACATACCTCACAATGGAAAAATATTCAGTTAAAAGAGAACACTTAGAACAATATTAGTAATAACTAAAGTGTGAACACCTGGTAAATGTCTGCACTACTGTTACACTACGTTCAATATGTATTAAATCTTGCTATTGTTTTTATTATACATAAAACAATAAAATGAAACCATCCACATCACAGAAGGTTAGGAGATGTAACCGACTGGTCTCAACCTGGAGAAATGACATGCTTTACTATAACCAGAGCAGATTTATCTGAACGATATATAGCATAAATACCGTAAGTGCACAGTTAGAGTACATGCGCGAACGCCGTGGTGTTTGCCTAACGATATTTTCTATAATCGCTTCGCATAAACGACGCATGTTCTCACATACGGTGTTTATGCTTAGTAAATTGCAGAAGTTACACTAGACATGCGTCAAAGTGCACTAATAAATTCAACATGCGGTATTAATGATTAGTATAGGATCTATAATATAAGAACGTGTACAATCTGACTAACTTTGACCATATTTTTTTCTCAAAAAAACATGAAAAATCACTGAAATTTATTGATTATATCGAAGAACATAAAATTCTGAACCAGAATATATAGAAAACTCAAATTTCGACATTTTAGCACTTGCGGTGTTTTTCCGTAGGACGGCAGTATATTAGACGCATTGTCTAATTAATACAGAATTAATCATGTTTGAAAACTCTGGGCCAAAGAAATTTTGGACGCCCCAAATCGAAAGAAGCTACTAAGACAAAGTGACAAACTTTTATTTTTTTAGAAATACAAATTATTATTTATTCCCTCATTGACAGATTTCTTTGGCCATGTATTAAAAAGGACAATGGTTAACGTGTAAAGAATTTAAAGTCAATTTGGGCGCTATACAGGGATCAATTTTATAGATGTATAATAAAACTGAACGATTTGTCAAAAAATAGTTTTTCTGACTCTTGGGATACTCTGGCCTTATAAAATTGTATTTTACGTGTAACTTGCTTGGATGACAATTTACAAATATTACACCTTGATGGGACCAACATATAACAGTTTCTTCCCTTTTAAAGACATTTTTAAGCGACAATGTTTTCAAATTATAAGTTTATTATATTTTAAGATACTTAATAAATAATTTATACAAAAGAGTATATGTACATTTATATTAATGATTTTAACATTTATGATAACAAATTTTGTAAATAAATTATTAACTGTTTGTTGCACTTTTATTTCACATATACACCCCCTTCCTCGACGATCGCTTGAATAAGTTCATCGCGTGCCCTCACTGGAGTAGCATATACTTTACTCTTTATCTTGCCCAAAGATAAAAATCACACGGTGTTAGATCTGGTGATCTTGGCGGCCACCTGCAGGGACCGTTGCGGCCTATCGATCGGTCTTCAAACGTACTATTTAGTTCCTGATATACTTCACTCTAGCAATGAGAGGGAGGCTCGTCTAATTGACTACAGATCTCAACTCTCCTCCGCGTTCGTCTAGACTCAAACTCACCAGTGCTAGACTCAAGGCGACATCCCATTGAGTGCGAGGCCGTCCATCCGTTTCAAAGCACACAGTGGGGACACACGACACCCGCCAGCACTCAACCCAGGGCGCTATCATCTGTAACCCCGCTCCCGAGTAACAATGATGCGAGGTCAATTGTCCATTTTTAAGCCCAGAGTGAAGGCCTCAAAATCCGGGTGCACATCACTCCCCAGAGATATACGCCTCCCTCCAGGCTCACCTGGACAAGACCCCCGTCAGTGTTTGACTCCGATTAGTCACCTCTTGCGACAGGCAGTAGTTGCCTTGGGCCTATTCTTTTACTTAGTCCCCGGAGCCACCTAATGTAATAATAAAACAGCAGAATTATTTGATCAACAACATTTAGATAAGGGTGGTGGTCAAAAGTATATTTTGAAGTTAGTTGCAAAGTTTCCAGAATTTGCGTTTATTTGTAATAAAAAGCTAAGTGCTGAAATAAATGAAGAGGTAGGAGTGGCGGTTTTTGGTCATGTTGCTTTGAATCCCAGACGGAGTACGAGCAACTGGCAAGTGGATTTTGAAACATTTTGAAGCGTCATAACTTCCACCCATAGCAGATCTATCCATCCATTCGCATTCGCATTCACATTCATACGTTTACGTTCACGGTTACGTTTACATTTTTTTTTAATTTCAACAACACACCACGAGGGCTTACAGCCTAAATACTATCGTACCGTGGGTGTTGACAAGGAGGAAAGAGGCATCTTGTTAATTCTGGACTTGAAGGTTCGGAGGAGAAGGAAAAACATGTGCTGGCAAGGAATTCCACAACTTGGAAGTCCTCGGGACAAAAGAGCGGGCATAACAAGATGTTCTATGTCTGGTGACCTGGACAGTAAAAGGGTGCATTCGCTCTGTTCCCCTGGTAGATCTGTTGGGGGCAGCAGGTGGCGGAACTATGGAGGAAAGCTCCTCTGAGCAGTGCCCGTGCAGATATCAATAAAAAAGAGAGAGGTCACCAACGGCACGTCGGTGGGCAAGGGATGGCAGCCTTTGGGTGGAGTTTGGATCACCGATGAGACGTATAGCTCTGTTTTAAATGGAGTCCAGGATAGCGAGTGTAGAAGCGGCAGCGGCACCCCATATGTGGGAGCAGTATTCGAGGTTTGGCCTTATTTGTGAAGTATATAAGGTATAGAGATTTGCTGGTGAAAAGTATTTGCGAGCCCGGAAGAGGAAACCTAATTTCTTAGCAGCCGCTTCTGCAATTGATGTGACATGTTGGTGCCAATTAAGATTTCGATCCACAGAAATGCCAACAAGTGAAAAGGACTCATTGCTTTGAATAACTTGGTTGTTCATTGTGATGGGTCTAGGGCTGGTGTATCTCTTGTGAGAAAGAAAGCAAGACTTAGTTTTGGTGGGCTGAATTGTACAAGATTTCTACTTCCCCAGTCTAATATTTTTTGGAGATCCACGGAGACAGAACCCTCCATGAGTCTGCGATCCTTATCTAATTGGGCTAAAGAGACAGGCTTAGAATATTGTATATTTGAATGGAGGGTGCTGTCGTCCGCGTAGCTGTGAACTGGGTTGTATGTGCTAGAGAGGAGGTCATTGATGTGGAGTAGAAACAAAGTAGGGGCTAAAGCTGAACCTTGAGGAACTCCTGCATTAATTGAATACAGTTTAGAGGAATGGCTATCCACAACAACAGATATGGTCCTGTTGGAGAGGAAATTTGCTGTCCACATACAGAGTTTTGGTGGTAGGCCATAGGCCGGAAGTTTATTAAGCAGCGCTGCGTGCCAGACCTGGTCGAATGCTTTGGATATGTCTAGAGCAACAATCTGGGATTCACCGTGTTGTTCCATGGACTTGTTCCAAGAATGGGTGACAAAGGAAAGGAGATCGGCAGTCGATCTGCGCTGACAGAATCCATACTGCCTGTCGTGGATTAGACTGTGTTTTTCAAGAAATTTTAGTAATTCGGTGTTTATATACTTTTCCGTCACTTTAGAGACGACTGAAAGGAGAGAAATAGGCCTGTAGTTGCTAGGAAGCGCTTTGGATCCCTTCTTGGGGATGGGTTGTACTCGAGCAGTTTTCCAGTTACTAGGAAATATGCCTTTATTATAAGATATCTGAAACAGACGAGTCAGGACAGGAGCAAGTTCTGGTGCGCATTTTTTGAGAACAATTGCTGGGATCTCGTCAAGGCCAGAGGCTTTCCTGGTATTAAGAGAAGCGAGCATCTTTCGTACCTTTTTAGTTTTGAAAATGATATCCGTCATTTTATGCGCAACATTGGGGACTGTTGGTGGTTGAACAGAATTGCCGGTGAACAACGAAGCAAAAAGTTCAGCCTTGCCCAGGGCGGTAGAAACAATTTCATCCCCTGAGACAAGAGGTGGGAACGTGCTTTTGCAAAAATTATTTCCAATAGATTTAGCAAGAGTCCAGAAGGGTTTGTCGCCGTTGGAGCTTAAGAGGACTTTGTTTTTGATGTGGTTATTAAACGAGTTTTTTGCCTCAGAAAGAATGCGGACATAGCGGTTTCTGGCGTCGTTAAATGCTTGACGATTTTCTTGACTGGGATTGTGTAGAAGCGTTTTGTGAGCTTTGACCTTTTCAAGTCTGGCCTTGTCACATGATTTAGAGAACCAGGGCTTTTGAGTGGCTGAAGAGGTTTTTTCCATGCCAGCTTGGATAATTTCGGTGACGTTTTGTGAGATATCAGAGGGGTCAGGATGAGAGAAGCAGACAGACGCCCATGGAAATGAGGAAAAGTAATCCCGCATTTCGTCCCAGTTTGCGGAGTTGTAGTGCCAAACGATACGTGGGTGTGATGACTGTGTGACCTCGGGTTGCATTGCGCAGGAAGCAGTGACCATGCCGAAGTCTGAGCGACCAAGGGGGGCGGTGACTGATATCTTATAGCAGTCAGGTTGTGTAGTAAGAAGGAGATCCAAGGGATATGAGCTGTGTGTTGGGATACGAGGAAAATAAGTAGGTTGCTGAACCATATTGGCTAAAGAATTGCTGACTGCAAAGGCCTCCGCTGCTCTCCCTTGTGGATCGGTTTTTGAAGATCCTAGCCATTCCGTATTATGGACATTGAAGTCACCAAGAATAGTGATCTCGGAGGAAGGATATTCAGAAATCAGATAGTCGGTTTTTTCAGAAAGGTAGTCAAAGAGCTGGACAAAGTTGTTGTCAGAAGGTGACCGGTAAATGCAGCAGATGAATTTAGTTGCAGCCCTGAGAGAGAGTTTTATCCATAGTATGTCTTTTCTTCCAGCTTCTAAATTGGGGAGTGTGGTGCAGGGTAGATTGCTACGGACGTATGCGTACACGCCTCCATGCAATCTAAAGGAAGTAAGGAGCTCATACCCCGGGAAATTGAGGTGATTAGTGACTGTTTTGGTACTGATTTGGGTTTCGGTGAGGAAGAGGAGTTGGCTCCTGTTAGCCTGGAGAAAATGGTGGACGGAGTTCAGGTTAGAATTTAGGCCACATATATTCGAAAAGGACATGTTAAATCTTGATGTTGGCGCCCCCTGTACACCCCTCTCCCGGAGATCCGAATGGAGGGGTACGACCTTTCCGACGTTCAGTGAACCAATAGGAAAACGAAAAATTGGTGTTCTCCTTGACCGGACGGCATTTGCAACTTTTGGTGGAAGTGCTTTCCGGCAACGCACCTGGCGCTCTTGCGGCATTTCAGACGATTAATGGGCACCCCGAAATCTATACCAACATCGCTGACAGGGGATTTCACCTACTTGCTGTACAAATCGGGTGATCAGTCCGACCCAAAAAATTACCGCCCAATCACTTGCCTCCCTACGGCATACAATATATTCACTTCTATTCTGGCCGGAAAAATTAACGATCCACATCATTCAGAATGAGATTCTCGCGACAGAACAAAAGATGCCGGAAGAACGCGCCGGGATGCTGGGAGCTTCTCGTCACTGACAAAATTATCACGTCTCAAGTAAAAAAAAAAAAAAAAATAAGCGTAATATTTCCATCGGTTGGATCTATTACCGCAAGGCATTTGATTCCGTTCCGCACACTTGGATACTCGAGGTGCTGCGACTATACAGGGTCGACGCATCTCTCGTAGGAGCCCTGGAAGCATGCATGCAAAATTGGCGTACACACCTTATGTTTCGAAGCCCGGATGCTACAACCACCTCAGTGGAACTTCACATCAAAAGAGGATCTTCCAAGGGGGCAGTATAAGTCTCCCCTGGTTCTGTCTAGCTATGAACCTGTTAAGTCATATGTTAAACAAGACATCCTACGGATATAACATCGAACAAAGTAGTGTGGGACGGGTTACTCACCAGTTCTACTTGGACGATTTGAAGCTCTACTCCAGGAATGCTGACGAGCTAGGAAGCATGATGGAGATTGTGAAGAGCTTTAGCGACGCGATCCGTATGGAATTCGGGTTGAATAAGTGCGCGGTTCTCCACATTAAACGCGGCCGACCAGTAACGGGGCGGGATATGACGCTAATGTCAGGCGAATTAATTCAAGGCCTCGCCTCTGATGGTGCCCGCAATTACTTGGGCATTCAATAACTCCTCTGTGTGAAGACAACAGAGATTAGGCAGGCTGTGGAGGACAAGGTATTGGCTAGGGTGAGGAAGGTGTGCAAATCTTATCTGTCCGGCAGAAATAAAAGCAGAGCCATAAACAATTGAGCAGTCCCTGTTGCTGCCTGAACTTGTGGCATCCTCGACTGGTCAATAACTGCTCTCAGGATTTTGACAGAAAGATTCGCTCCGTTATGAAAAAACATCGAATGCTGCATCCTAGTGCTTGCTTGCATTGCTTGTACTTGCCTCGAGACATGGGAGGACGTGGACTCCTCTCGATGGAGGCGATGGGTGACACAGAATGCACGTGTCTCAAAAAATACTTCTGTGAGTATAGACCACCGCTGGTGCAGTGTGTGCAAAGACAGAAGATACGGTTGGACTCTTTCGACCTCAAGTAGCCTGATCAAGATCACGTCCTTACTGTTGTTTCGAGTGTGGAAGAGCGCCGGCGCGCCTGGGAGAGATTAAGCTGCATGAACGGTTCGCAGTATGCCTAACGGCACCTCTCGTTGACCTCTGCGCATCAACGGAATGGTTAAGGACAGCAGGCTTTTTGCTGAAACAGAAGGATTTCTATGCGCGATACAAGATTAGGTTATTAACACGCGCGCGTACCAGCGGCACATAATGAAGCGGGCTGTCAGCGACCTGTGTAGACTCTGTCAAAAAAGCCGGAAACCATTCAGCATGTAGCGGGCGCTTGTGATTCTCTGGCCCAGTCAGATTACAAGAAACTCCATGGCAACGTGGCCAAGGTCGTCCATCAGGCTTTGGCAAAACATTACAGCGTTATCGAGTCGGAAGCCCTCTACTATAAATGCAAGCCTGGAGGTATAGTTCAAAAGTGTCAGGTCAGGCTACTGTGGGACCTCCCGGTGGTAACCGACAGAGCAGTTGAGAGCCACAGGCCTGACATCTTTCTTATTGACCAGGGAAACCGGAAGACTTTTACTTTGTACATTGTGGTGCCGCTTGACGACAACCTCGTTTCGAAAATAAGGGAGAAGCGACAAAAGTACCAACCATTGGCAGCCGAGTTGGTCGACTGAGAGAGGTGCAGATCATCCCAGTGGTCATATCAACAAAGGGGCTTGTAACACCAGATTGGCAGAAACTTATCATCGTTTTCCCACTTACTCCTGCTCATTTAAGAACAATGTAGAAATCAGCGATTCTTGCGACATCCTACATCGTTAGGAAAGTCCTACCTCTGTAACCATACGAAAATAAAATGTAACGTTTACCGCTATAGTCTCCGGGTAGACAAACAACAATAATAATAATAATAATAATAATAATAATAATAATAATAATACCTCGAGATACAAGTAAAGAGCTAGTGGAGGGCAGATATTATCCTAGTGATTCCAATAGTCATGTCGTCAACTGGTGTGGTTCCTAAGAATCTTCGAGAGAACATTAAAAGACTGGTCCTTGGAGCGCATCTTTATAAGGTTATGCAGAAGGCGGTAATACTTTCAACTGTCCACGTCGTGCGGAGATTCCTGGGAAATGAGGATGTGTCGTGTTGTCATTCAGGGCTCGATAACTTGGAAAAGGCTCCATCTGTGCTCAGTACCTTTAGTATCTCAGATACCTGGGAGGCGTGAATGTTCCCCTTTTGAGGTAGTGTGAAAGCCCTTCAGGCTACAGTCGATATTAATAATAAAAAGGGTTAATTTTCAGATTACCTCCCGAACAGTTTTAGATAAAACAGCAACTGAGAGATAAAGCTTGGTGTCTAACATGCACGCTGACAATATTCTTACCTTTTGTTCTCTTGCCTTTCCGGAGTTATTGACATTTAATGTTCCTTACACACTTTTTAACAATTTCCCAGTACGGTCCTGTTCCGTGACACCCCTTCCCTTCCTAAATATTACATTCGACATAAAGTTCACATAGACTGTGGGAATCCCTGGAATATTCTAGACACATGGGCCATCGGCCTCAACTGCCTGTTTCAGTTTAGTACATCGCTTCCCGTGCGCCGCTGGTACGCGTTTGGACGGTTTCTTATATATTCATGTGCTCGCGTCCGTTATTTAAAAAAATTTTGGGTTGTTTACCTTGTTATAATGTTAGTGACCATTACTGTTGTAGTGGTTTAAGGTGTATGTGTGGCCTGTTCTTGGTCTGTGGCATGATATTTGTTTCCTACATTGTTTTTTCAATGAGGATATTGCCATTGCGCAGGCTGTTAAAATACAAAGTCGAAGGCTGTCTACACCAAGGGCCGGACGCACTTCATTTGCTTGATTTGAAAAATGTAAGTGTTCTGTAAATTTATTGTTCTCTTTTTAAATTTCGATTATTTGGCAGTATTTGCTATGGTGTGTTCTCTTTTCGCCGTACACTTTAGTACTTATATTGTGACATGGGTTTTCCTTCCTCTAGCGTTCCACTTGTGACAAGTCTGCTTCGTCATGGGGATTTTACTTCCCCTCTCACGTGCACACAGTCAACCTCATTGCATAAAGCACGAGAACATTTTCTTGTTCATATCCCTCAAGGAAGTATCGCGACCTGGGGAATAGGGTTCTGTGCGGGGCAGGCGGGGTTTAAGGGGGATATGGCTTCAAGATGTGAAAAAGACAGCTTTCAAGCCGGTTTCTTCGCATTTTCTGCTCATATTTCGTTTTAACTACATACCCCTCCCAGCACCCCTATTCAGTCTTGGTCCCGTAACTTCCTTGGGGGTGTGAACAAGAAATTTTTCTTGTGGTTTGTGCGTCCAGGGGGGTCCTAGGCATGTTTATGAAAAAAATTTTGAAAAGCTGTTGGGAGGTTATTTGCAAATTTACCGAAATCTCGAATTAAAATTCAGTTATGGGCATTTAATTTTTTTTTGCTTCTTTAGTAGGCAAAGTAAACGACAAGCAGAAAATTTTTTGACGATAAACACCGTTTATTAAACGTAACGGAACAGAGCAAAGTAATTTTGGGATAACGGGCTGAAAAGTGACAAAACTGGAGAAATTGGTTTGTACATTAGAGGCTAAGACTAAGTCGTTGTGGCTGAAAGATAACAATTTCACTTAAAAATGTTAAAATTAACATCAAATTACTTATAAAGAAAGTTGTATGAAAATAAGGTTCTACTGTTGGATAAGATAATAGGTTGTCCGACATGCAAAAATATATTTCGCTTAATTACACTTAGAGAACTCAAGTCACCACTGAAATTCAGAATTTTTCATCCGCTGATGACGCTACCTTTGTTAGTGAAACGATCGTCAGATCTTTAAAAGAATGTGTTGTGGCGATTTGGGTTCTCACAGTGTACTTATCAGGTTCCAATCTTCATTCCAATTTCATTTGTAAGAATGTAATACAAGATCAGTTTAAAACGTTATGTATGTGGAACTTTACGTGGGTATATTTTAAGGTATTAGACTAAAACAAATTGTGTTGTAATAATATAATATGTACTAACACCAGTTTTTTTTACCTTATCCTCGGCCTATTTTCGCGACTATGTCCAATCACCGACGCCAGGGATCAGTTTCACTTCACTATCCTGAAAATTTTACCTAACCCTTGCCTTTCTGTAAGGAGGGTATGGATCTTTAACGTGCCCAATATCTCATGGACACGGGATTGACGGCTTTACGCCCTCTCCGAAGGGCGAAACGTGCAGACATTCAACTCGGTTGATGTTAGTTTATTTCAGTTTGTACTGAAAAAGTGAAAGGGAGACCCTGGGAATCAAACCCAGTACCCTTCAGTTCAGAGGCACACGGTCTTACCCCTGGACCACCGAGACTCCACAAGTTTTAAACTTGTGTTATTTGTGTTATTTTAAATAAATAAAGGAATAATACTTAAAATGCAGATATGAGTAGATATATAGTGTAGAATAGCCAAATGAAACCCCAAATTTCTAAATAGGCAGTAGGGACTGTGATACCTTATTTAAACGATCTCTTCATTCTCTATACAAAGATGCTATGGTTCTAAAATTTGTTGCAAAAATGAACAGCAAAAAAAGAAAAAAAAAACCATCTGATTGTTCAACTTCGCTGCAACACTCAAAATAGTGCTGCAAATTGAATCATAACTTCCACATAGCTATGATAATCTACTCTCCCCAGAAAGATATTTCATGAAACGAATTTAGGGTACACATCTTGACCGCAAAGAAAATATTCGTATTCCTGTACCCATAAGTTTCTGAAGTGTTTCACTACTCGAGTTTTAAATTTAAAATGCCAATTTTTATCCTCATTTATCCCCTTACCCTGAAGCGATCTTGCTCAAAAGCAATTCGAAGCGTTCCTTTGCCGAGTGTTGATGGACTGGATACAAAATTTGAAGATGATATCTCAATTCGTTCGAAAGTTATTACGCGTACTAACAGAGAGGCCGACAGACCGATAGACAAATAATTTTTGTTACAGAATCAATTTTCTATTTGTTTTGAGGTTTTCTACGCCATTTTAGAAAAAAAAATGAGAAAAATTGTCACCGATATAATAATAATAATAATATAATATAACCTTTATTTCTTAGTAACAGTACATAATGTACAATCTTTATATAGTCTTTACTACATTAGAATAAAGGATGTTAAGTATCCCTATCTTACTGAAGCCGAAGCTTGTATGTAAGTAAATAGAAAACTAAATATAACACATAACGTTATATATCCATGAAGAAAAAATACACATACACAGCACATAAGAATGACAAAGACAAAAATCAAACTTGCACCGAAATTTATCGATGCTCCATTGTTCGTAGGAGACAATAGCCTAAAAATTCAAATATAACATAAACAAAAATACTGCCTAACCTAACAAGATTAAAATTGGAGAACCACAAAAGTACATTACAAATAAAATTAGAAGTAATTTAAATTAAATTAAATTAAAGTAGAGAAACATATCTCCAAACAAAGTACTACGATATATAGATAAAAATAGAAGCAACAAAAAAATAACTCCACAACTTAAAAAATTCTTAAAGACTAAAATATACTATGCTAAAATTAAACAAAATTAAATAAAGTCAAATTCAGTTCTGCCTATGGCACTGAAATATATAAATAAAATAGAAAGAATTACAAACCAACTTAAAAGCAACATAAAAAATAAACATAAATTATATAATATATCACCCGATGACAAATCAAGCAACATGGATCAACAGGAGCCCTGACGACATTGGCAATGCAGTACGTACCCAACAGCACGACTCTGAACCATTTATGTCAAGATGCAGCTTGCTCCTACCCATCCCACTAATCCAGCGTTTAATAAATCTCTTGAACCCACCCAAATGAAGATTTCTAAACTTTCCCAGAAAGCTGTCTGTAAAACTTTGCACCTGTGTATAAAAAGCTTCTCTTACCCACATATTTTATTGGTCTTATATCAACAAAGTATTGACATCTCGTATCGTATCCGTGTTGAGGGTGACCCAACCTACTGGGGTTTCGATGCAGATAAATCAAACATTTTAACACATATAATTGTCTAGTATCCATTACATCTGCTTCCTTAAACAATGCCTTAGTGGGATATATCTTCGATCTACCATAAATAATTGTACTGTATTAAGTGGGCCCAAGTAGTTATCAAGTACACCTCCCCAGCCAACCATTCCGTAATATATAATACGCACGAGTGAGAAATAAAAAACTCGCAGATTGCTGATGTCTTGGAAACGTTTCAGGTATTTGAATCTGCTTATCAGGCTTCTTATCTTTTTTAAAACATCAGTTGTGTGGAAATTCTATCTTAAATGGTGGTCAATCCTTGCGCCCAGATAAGATACCGAAGATTCTCTGGTGACAGTAATCGCATCAGTTTCCAATAAACGGAACGTAGGAAAGCCACTCACATACGAAGAGTAAGCCAAAACTTTATTTTGTTGGTATTAACCGTGAGCATGTTGTAATCAAACCATGCCTTTACTTCACTTAACTTACTTGCTACCTTTATCTTTAAATGAGCCCATGTTTCGGCTTCACAATATAGAACAATATCGTCAGCATAGCTTATAATATTTTGGTCATCGAGTGAAGTAAGTAGATCGTTCAAGTAGATAAT
The DNA here is from genome assembly GCA_964006375.1 of Tillus elongatus. Lineage (NCBI taxonomy): Eukaryota > Metazoa > Arthropoda > Insecta > Coleoptera > Cleridae > Tillus > Tillus elongatus. The sequence goes on from OZ023264.1 coordinate 113,203,639, forward strand.
AAACAGCACCGGTCCCAAAATAGAGCCTTGTGGAACACCCCAGTCAACTCTGGATAATTGACTGTATACTCCATTAACTCTTACACAATTGGTTCTGTTAATAATATAGCTTTTGAGCAATTTTAACGTATTTCCTCTAAATCCAATTTTTTCCAGCTTATCTAATAACTTTTGGTGGCACACTGTATCAAATGCTTTGGCTAAATAAAAAAGTATACATACTGCTGGTTTAATCGAGTTGGGTACTTCATATATCTTCTCTGTTGATGCCGCCATGGCATCCTCGGCAGATTTGTTCTTTCTAAAACCAAACTGCCTGTTGAAAAGTAGTTTATATTTGTCAATACCGATCCACCACTCTCTCCTTCATTACCATTTCTAACAATTTCGCTAAGGTAGGTATCAACGTTATAGGCCTATAATTAATCACATCTAAGACATCTCCCTGTTTGAAAACCGGAATAACCATTCGCCTCTTCAATGCATCAGAAATACACCTTCATTTAATGCCGTGTTCAAAACGTAAGTTAATGGTCTCAGTAAATAGATCTTTAATTTTTTTAGGATTTCGCTTCGTATTTCATGTATGCCAGGGGACTCACCTACTTTTAAACCCTCTATATATCTAGCAATCTCAGTCTCAGTTATAGGCTTAAGAAATATAGTGTGTCCAAGCTCCTTTATTTTACACCTATAATCTTTTCTGTGATTTACGCGGTCGGCCAGCTCTTTGTTTATTTGCGAGTAGTGCACGTTAAACCTTTCTGCAATTGCGATCGAGTCTGTTATCACATCCCCTTTTGAATTTGGAATAATCCTTACTTTACCAGCCTCTCCATTTTCCCTTCCAAACAGCTCATCAACTGGCTTGTACAATTCTTTTGTATTCTCATTAAACTGTTAAGGAAGTTTATGTACCTCTTATACATTATGATGAGCTTTTCGTTACCTGGATCTCTCTTTATCCCCCTGAACAAGAAATTCTTTGCTTCGACAGATTTAATAAGCCAGGCTGTTATCCAGTTTTTCTTTTTTTGTTTACAGTACTTACCTCGACGGTTCTTGTACTGTGCATAATATGTCCTGTAAGTAACTGTATTAACTGATCGGCGGCATCATTTACCGAAGAAGCTTCATATACTTCCAGCCATTCTTCCTTCTCAATGTGATCTTTTGGCTTAGTGTAGTCTATATATGTTTTCTCTATAATATTTCGGGTCTGTATTATCTTATCTGTTCTGGGCACATTGATATGAAGCGCACTTGGATAGGGGTCCATTATCTGGATCTGTAGAATATCACCAGTCGTATCAACACAATCATTTGGATTTTTATGCTTTACGAACATATGATCTATACATGTCTGATTATCATTAGTAACCCTTGTGAATTCATCAATGTAACAAACAACACCATACTTTGCCAATATATTTAGATAGTCTTGAGTCATCGTAGAATCATCCAGTATATTTATGTTAATATCTCCCAGCCATACATGATAGTAGGCTGTGTTTGAACTAGTTGAAAAAACTTCTCCAGTCGTAACTTACAATGTTCAGGATCTAACGCATGTGTTCTATAAGCTGCCGAAACTTTATAACTCCTGTTATAGCTATTAGTATCTATCTCGATTATTCTGCTCTCGCCCAAATGTACGACACTGTACTAAGTGAGTGGTGAGCGTGTCGCCACCTAGTTGCGGAACCAAGTAGTATATTGTCACGCCAGCTCCAAATAACACAAAGTGTTAAAAAATAGAGACTGTATACAACCAACTAACAATTTAATAAATTGTCGGCCCTGGCCCATTTCTACCCTAATATAGGGGCAAAGTATGTAAGGCTAGATGCATTCTCACAACAATTAGTACCGTAGACCAGTTTCGCTCTCATTAGAGCTTTTCAGTACGGCATACTAATTGCAGTGAAAATACACCTATAAAGTAATACGGCTAAAGTAGTCAGCCTTTCAACACTAAATGAGCGGTGAGCGTGTCGCCACCTATTTGCGGAATCAAATAGTATGTTGTCACGCCAGCTCCAAATAACACAAAGTGTTAAAAAATAGAGACTGTATACAACCAACTAACAATTAAATAAACTACTTGGTTCCGCAACTAGATGGCGACACGCTCGCTACTCACTAAGTGTTGAAAGGCTGGCTACTTTAGCCGTATTACTTTATATGTGTATTTTCGCTGCAATTAGTATGCCCTACTGAAGTGCTCTAATGAGAGCGAAACCGGTCTATGGTTCTAATTGTTGTGAGAATGCATCTAGCCTTATGTACGACACTATATTCATAAGCAAGGCCCCTCTTGACATACACAACAACCCCATAATTTCTATTAGCCTCACCTGCACTGTAGAGAATATCGTATCCTGATTTCTGAGAAATACAACATCCCCAATGATGAACATTTCTGTCAACACAATTAGGTCAAAATCATGATGTACCAGACCAAGAAATACGTTAAGCTCATTTATATTTTTATCAATACTCCTTATATTATTGTGGAAAATTTTCAAGCTTGATCTCTTTGGTGTTGGAATCGCGGTCTCCTCATTAACGATTTTTTTTCTGCGAAAATTAGCTAAAAATTATAGACCGTTAAGCCATAAACTTAACTAAAACTACCGCCAAAGCATCAGATAAAGGATCTATTTGACATGGATTTTCTGGAAATATTTTCGTGAAATGAAGGACAATGGCGGTCTTACCACATTTTCTTTACCTAATCCGTATTTGTTTCAGGTTCTTTGCCTAAACGTTGCCAATTTTAACCTTTCAAATCGCGACTTTCACGTTTTGTGAATTATCCCAATTTTTTCTTTCTTTAAATGCCCTTTTTTGTTGTTAAAGACCTACATTTTGGTGCATGGTTCACTATTTCTAATACAAACACGCGTGCCAAATTTGGTTGCCCTTATTTTGTTATTTCCGGAAATATTTTTTTTTCCGAAAGAGAACACACCAGTTTCAGGGAAAACCTGGGCTAATCTTCTTGGCTGACAAACGTGTCAAATCCACTTGTATTTTTTGAGTTATGGGTGTGATACACGCAGACACACACACACACACACATACACAGACATCAATATATATATATATATATATATATATATATATATATATATATATATATATATATATATATATATATATATATATATATTGCTATGGTATTCTACTTTATTTTATGGGTAGTATATACCTGCAAAAATTTATTATAGAGCTGAGAACATATGTCTTAATCATCAGGTTGGGTTCCTTATAATTACAGCTAGCTTCTACTAATTAAAATTCACTAATATGTGTTATTTAAATTCATTTATTGATTTTCACTTGATCAAAATTACTATCGCTTTGCACAGATGGCTATATAACAATTTTGCTGATTAAATATCAACCAAAAACAATACTTCCGTTAATTACAATCTGTTATACATTCCATTTAATTTATTACACAAATTTTACGGTGTCTATTTGACACACATTAAATACAAACAGAAACGTTTAAAGCATTCAATACATAAACATAAATTGAAAAATCCTATTAAAACATTTAACTGTGCCGATATGACACTTGTTAAATACAAAGAGATATTTTAAAACATTCTTTACATAAATATAACTTGAAAAATCCTGTTAAAAAACATTCTGGTAACATTATAACTAATTACACAATTAATTAAACATGGATACTACATAATCAATATACATCGATAATTCTACAGAGATCACGGTCTCTTTCCGTTTATTTCAAACAAAATTTTTGTTTTTGAAATTTATTAGCACAAAAATATTTGATTGTTGTTGTAAAAATGGTGAAATTCAACCCGCACTGGTCAATTTAAGAAAAGGTAACACTTACTGACATATTTTCCATTGGATTATTTATTGTTCTTCCATTAATACGGACCTTGATTAATTATTATTATCTTTCTCATTTGTCCATGCCATTGATTATTAACGGATTTACTTCGTTAACATATTGATATATTTATTCCATAGTCGTAGCACTCTGGAGGTGTTTTATACCCTCACTTCGATGCACTCTGGAATCTCTTATGTCGACTTACATAATTATGACGATGATCACCTGGTCTGGTAAAGTGATACAGATGATTTTCACTGGATGGAAAAGACAAGACAAGCCCGGACCCTCTCGGACCGTTGCTTTTATTAACTCTCCTACAGGTGAAAAAACGCTATTGTTCGTCACACCACCTGTGTTTAAATTTTCCGTCAAACCTTTAACGTCTTTTTACGTTTTTTTTTCTGACGCACCTTAACTTAATACTACACAAACTTCTGTTTTTTACAAATAACCTCCGCTCTTTTAATATGGTGAGTCTTTAGCTAGCTTGGTCATATCTATTTTTTCTTATACAATAAAATCAACAGAACTACAATTATATTATCTACAATCTCATTCTCCCTACAAAACTGAAGCATTGTTCTTGGTTTCTTTGTGGATATTTCTAGAATATATAATTTTTTTATTACTCGAATGTAACTTAACATCGAGGGTTGCTACATGGGTCACTGACATTCATGTCGGGCGTTGACATCTCCTGCCAAAACTCTTTCATTGCTACATTAGGGTGTATACACTTATTTTATATATACTAGTATGCATAAATTTCCCGTTTTCCTATTAAAATTTCGTAATATTTCCTATCATTTGCTATCTATAGCAATTCCCCCTTTCTAAAAGTGAGTCTGGATACTGTTTGCTAGTCAGATCATCTTTATTCATTGACTAAAATATTTTGTTCAAAATCGCCTTTTTTGACATTCCAAAATTTTATTTTATTCTAAATCGACTTTTATGACATTTCACTCATTACAACCCTTTATTTTATTTAAAATTGCCTTTCATGACATTCTAATATTAAAACTCTTAAATTTAATTCATAATCGACTTGTATGACACCTTAATAATCAAAACATTTTATTTTATTCAACACCGCTTTTTATGGCTCACCAATTGCTTTTATATCTTTCTTTCTTTTGGCAAATCAATTGATTGTTCTATATGGTCTAAATTTATGCCATCCCCTGGTTATTTCGACTTATTTAACGTTCCCTCAGACTTCATTTCAATAAATGACAGTTATTGGTATTTTTATTTGTCATATTTTTATGGGGTTTCTTTCCTTTCAATGTTATTTCATTATGCTAAATTATTATATCTTTATACTACCATGGAATAGGACTATGTAATACTTCTTTTATTTATCAACTTCTAATAATTTATCTTTTCTACATAACATATACGGTCTCCCTACTTCTGACTTTTCACATACCCCCTATACATATTTCACTATTACTTGCATCATATTATATTTTCATTATTCATTCTATATACTTTCAATATTATTTTCAATATTCTATTCACATATATACTTCAATAATTCGGGACCGACCTCTTTGGGATCGCCCATATACTATACTTCATTTTAAATGACCGATATCTTTGTATCGTTAATCATTTTACTTCAACTTTTTCATATTTCAATCTTATCGCTACACCATCTATACAAATTCTTTCCTATCAATCCGACCCTTATATATTCTATCTTTCTGCTAATTATAATTATTTCTCGGTACTTTAACCGGTTTCTGTCTTTTAGACCTTTTACATATTTTTCTCGTCTACTGATTCCATGTTTCCTATTACTCAATAATAATACTAATAATTTTCTATTTTATTTTAACTTATTTCCCCCTTTCTACCGTTGAATTATGATTATATTAATTGACTTATCCAATAATTGCATCTAATTCGAGCATTGCTCCTTATTTATTATCATTTAAATTTTCTTATGAAATTTCGCTTTTCTGATTCGTATTTCTTTGGGTCATTATTTAAATGCCTACTTGTTTTATTTTCTATACTCAGGGTATAAATTCTTCGGGTTATTTAAATGCCTACTTGTTATATTTTCTGTACTCAGGGTTATAAATTCTTCGGGTTATTTAAATGCCTACTTGTTATATTTTCTGTACTCAGGGTATATATTTAGCTAGTGGTACTTATACACGTGTTCTATATTTTAAATTGACCAATTTTTCGTCATATAGTTCTAACTAATCAATTTTATTTATTTTAGGAGAAATTTCTTTGTCTGGTAATTTTATTATTCATTTTGTACATTAAAATTCGTCTATTCGGCATGCGATTATCCTTTTCATTGCTTAGGTCATATCGGATTCGATCAAATTCATTCAGATTAATTTTTCTTTATCTTAAATTTTTGCTTTTTACTTTCGAAATTAAAATTGCTATAGTTGCAATGACGTGTCTTATTATTTACATTGCTTAGTTTATTTCCATGCCAAATATGTCTGTTCTGGTCCTTAACCTTCGGCTTTTTTTTTTTTTTTTTTTTTTGTTCCCTCAGGGCTCGTCCGCGGCCTTGCCGCCCCGATAGCACCGCAACCCTTGGTTGATTGTGCATACCCCTAGTCTTACTCCACCCATTCCAAAATCACTGTGCCTTGAACTAGTCTGCACAGCGATTAGTAGGGTGAAGTTTTATATTGCTCTGTCTCCGGTCTAGAGTGACCGTAGATCAGTTGTCTTTTCCGGTCCAGAGCTATACACTCGCACAAGATGTGCTGGGCTGATTCCTCCCCCTCGCCGCAGAGTCTGCATGCGAGGTCCCCTTCGAACCGCCCCATTTTATGTAGGTGTTTCTTGACGGCCATGTGTCCCGTCAAGAGACCTGTTGTGTTTCTGAGCTGTCCTCTGCTAAGGTTTAGCAGCTCCACAGCTCTCTTTGAACTGGGTCCGTCAATTATTGACTTCCCATGTCTGAGCCCTGGACAGTCCGCCCAGTACACCTTGTGTTGGTTTCTGACCCAGGACTTAATGGCTCCCCTGGCAGTGCTCTTTGACACGCCCAGAGCCGGTTCTGGTCCCATAAATGGTTCTGCTGACCCCCTCTTTGCGAGACTGTCAGCTTCTTCATTGCCTTTGACCCCCGAGTGACCCGGCACCCAGATGAGGGTCACCTCATTCTGCCCAGCCAGGTCGCTCGTCTCGTCTCGGCACTCACTCACCAGCCAGGAATTTACCCGTGGGCTACTTAGTGCCTTAAGGGCTGCCTGGCTGTCTGTGGCTATGAGGATCCGCTTGTTGGTGTAGCCCCTCCTCTTGTTCTCCCGCACACAGTGCAGGATGGCGTACATCTCGGCCTGAAACACCGTTGCATGGGCTCCGAGGGAAATACTGTGACTTACCCTCGGTCCTTCCGAGTAAACACCTGCCCCCGTCCCACGCTCCCCGCCAGATCCGTCCGTGAACCAGACGAGCGCGTCCCGTGGTATGCCCGGTGTCTCCTCCCGCCATGCCCCGCGATCAGGGATTTCCACTGTGAAGTTGTTTTCCCTGCACATTCGCGGGCTCGCGAAGTCTGACCTCATTTCAAGCATGGGTTCCTTCACGATCTCCTGAATTTTGCAGTGGCCCCTGAAGCCTGGGTTGATCTTCAGTCTACCATTGCAGGCTAGTCTGTATAGTCCTAGCCTGGCCTCTCCCATAATAACGAAGTGTAGGGGGGGTAGATCCAGCAACACCTCCATGGCGGCTGTTGGGGTTGAAGACATGGCCCCTGTGATGCCTAGGCAAGCCATCCTTTGGATCTTGCCTAGTTTTTGTTTGGCACTGGATTGTGTCACCTTAGGCCACCAGACCAGTGCCGCATATGTTAACGATGGTCTGACCACCCTTGTGTACAGCCAGTGGGCCATACTAGGTCTTAGTCCCCACGTTTTTCCATATAGCCGCCTAGTGACGGCTAAGGTCATGACTGCCTTACGCAGTATTTTTCCAATGTGACCATTCCAGGTTAGCTTAGAGTCCAATACGACCCCAAGATATTTTACCTCCCTGGCCATTGGAACGCTCCTACCGTATAGAGTGAGAGTTCTGTGGCTTTCACACTTCCTCCTCCTCGTAAACGGCACGACGGTTGCTTTCTCGGGGCTCACCCCGAGCCCTTGATCAACCGTCCACCCTTCCACCACTTTCAGTGCAGTCTGCATACGCTCCCACACTGCCTGTGTGACCTTTCCTCGGACTATGATGACAATGTCGTCCGCATAGCCCTGTACCTCATACCCCCCTCCCGAGAGCCTCCCCAGCAGGCCGTCCACGACTAGACACCAGAGCAAGGGAGACAGAACGCTCCCCTGCGGACACCCCGCCGCGACCCCCGCCAGCAGAGTCCCTCCCGCGAGTGAGGTGAACACCGCCCTGTCCCTGAGCATGGAACCGATCCACCTGCAGCAGGTCTCCTCTATTCCACGCTCCCGGGCAGCTGCCAGAACCGATCCGAACGAGGTGTTGCTAAAGGCCCCCTCTATGTCTAGGAAGGCCCCCAGCGCCACCTCCTTGTTCTCCAGCGTATTCTCCAGTTTCAGCACCAGTTGGTGCAGTGCTGTTTCTGTTGAGAATCCTGCTCTGTATGCATATTGTCCGCAGTGTAGAGGATATGCTTCCAGTACACCGCCCCTAATGTGCCGGTCGAGCAGTTTTTCCACTGTTTTCAGCAAGAAGGACATGAGACTTATTGGCCTCAGGGACTTTGCCTGGTCTGTTGGACGCCCAGGTTTAGGAATAAATACAACCCTGGCCAGTCTCCATGCCCTCGGAATGTACCCCAGAGCCAGGCTGGCCCTCATAATGAGGGTAAGCACCGGCGCCAGTATATCTATCCCCTGTTGGAGCATGATGGGCATTATTCCATCAAATCCCGGCGATTTGTATGGCTTAAAGCTGTTAATGGCCCATCTGATTTTGCTCCAGGTAACCACCTCTTTAGCGACTGTCCAGTCTACTCTAGATGCCCGCCTATAAGGCGCCTCTATTTCTGAGTGTTCCCAGTCCGGAGGTGATTGGTTTATTATGTTACAGCCGGGGAAGTGCGTCTGGAGTAAAATTTCCATAGTTTCCTCCCCCGAGCTTGTAAAGCCTCCCGTGGGTGTTCTAAGGGAGCCTATGTTAGTCTGAGGGCCCTTAGACAGGATCTTGTGTAGTCGAGCACTCTCGGACGTGTTTTCCACTTCTTCGCAGTGCCTCCTCCACGACTCCTTCTTGGCGTCCCTCAGTCTTTTGTTATAGGTCGATAGGGCCTGTCTATATTCATCCCATGCTCCCGACCTTTTGGCCGCGTTAAACAGCTTACGAACCTGCGTCCTCCTTTGCCTGAGGTCCTCGTTCCACCATGGGACGTTCCTGGTGGACACCCTCATTTTCAGGGGGCAGTTGGCGTTATAGGCCGAGGTAATTGCGTCTCGCAATTGGACTGCTGCAATCTCGAGGTCTATTGAATCCCTTATGGCCCTCTCAACCCCCCGCAGTTCCACAGCTAGGTCTGCCCTGTAGGCTTCCCAGTCCGCCTTGCGGGGGTCCCGGTACCATACCGTTTCTCTTTCGACTTTGGCGATTTCAAACCGGATGTATCTGTGGTCTGAGCTACTCACTTCCCCAGACACAGCCCAGCTTTTAACAAAGTCACCCAGAAACTGGGTGGAAACTGTTAGGTCTAAAACTTCCTCACGCCGTGTTGTGACGAATGTCGGTTTATTACCTCTATTCAATATGTCTAAATTAAATTTCATAAAGAATTGTAAAAGTGCCTCACCCCTAGAGTTTGTGTCCGAGCTACCCCACAACTCATGGTGCGCATTCGCATCCATGCCGATGATGGTCTGCCATCCACCTGCTCTGCTACCCACCATCAGCTGCTCCAATTCGTTGGGTGGAGGAGGGTCCGTGCTGTCCCCTGGCAGATAGGCTGACGCGACAGTAATGTCCCTCAGCCCATCCGCTCCTCCACATCGGATTTTGATCGTTGCCAGGTCCCTGGAACAGAAATTCATTAGAGGGAGAAACTCTATCCCTTCCCTGACAAAAATGCAGGCCCTCGGATTCTCGCTGGACCTGCTGTAGATGAGCTTTCCATTAGCTCCGCCGAGTCCCTTGATCTCTCCTTTGTAGGAGTACGGTTCCTGGATGAGGGCCACATCCGTGTTCCTCAGAGCCATTAGTAGTCCGGCCGTGGCTGCCCTACTGTGTTGGAGGTTGACCTGAAGGAACCTAAGTCCCATTAACCCTTAATTGCTTCCCCAGTGGGCGGAAGCTAACCCTTCCCATGCCCCAGAATGCCTTGAAGGAGGTTCCTTCAAGGGCTCTGTAAGATGTCGGGTCGATCGAGAAGGCGAGCGTCTGTCCTTTCTCCTCTGCCTTCCTGCTTAGAACCGACCAGTGTTGCGTCCCCAGTTCAGGGTTCTGGATCTTAAGTCTGCTGATCACCGTCTCCTGCGGGACGGTGTCAGGGATCCGTACGAGGACCTTGCGTCTCTTTGGGAGTTCCTTGGGCTCGACGGCTGTCAAGTCCGCCCCCTCCCAAATCTGACCGAGGCCCCCGATCGTTTTCCGCAGCCAGTCCCGCGACTGCGGGCCGGCACAGGTTATCCAGAGGATGCCCCCCGTCAGGCGCGTCCGGTGGAACTGAGGCGGGCTCTCCCCTTCCTGAAGAGAGTCCACTGCAGCTACCACCGCAGCCTGGATCAGGTCCGCCTTCCCCTGATCTAGCGTGACCTCAGGATGGCGTCTGTCAATCACCGCCATCCCGAGGCCCTCCGCAGCCTCCCTGTAAGAGCCAGTCTGCGCCGGTGTTCCGGCCTTAGTTCCTTTGGGAGGTCTGTCTGTAGTAGGCGTGCTAGAGCCAGAGCGCGGCGTCTTCCGACTCGCACTCTCCTCTTGCGCCTTTACAGGCACCCTGGCCCTTTTGGAACGTCTGTCTGTAGTGGGCGTGCTAGAGTTCGAGCGCGTCCTCTTCTGACCCGCACTCCCCTCTTGCGCCTTTACAGGTTTCTCGACCGTCCAGGTCCCGGCCGCCATTTTTTGCGCCCTCCGGAGCTTCTTTCTTTGCGCCCCGGAAAGACGCTTGGACTGCCGGGGCAGTCCCTCTACTCTAACAGTAGAGTCCTCACTGGTGGAGGGGCCCCCGGAGTCCGCGGAGCTCGCCGCCCTCCGGTGGGACCCAGCCTCCAGCTTGGGTGTCGGGGACAGGTCTCTGGCCGAAGCTACCCCCTGATCCCCCGTATCTACGCCGGTCGTGGGACCTCCAGAGTCCGCTGCCGCACCCTGGCTCGTCTCCGTTTCCGGGATAGACTCAAGGCTCAAGTCTGTAGCCGGAGCCACTCCTCGAGCCTCATTGGTTTTGGTTTTATATGTATTTATAATCTTAATGTTGTTCCCACGAGAATGGGGGAAATACTGTCCACACCATCAGAACCCCCTGTGTGGTGCAAGGCGGGTTACTCTGGAGGGTTGCCTGGTACTCCAGAGGTTCCGTTCACGACACCATCGCCCTGGTGCCATCCATCCATAGGCACGGGTCACGTGACACCGTAGATTGGGGGAGTTTAGTTCGACCTCATTGTCTAGATCCGTCATGTTTAGTTATTAGCAGGGTCACCTCGTGCAGGATGCGGATTTTTACCGCGCATGACGGTCTTGGGGAAAGCTTCATCGGGAGTTTATGTTGTTATTTCCACTTCCTCAGCTTGCCCCCTGGAGTCCTTTGGCCCGCGACTCCTTAACCCCACCTTCGGCTTATAAGTTTTAAATTTATTATACTTTCCAGAATCTTTGTTTTTATAAAATTTTTGACTATGATTGTATTTGTATTTATTGTGAAAATTATTGTTTTTAACGAAAAGGTTTCTAAATTTATAATTGCGGCTATTGCTATTATTTTCTGCATAATTTTTATTACATTGAAGCATAGTTTCATGTTTCTGGTCACTTTCAATTTTGATACAGTAAAAATAATGTGTTGCCCTTATTAATTTTTCTTCGGCAGTATATATGAATTTTTCCGGGCTCATTTCTAGTATATTTTCGTCCGGTAGTAATTCCTCTTCTATGTATTTTTCTGGGCTTGTTTCTGGTATATTCTCTTCGATTTTAATTAGTTGTTCATCAGTTTCCTGCTCGACTCGGGCTTCATTTCCGTCAATTGGCTCCACACGCGTTTCGACCTTTTTAATGTCGTACCTCATCATTTCCGTTTCTTCCTGTATTTCCTCACGGCACGACTGTATTACTGTGTCCAGTTCCGTCTTGATTATTTCATGGCTTTCTTGGCATTTTTCTAGCGTTACTGTTACCTCAGTATCCAGTTGATAAATTTTATTCACTTCTGTTAAAATCTCCGTTTTGTTTTGTTGTATATTTTCATACAATCTCCTAAAATTTTCATCCGTATGTTTAATATATTCTTTTTGTTGTTTTTCCAACTTGCCCATATCTTGTCTAATTTCATTTTTGTTTTCTTGGTTTTGCTCTTTGTCTTCTTCCATTTTCTTGAACAAAACGGCGAATAACTTGTCCATTTTTGATTCTTCCTCCTGTCCTTTTACTGTTTCCTCCAGAGGCCTTTCTTTGACAGCGCTATTCTGTCCCTTTTCTTTTTCTATTATAAAGGTTTCATCGCCCCGATATTCGGTTTCTTCTTCTTCCTGCGATATGGTCCCTTCTTCCGAACTCGCTTTACGTCCCCTCCATTCCGTGAACTGTTTAGGTTTTTGTGGTTCTGGCTCTGCCATTTTCTCCGGATCTTCAGGTACGCTGATTATAGGTTCTTCAGATTCTGGCCCAATTGGTTTATCACTTTCTAACTGTTTTTCCCCGGACATTTTCAAGCTTGATTTATTTACTTTCCTTGTGAATTTAAAATTTAATTGTCCCCCTTTCTAAGCTTTGACCCTTTCAAATACACCACCTATATTTATTTTCCATAAAACAATTGGTTATATGACGTGCAACTTACTGTTTCATATTAAAATATCATACGGTATTAGAATTTTTGCTAATTTTCAATAAATTGGTTGAATTGATTTATTTTAACTATACTGTATTTAAATGAGTCGTGCTAATTTATTTTAAATTGGTTTACTTCTAAATCCCTTGTGTTAAAATACTATTACGTTTTTATGAAAATTTGCTTTATTCTAACGTAATCAAAATTTTATTAAAATTTAACAGAAACCCTGTATTTGTGCCAATCATGTGCTATATTGCGAACAAATGTTTATTTTATTAAAATTTTCTATGAAAATAAATTTATTTTTGGCACAAAAAAAAATTTTTTATGCACCACTGTTGGGCCGCCATTTTGCTATGTTCTTGGCGGACCAACTTGATTTTAAGTTATGATGGTTTGAAACTAATTTTTTTTTTTTTTTTATGAAAATAAATTAACTTAGACCAAAAAAAAATATTTGATAATTATATGATTATGTATTTTTTTTAAAGCCCTTTAGTTGCGGCGCCATTTTGCTAATTGGCGACCTGCAACGTTTATTTTATTTGAAATTTTCTATGAAAAAATAATTTTATTTTTACACACAATTTTTTTTTTTTTTTTTTAAATCATGTTCTTTTTTAGGTCAAATTTTTCTAAAAGTCCCACGACTTGGGTGCCATTTTGCTAGGGTATTCTACTTTATTTTATGGGTAGTATATACCTGCAAAAATTTATTATAGAGCTGAGAACATATGTCTTAATCATCAGGTTGGGTTCCTTATAATTACAGCTAGCTTCTACTAATTAAAATTCACTAATATGTGTTATTTAAATTCATTTATTGATTTTCACTTGATCAAAATTACTATCGCTTTGCACAGATGGCTATATAACAATTTTGCTGATTAAATATCAACCAAAAACAATACTTCCGTTAATTACAATCTGTTATACATTCCATTTAATTTATTACACAAATTTTACGGTGTCTATTTGACACACATTAAATACAAACAGAAACGTTTAAAGCATTCAATACATAAACATAAATTGAAAAATCCTATTAAAACATTTAACTGTGCCGATATGACACTTGTTAAATACAAAGAGATATTTTAAAACATTCTTTACATAAATATAACTTGAAAAATCCTATTAAAAAACATTCTGGTAACATTATAACTAATTACACAATTAATTAAACATGGATACTACATAATCAATATACATCGATAATTCTACAGAGATCACGGTCTCTTTCCGTTTATTTCAAACAAAATTTTTGTTTTTGAAATTTATTAGCACAAAAATATTTGATTGTTGTTGTAAAAATGGTGAAATTCAACCCGCACTGGTCAATTTAAGAAAAGGTAACACTTACTGACATATTTTCCATTGGATTATTTATTGTTCTTCCATTAATACGGACCTTGATTAATTATTATTATCTTTCTCATTTGTCCATGCCATTGATTATTAACGGATTTACTTCGTTAACATATTGATATATTTATTCCATAGTCGTAGCACTCTGGAGGTGTTTTATACCCTCACTTCGATGCACTCTGAAATCTCTTATGTCGACTTACATAATTATGACGATGATCACCTGGTCTGGTAAAGTGATACAGATGATTTTCACTGGATGGAAAAGACAAGACAAGCCCGGACCCTCTCGGACCGTTGCTTTTATTAACTCTCCTACAGGTGAAAAAACGCTATTGTTCGTCACACCACCTGTGTTTAAATTTTCCGTCAAACCTTTAACGTCTTTTTACGTTTTTTTTTCTGACGCACCTTAACTTAATACTACACAAACTTCTGTTTTTTACAAATAACCTCCGCTCTTTTAATATGGTGAGTCTTTAGCTAGCTTGGTCATATCTATTTTTTCTTATACAATAAAATCAACAGAACTACAATTATATTATCTACAATCTCATTCTCCCTACAAAACTGAAGCATTGTTCTTGGTTTCTTTGTGGATATTTCTAGAATATATAATTTTTTTATTACTCGAATGTAACTTAACATCGAGGGTTGCTACATGGGTCACTGACATTCATGTCGGGCGTTGACATCTCCTGCCAAAACTCTTTCATTGCTACATTAGGGTGTATACACTTATTTTATATATACTAGTATGCATAAATTTCCCGTTTTCCTATTAAAATTTCGTAATATTTCCTATCATTTGCTATCTATAGCAATATATATATATATATATATATATATATATATATATATATATATATATATATATATATATATATATATATATATATATATATACATCTATATATATATATATATTATATATATATATATATATATATATATATATATATATATATATATATATATATATATATATATATGAAAAAAAGTTCCCATAAACATAGGTGCTAAAGTGCATTGTTTCCAAGATACAAGGTATTAAATTTTTTTGTAAAATAACGATTTTTTTTAATAATTCAAATATCTTCTCACCGATTGTTTTGAAATTTGGCAGCGTTGTTTGTAGTAATAATGGGCTGATTTGACCCTAATTAGATAAAGATTGTTAAGTCCATTGGCATTAGGGGGACACCTCAAGAAAAATTGTTGTTCGTGTTTGTGATTTTCTGTATGATAAATGGACATGCCATAAGAAGGTTTTTATTTTTTATCGTGTAAACGATTCAAGATACGGAGAAATGTCAAGACAAAAAACTTGTAGTTTTAGTTTTTTTATCTCAAAACAATATACAAATCATATTGCAGTCAGTGGCGTACATTTTTATGCCACTAAATTTTGTTGGGGTGCGTCCCCCCCCCCCCCCAAAAAAAAAACACCAATGCACTTAACAATCAGTATCTAATTAGGGCCAAATCAGCTAATTAATAATACAAAAACGTTGCCAAATTTCGAAACAATCGGTGAGGAAATATTTGAATTATTAAAAAAATAGTTAATTTACAAAAAAAAAAGTAACACCTTGTATCTCGGAAACAATGCATTTTAGCACCTATGTTTATGAGAACTTTTTTTCATAAAATAACCTGGGAAATCAATCCCTTAAATATTGCCCCATCTTTTTTAAACACCCTATATATATATATATATATATATATATATATATATATATATATATATATATATATATATATATATATATATATATATATATATATATATATATATATAGACATATAAAAATTGAAAGTGACCCTGGATATGGGTTCTAGGGGGCCTAGTTCACGCTTATTTGAAGAAATTTTTTCAAAATTCGAAAGTCATGATCTCCTCATTAGTGAATTTTTTTAAAGAAAATTCTCTAATAATATGGAACCGAATAATTTAACAGTAACTATAATATTAATATTCAAACGATGCTGTTTTGCTTAAAGCATTTTCAGCATTTTCATGTTTTTCAAATAGTGTACCCCGTTGAGCTATCCAATTTATAAACAGTTAAACTGGAAGTCGAAATTTGTCTATTAGCGAAATATACGAACATTCGCTAAGAACATGACGTACGTTTGGATATTTGAATGACCATTTAGTCGTGCCATGTTGATATTTAAAGTTCTCCTATGTTTAAATATTAACAAACTACGACTTAACATATGACATGCTTTTAGTGATTTTTCGTAGATCTCACTAACAGAGAAATCTAGACTTTAGCTTTAAATATTTTTTTCCAAATAAGCACGGGCTAAGGTCCTAAGAAGCCATATTTAAATTTGTACCGGAACTGAAACTTGATTAACCAATTTGGAGTAAAGTAGACTAGCGCCCAGAACCAATACCGAGGTCAGTTTCAGTGTGTCCCTTATTTATAGGGCGAGGGGGGGGGTCACCTTAACGTGCCCAACTACGCATGGGACACGGGACCGACGGCGCTACGACCCCTCCGATGGGCGGAACGTGCAAAGATTCAACTTGCTTAGTTGATGTTTATTGTTGATTTTACAGTATGTAGCGAAAAAGTGAATGGGCGACCTGCTGGGGATCGAACTCAGTACCTTTGGGTACAGAAGCACACGTTCTTACCACTGAACCACCGAAACTTTTAGTCTGAGAATTTATATGTATATATATATATATATATATATATATATATATATATATATATATATATATATATATATATATATATATATATATATATATATATAATTGAAACTGATCCTAGATATGTGTTCTAGAGGGTCTAATTCGCGCTCAATCGAAGAAATTTTTTCAACATACATTTTTTTATTTTTTTCAGTACATACTCTAGCATTAACATCAACCGATATTGCGTCATTGTATTTGAACAAGTTGGATGTCTGCACGTTCCGCTCTTCGGAGGAGGTGTAAAGCCGTCGGTCGCGTTTCCATGCGATGTTGGGCATTATAAAGATCCCTACCCTCATTACAGAAGGGCAGGGGTGCGGCAAAATTTCCAGCATAGTTAGGTGAAATTGCTCCCTGGCGTCGGTGATTGGTCATAGTCGCGGAAATAGACCGACGTTAAAGAAACAAAAGCAGACACACACACACACACACGCACATAGAAGAATTTAGATCCACATTCATTTAATTTCACAGCCATACCTTACTAAAAACATAATGTAGCTAATTAGCTAGATTAATTAATCTACGAAGCTAGAAACTGGATAAGTGTTTCATTAAAGTAAAAAGATTAGGTTCTGCCCTTGGTTGAGTGAAACTTTTATTTCATTATTTTAATAATATTAATTATTATTTTTATTATGATTATTATTATATTAAATGAAAGAAGCAAATGTAACGCCGAAAAAGTATTTCGATGTTGCAAAAAGAAATTGTATGTTGTTTAATATCCTTTTAATTAGAAAATTAGTAAAATTAAATGGAAACTTTTTACGTTTTACAAAAGATTAATAAAATAAACTCATGTTATGCCGTTTTCTATTGTAAATATACGAATATGATTTCAAACAAATAAATTCTAGGAGAAAATAAGAAAAAGCCTCGTCAATGTATTCATCGAAACGAGACAACAATCCAAATTTTAATATCTCAAGCATATGCTTTAAAAATCACGCAAGGGTAATGAATTATTATTATTAATATTATTATTATTAAAATTATTATTTATTGTTAAAATAACAGCAAATAATTACAAAATAAAATGAAAACAAACTCTATCAGAGCCGTACTCTGTAAGAGCTTACACATAAAGGTATGTCTATCGCTTTAATCCTCCCTATTGCTGTAAGTATTAATATCCATGCAGCAAATTATAAATATATTTGAAGGAGAATCGCTTTTTATAACAATGTTTAAATTTATAACAATGGTACAAATTCACCTCAGAGTTTTGTGGCCAATGGACGTAATGTCAGAAGCAAATTCCTTCCACACACACACACACTATCAGAGCCTATAGTACGCAGGGACCAATGAAAGTAAATTTGACAACACCGCTTTAACACAAAAGCTTGTGTGTGTGTGTGTTTTTTTTTTGTTTCTTTAACGTCGGCCTGTTTCCGCGACTATGGCCAACCACCGACGCCGGGGAGCAGTTTCACCGCACTATCCTGGAAAATTTGCCGCACCCTTGCCTTTCTGTAAGGAGGGTAGGGATCTTTAACGGGCCCAACATCGCATGGACACGGGACCGACGGCTTTACGCCCACTCCGAAGGACGGAACGTGCAGACATTCAACTTGCTCAAATACAATGCCGGAACCTCGATTGATGTTAATGTTACAGTTTGTATTAAAAAAGTGAAATAATAACCCTGGGATCGAACCCAGTACCCTTCGGTTCAGAGGCACACGTTCTTACCTCTGAACCACCGAGGCTCTCATCAAAGCTTGTAACCTGATAACTGTGACGATGTAGTCACACAAAATTCACATTATCAGATAATTGTAACGTACCATTTACACAGTTCATGTCCTGTAAATAGTGTGAGACAGATTTCACAATTGAAAAGTGCCTGTAGATTTCTTCCTACGGAGGGTAAAAGAAAATTACCCACATTTACTTAATCTGCATCAGATGGCGCTGCCCATGGCATACATCTAAACAAAAGTTCCACAACTGAGGCTTATTCATGATATGCCACAAATATTACAAAGCGTGTAATGGTTTGTGTGTGTGTATCACACCAATAACTCAAAAACTAATAAGCCGATTTTGATAACATTTCGCAAATATCTTTATTTTGTAAGTGGCTTGGATACGTTCGTTAGCCAGGAAAATCGGACCAGGCTTTCCAGAAAAATTTTGGGTTTCCTTTCGGAAAAAAATTGTATCTCTGAAAATAACAAAGCAATGCTAACCAGATTTCGCACGTTGGTTTATGTCATAAACGGTAAATTACGCACCAAAATCAAGTTTTTTAGGTTACAAGAAAAAAAATTAGCATTTAATTAAAAGAACTTCGTGCCAGACCATTTCTATGAATATTTACTACCATAACGCACCTGCTGCGTCCACACTTTTTATAATATAAACCCGCGTACTAAATTTGGTTGCCCTACTTTGTTACTTCCCAGCTAACCTTTAATGCTGGCCCAGTATTGGCATCATAGCCGGTACCCAGCACTTGCATTGCTGGAGATGTGCTTGAATACAATGCTGGGCCGGTAACTATAGGAAACTCCGGCCAGCATCCGGCCAACGGTCTGTTAGCCAGCTCATACATTACAGGTCAGGCACCTTACCAACGCTACAGAGTTACTTGATTTCAATATCAAATCTGCATTTCTCAGGCACCTATATCAAGTGCTCAATTTTAGGTGGCCCACTACTTCTACTATGAAGGACCAGCACTATTCTGCATATATATATATATATATATATATATATATATATATATATATATATATATATATATATATATATATATATATATATATATCAAGTGCTCAATTTTAGGTGGCCCACTACTTCTACTATGAAGGACCAGCACTATTCTGCATATATATATATATATATATATATATATATATATATTAAATAGTCCAATACTGATCAACATGATTTAGGAATAAGTATACATAAGGAACCTATCAAATTGTTAAACGATATTGGTAATTTATAAATATAACCCATCAATACAGACCATTATTTTCATCGATATTTAATTTTGTAGAGCTAGATTATATTATTACATAAAATCAGAATATTGAAACGGTTTTCTTATATCATAGGACATAGAAAAAATGAAATAAAAACCAAGTACCTATATAATATTAAACGTTTTAATGTTATAAAATAAAATAGTAACTTTTGCAATTAACAATAAATAAAGTATAAATGTGTCAAAATTAACAATAATGCCAAATAAAATATCAGTAAACAAACTCATAAATGAAACAGTAATTTGAGAATCCATTTAATTAACAATATAATTGAATATTAATATTTTAGTAGGTACATATACTTTCATATGGTCCGAATATCCATGTGTACTAAGCACATATGCACTCGCATAAACAAACTTAAAGATATATGTAACACGATCTGTATAATATTTATAGCTAATAATTGGTGAAAATAATAACAAGTAAATATTTGCGAGTGTGTACACTCGACTGCACGAACAATTCCCTAAGATGTCTTTTTTCAAGAGACGCTGTGTCCATCTGGTTTGTCCACTAATTGAGGTTTGAAATTTCATCGAAGGTGAACACTAAGTGAATATTTTAAACTGATGAGCACTGATATGTACACTTTCAGAGACCCCAATTCACCACAGCACATTTTTAAAGATTTGACGATCGTTTCAGTAACAAGGTTAGCGTCATCAGTGAATGTATTATCTTTTACAACTGTAAACTACTTAAAACATTTCATCTAGCACTTGAGTTATATTTCGGGCTCAGCTTACAATATTTTTCCTAAAACATATTTTTGTCTCCTATATATTCTTCACTGTCTGCTGCATTACGAAGGCAAAACTTTAATGAGTCACCTTTTTGTTGTCTGGCATCTTCACACAAAGGGTTCTTGCTCACTATGTTCCTGAAAATCAGACACTTTATCAACAAAAAAATTTCCACAACGAAACATTTACAAATAATAAGTATAATAATAAAGGTGAAAGCGTAATACTAGTTAGGTATATTGAATTAATCAATCTCAATAATGTTACTTCCTTCCCTTAATTATGGAGGAAGAATGGTGAATAATACAAGAGCTGACACACAAAATCGGTTACCAATATTTGCGTGATTTACAAACTATACATTCAAGTGCTTATGATTTGCATACTGTGAGAATACTACATTAAATATAATGCTATAAGACTATAAATAAATTAAAAAATGATTCACTTACATATTGCCTTGTGACAGATAACTTCTTGCGTTTTATCATTCTACTTTAATTAAGCTCAAACAGACAGCACTACAACACATAAACATACGCCATGTTGTTTTAGTTTTAATGTTTTCTTTTGTCCTAGCGCCATGAACATGCGCCAACACTATCGGCTCACGATGATAGACGAGCAGACGAGGGCTATTATGGCTACCATGCACTTATCCAGCGTTTTGCCAGTACTGTGTAAAAGCGATAATTCTCACTGTATAGCCAACATTGGTTAGTTACTGCGGAATACCGTAAATATTATTTGCATTTTGCCAACGCCAATAAGGTAAGGGTAAACCGCCTTTTCGTCGTTGCCGTTACTGAACCAGCACAGACGACATTATCCCGGCAGACGGCCGATGGTTGCGTGTTTGCTGGGTTCCTGAGATATAAAAATTTTGCAAAAGAAAACTCAAAATTTTCCGGGAAAAGCTGCGGAGGCTAACGAACTTATCCAAGCCACTTGCAAAAGTGAGGTGCTCCCAAATTTGATAAAAATCGGCCCATTATTTTTTGTGTTATCGATGTAATACACACAAACACACACACACACACACACACACACACACACACACACACACACATATATATATATATATATATATATATATATATATATATATATATATATATATATATATATATATATATATAATTAAACCGACCCCGAATATGTGTTCGAGGGGCCCTAGTTTGTACTCATTTAAAGACATTTTTTTAACTCAAAAGTCGCGCTCTGCTCATTAGTGAATTCTTTAAGAAGATTCACTAATAAATAGAATAAATATAAATGGGTATATTAAATGATTTGAATAGTCATTGTCAATGTTTATAAGCTACGGAATGTGACACAATTTGAGTCATCTTTCATATGAAATGATTCACATACGTTGCATTGTTTATGAAACATAAACACAGACATGTATAAATTCAACATAAATAACTTAATAAAAGTTCAATGATATGCTTAAGCGATAAGGTGATATGCGTTATTAAAAAAAAGTCCTAGTTTGTTTATGGCATTCTGACTTTTTTGTCTGTCGATTCGTTAACAATGAAACACTTGACTCATAGTCGATAATGTCAAACAATAATACAAACGGTCCAAGGAAAACAATAGAAAACACTATTTCCATTATGATTTTCTTATAATTGAACGCGCTGTACCGACTAATTAGAGAAACTAAAAGGTAATTAAAGCCTTTAGCCCCTAATTTTCTTACTTGGGTGTGTTGCAGCAGTATGTAACAACGGACACTGCTTTTGTGTGTTTTAAAAAGTGGTAAAAAATAAGAAGAATAGCAACTGTTAAGGTCATAAGGTACTTCTGCATCTTATGTCGACCTGCTTCCCTTATTCCTGAAGCTGCATTAAATGCATGCGTTGTTACGAAAAATGTAATCTTAAGTTAAAGGTAACACCTCTTGCTTTGACATACAGTGTAGAACAGCCGCATGGAATAAATTCAGTATTTCAATTATTGTGCATATTTCTAAAACATTCTAAAATGTCTCAATTTTACATTAAAAATCGACATCCTTCAACGTGAAAATTTCACTCCTACATTCAGCCTCCTTCGAGTGACACTTGCCACACTCAATGGGAAGTAGGGGTGTCTGATAGCTTATTTCAAAGATCTCTTCATTCTCTATTCTACAGCTTTAAAATTTATTGCAAAAATTAATAGTAAAAAAATCCATCTGATTGGCAAACTTCGCTACAACACACTAAAAAATTCATATCTAATTGCGTTTCATTCTTGATAATGAGAAAGCAAAATAATCAGCTTTAGTGTTATTTTTGGACTGTATTAATTAAAAAGAAGGCATAAACAATTATCAACAATCTTCATAGTTGGCAATGTTAGGTTGTTTAAAACGCCTTAGCCAGTTGCTGTGTGATTGTAACCGCATGACAGTAGTTGTCAGTTGTTGACTGCAATTCAGGAACACGGGTTATTTAACAAAAAAGCATAAAATAATGATCCTACGAATGATTTGTTACGGATATAAACCACAATCACAGATCGAAGTTGCTCGCTTATTTCAAGAAAAATTTCTCGATTTCCGCCTATATCCCAAGAAACAATTAGTAAAATTCAAAATCAATTTTGGGGCCTTGGGTATGCAAAGCAGATACGAAAAAAAACTTTTTATATACCAAATTGGATGGAATCTTGAGCTTAAGGACGAGCCGCTTAGGTACCTCAAGTCGGCAAGTAGCCAAAAGATTCATTACCCATCCATCGATTATTCTAATATCATAATAAAACAAAATGCATTCTTATACATTGATACAAACTTGGGAGCTCATGAGAGACGCATAGAAGAACGTCTTTTTGTGAACAAATGATGAAAATAATATATCCAACTAGAACGTGTTTTGTTTTCTCATGAGTGCAGTTTTACACTTGACGGCCATGCTAATCGCCAAAATTGACGCTACTGGTCTAAAGAAAATCTACCTACATTTTAAATATTTTCTGATGTTACTTCGTGAGCCACAGTTCTGATTCGCTCTTCCAGCTTCGATAAAGACTAAGGAACGTTCTCATAAACCAGCGATTTTAAATGACCCCAAAGAAAATAGTCCAATGGCGCAAAATCTGGTGACTGCGCAGGCTATTCTGTGTATACTCTTCTGCCCATCTCTGCGGGAATACTTGATTTAGATATTTGTTGACCTCAACAGCATAGTGAGATGGAGTACCATCTTGCTGATATAAAATATTGTCTGGCAAGTGTTGATTATTTGCGGGGTTTGGACAGAAACGAAAGAGTTCTGGCAAAATATGGTCACAAAGGAGTTGTAAATAACGATCCGCATTCAAAGTTTCTCTCAAAAAGACAAGCATATGAAATTATTTCTCCAACTATACCCGCCCAGACGTTTATTTTTTGCTGATATTGAATATCTACAAAACTCTTAAGACAAAATGTTGCTTCATTAGCAAATACTATGTAGTTGATGAAACTAGCATTAGCTTTAATGACATCCAACATTTCTTGGCAAAACTGAATCGCCTTTGTTCAATTCTTGGTGCAGTTATATTTTATAAGGATGTGATTTATTGGATTTTAATATCCTACCCACAGACAGCTGCGCAAAGTTCTTAATACTGTAGATTTTGAAAGTGGACCTATCTTGTCACGGTATGTTTCATTAAATACATCATGCTTCTTGTAGAGATCTCTTCCTATCGCCAAAACCAACAATCATCAGAAGTGTATATATTTCTTTCACGTTCAGTTATTTTAGTCATTGTAGAAGTTAGTAATAGTTAGAGCAACCTGAAATTATCAAATGATTTAATGTTTTCGCTATGATATATTTGGATGTGGCACGCTATGATATGATGCAAAGAAATTTAACCTTCACTGTTTTCTGACAAAGTGGTACGTTAGAAACCCATCAAACACTAACTTGATGAATTTGCCACAAAATTATTTATCTGACAAAAATATAAAATACAGAATATTTAATATAAAAGAACAAGTTATGAGGTCATAACTTGAAAAAATTACAAATACATAAATCTCTAGGTGCCATTCAGTAGTTTTGAAAATATACAGAAACTTTTATTAATTCCGGTCAGATTTTAATTCAGTTGAAACTAAGGCCAGAAATAGGGTTTTTGCATCGTTTTACCGAACCCTGTATGTATTTATATGAATACGTACATACATATATTATGTATATTTGACGCATTCTTTTAGCGGTTCATAAATTACCAAATACCAACTTGTTGGTTCGAGAATCAGAAAATGTAAAGCAACTGTGGAGGTTTATTGCGCATCGATGATTCACCTGACAGGGAATGTGGACGTGAACCTATCGCGGAATGTGAGAATTCAACTAACCTACAGCCACAGCATAGGGATATGCGCAGTGCCGAGGATCCATCTCTCTCAACAACGGCGCACTGTTTGAATTCGAACATGCAGCTCAGAATTATAAAAATCGTTATTCACAATGAAAAAATACACAGTAATAATTTTTCATAAGTGATGATATTACACTATCGTGTAAAAGTAAAGCAACTGTTCTGAAAAAAATCTAATAGTTAAGTATCTCAAAGAAAACTCTCAGCCGCGAAAATTAATAAGTTTTCAGTTTAAAAATTCATAGTAGGCTGCTATCACAGGCAAAATGAGACTGTTTTCAAATTTTAAACGAGTTAGTAAAAAAAAACAACAATAATGGTTGGAGGTTTACAGAAGCAACAATTTTATAAAAGCATTCACTTAATAATTAACAGGATACCTAGAACATTGTGAGATAATAATCTAGGAGGCTGGCTACCATGGTCGTATTACTTTATAAGTGTGTTCCCGCTGTAATTACGAGGGTGGATCAATAAGTCAGTTACTTTTTGAATGAAACACAGGTTTTTTGACATAAATCATTTTATTTTTCAACATAGTCTCCTTTGAGCTCTATACACTTCGTCCAAAGTTTCTCCAATTTTTTGTCCCTTCCAAAAACCAAGAATTGTCAAGGTCCTCAAAATAGGTATTTTTTGTGAGATTATTTCATCATTGGAGTCAAATCTCTTCAGCCCGAGCCATTTATTTAAGTTTGGAGACAAGAAATAGTCACTCGGGCCTAAATCCGGAAAACAGGGCGGATAAGGGAGCAATTCGTAGCCCAATTTATGCAATTTCGCCTTGGAGAATACACAGTGCACCCTTGCATTCTCTTGGTGGAAAATAACTTTTTTCTTGGCCAAATGCGGTCGTTTTTTCTTCAAATCGTCATTGAATCGGCCCAATAAGTTGATTTAATATTCGCCATTGATTGTTACTCCCTTTTGAAGGTAATCAATGCGGATTATACCGCGTGCATCCCAAAAAAACGGTCGCCATGACTTTATTGGCTGACAAACCCACCTTGGCCTTCTTCGGCGGCGATTCGTACGGAGAAACCCACTGTTTTGACTGCTGCTTGGTCTTTGGTGTGTCATGGTGAATCCATGTCTCGTACAGGGTTACGAAACGGTGCAAAAACTCGTCTCTATTGCGTCTGAACAACGCCAAACACCCGATCGAACTTGTCGTATGATTTAGTTTGTAGTCGATTGTCAGCAAACGTGGTACCGATCTTGCGGATAGCTTGCTCATACCCAAGTGATCATGCAAAATCGAAACCACTGAGCCATGTGGCTTCCACAATCTCCCGCACTTTCAATCTCCGATCGGCCAACACCATATCGTAAATTTTTTCAAGTGTTTCAGTTGTAGCGACCTCAACTGGGCGCCCAGAACATTCGGCGTCATTTGTGCTTGTACGGTAGCAACAAAATTCAGTAAACCACTTTTTTAACATGGAAATTGATGGTACAGAGTCCCCAGAGTATTTATCAAGCTTAGCCTTGGTTTTAGTCATGTTTTTTTTTCGAAAAAATTAATGTTTGATGCGCACACGAAATTCACTTTTTTCCATTTTCGTTATAACTTACGAGGTTGTCTGCTCTCAATGGCTATCTAACACAAACAAAATGACGCAGCTAGTTTAAAATTTGACAGGAGTCAACTGACAGATGACCTGCCCTCGTAGTATAGCGCACTGACCAGTTCTGACTAGAGTGAAACTGGTCTCCGTTTCTAATTATGGTGAGAATACATCTAGACTTATATAATAGCTTGTTGGCTGTAACTTTATTCGTCCAAAACTCGTTGATATATTTATTATAAGGCTGCTTCCTGGGGCATTTTGTGACACGAATACGACATTGAGGTCCAGTGATTGCGCCGGCCACTGTAGAACCAGAAATTGTTGTTGAAAAACGTTTCGCAAAGGCATCTCTCACTGAGAATAAGGCAGCATAACGTATTGAGTATATCCCTGTATACCACTTGATCCATGATATCGTCTATGAAGTGTAATGGACACACTCCATTGCATGCAAAATAACCCCATAAAAACACACTACCTTGTCCGTGCTTTATTGACAGTATAACGTACTTTGGGTGAAATATCCTATTTACCGGACACCTCACGCGCGTCTTGTTAGAATTAAAAATTTTGCAACGAATTTCGTGACTAATTAATATTTTATCCATTCTTGAGCTGTCCAATTCAAATATGAAACAAAAAGCAGAATCAGCCCAAAACCACAATAATAATAACAGAGAGTTGTGCTCTAGATACATGTTTCGACAACTAAGTTGTCTCCATCAGTAGATGTCGCTAAACCTACCATATGGGCAAAATTAGCCTATTTATGTACCTAAACTATACACTAAAAATGATGTAATACCGATTATGCAATACCGGACTATGGTGCAATATCGCATGATACAATACCGGATGATGAAATGTCGGATGATGCAACACCGCATGTTGCAATATCGGATGCCTCAGTACCGTGTGATGCAACGCAGGATGACGTAACACCGGGTGACGTAATTCAAAGTATATTGTTGGGTCAGTGGATACGCCTAACCGGTTGTGTCGATGTTGAAAGCAACCATGGATTATTTCGTGCTACGATTTAAAAAAGTGCTAAATTGCCGAACCGAAGTCTGAACTCATCAAATTTTGTGGATTAAGTCAGTGAATTTCTGAACTTTGCAAAATATCTAACTTGCCATAATCCGTGATTACTTTCAATAACTTAAGGTTACTGTCGCCTACCTTATGCCCTGAGTCAATAGGCAACGCTGCTCTACTGAATCTGAAATGAACTATGCCATCTTTGAATCTTGTTGTTATTGATCTCCGTGTTTGCCCAATATAGATTTTCTCGCAATTATTAAAAGATATTTGATATATGTTTGATTTTTGTCAACTGTCAGGTGATTACCTTTAACCCTTTTGTAGGAAAAGAATAGAGAGGAGGTTCAGTGAACTTTTTGGGTGGCTCATCGGATTCAGGCTTTAATGTCGTAATGCTACTTATCAACATTTTCCACCTATGCTTAGTAACTAATCTATACACAATGTCTGGAAAGAAACAGTTATAAATTGCAAAATCTATAATTTTGTTCATATCTGAATTGTATCG
Organism: Tillus elongatus; assembly: GCA_964006375.1. Taxonomy (NCBI): domain Eukaryota; kingdom Metazoa; phylum Arthropoda; class Insecta; order Coleoptera; family Cleridae; genus Tillus; species Tillus elongatus. The sequence goes on from OZ023264.1 coordinate 113,231,810, forward strand.
CTTATCGCTCGAATGAAAACCGAGGAAGCTCCGAACAAGAAAGCTCCGAACAAGAAAGCTCAAACTCCAGATTTTGTAACCAAAAAGATGATTTAAATCTAATGGTGTGAAGCGATTTGTAAAAGTTTTCTCCTATAAATGTCAAATTCTAAGATATCTATATTTTTGATGAAACGAGTGTCAAGGAAGGTTAATTGGTCCTTGTTCTCCATTTCGTAAGTAAACTTGATTGAAGGGAATCTACCGTTCAACTTATTAACAAAATTATTTATGTTATCTTAAGTGAGGTCAAATATATCAAAAATATCTTCTACATATCTTAACCATACTTTTGGAAAATACTCCATCGCTCAGCAAAGTCATTCTCAAACTCGGTTCTTTAATCCAGAAGAACCTTTCTATTGTCAATGAAACTAAGAATAACTTTAAATGCCATAAATTAAATTTTCTGGAGCAAGAAATTTAAAATTTGGTATATTATAGAATATTTAAATTACATTACTACATTAGGTAGTTTTCTTGTTAATGGCCTAAATGATTCTCCTGTAGCCGAAACAACTCAACGATAAGTACACTTAGAGCACACAAATAACCACAACACGTTTTAAAATGACCTGATGATTGTTGCACTAACAAAGTTGGGGTTATCATAAGATGAAAAATGAATTCCAGTGTAATAACATTTGAAAAAAGTGGATTGCGCACTTCCTGCGTCCGAACCATTAGGTTCGGTTAAATTGTGAGTGGGACATACCGGTCCCTCCACTGCGACCTTAAGGTTTATTGTGGCTCACGCCTAATAGTCTATAGTTCGCCCAACAACGCCAGCCTCCTGCAGAGGTCGACAATCTTTGTGGGCGAAAGTTGATCCAGATCTTCTGGAGCAAGTTTTGTCTTGCCAAAGAGCAGGTGTCTTGTTCTGTCCGCATCACGCGCTCTGCTGCTTCGTTACTCTCCATAGACAGCCGGCACTCAGTTTCCTGACCGACACCAATTCGGTGCATCTGGTGACGCAAGCGGCAGTGTCCTGTATGCAGACCGACTAGAGTTGTTTTCTGTTTAGCTCTAGAAGTTTTTAGCCCTTGACTCTGACAGGTCATATATGAAGGCCTTAGAATGAGCTAATCCTGGCAGATTTTGCCATTGCTGGATTGGAATTTTATCTGCCCAGGTCTTTAAGGTGCGCTTCGCTGTGCATGATGATATCCCCAGCACAGGTTCTGACCCGATGAAGTTCTCCTGGGCACCACCCCTGGCAAGCGCGTCGGCCGCTACATTGCCATCATGGTCCGAGTGACCCGGTATCCAGACCAGCGACACCTCATTGCAGCAGCCCAGTTCGTTGAGGGCAGATTTACAGCTTCATATCGTTTTTGAATTGCAACGGTAGAAACCAAGTGCCTTTATTGCAGCTTGGCTATCTGAGTATATTTTTATCGATTTGTGTGTGCACTGGTTTTGTATAATTTCGCTTGCACACATCTGGATAGAATACTCTTCTACCTGGTGTATGGTTGCGTATTTCCCGAAGCTAGTTAATAATCTACCATCGGTGATGCTCCCATATGCGCCGGCTCCTGCCCCCCTATCGGTTTTGGAGCCGTCGGTATACCAGCAGAGATCGGCCCTCAATAAGTCGTTTAACTTCGTTCCCAGTCGTACCTTTCCGGAAGGACATCAAGTCTAATATCATTCCCAGAACATCATGACTCAATGACATCGATGAGTCCGGATCCTCCCAGACTGATTTCCTTCGGCATGCTGTCGGCCGTTTGTTTTAATCTGTACGTTGTCCACCTAGCGTCCTTCTCCATTCAAATATGAAAAAGTGGAATGTTTAAGAGTGCTTATGTCTCCCGTTATCATCAGACAAGCTTCTCTCTGTAGCTGAGCCAGTTTAGCGCTCGCGATATCACGAAGTGCCTGAGGCCACCATACTATGGCTCTATATGTTATCATTGGTCTGATAATCACTACATAGAGCCAGTACATCTGTTGGGGGCTTGTTCCCCAGTTATTTCCACAGATGCTTCGTCATGTCCACAGGGACAGTTTGGCCCTGCGGATTACATTCTCCAACTGGATCTTCCAGTTGAGCTTCCTATCTAAGTTAACCCCCACAAATTTCGCATGTTCCATAACTGGAATTGTTTCCCCCATAAGAATAGGTGGTTTTAATTTGTCGAACCTTCTTCTTCTGGTAAATGGAACAATGATGACTTTGCGGGATTCTTCCCTCCGACACGAATCGTTCATTACATTTAGCGCCCCTTAAAGATTATTTGCAAGTTCCTCTTCTGATTTACCTCTAATCATTATAACTAGATCATCCGCATACGCCTGGACCTCAACCACCCCAACCGAGGATAGCCAGCAAATCGTCATCAAAGTGGGACCAAAGCAGGGGGTATAATACTCCCCCCTGCGAGCACCCCCACGCAGTCCAGAAGCTGACCACCTCCCCCTGCATCGAGGTAATAACGGTCCGATTGTGAAGCATGCTGCCGATCCAGCCACAAATCGTAGGTTCCACCCCTTTAGCGATAGTGACTTCGTAGAGGGAGTTGGGTAGTGCATTGTACTTCCCCGTTATCCACGGAGTGTGTGATTTTCTCAACGAGGTTATTGAGTGCTAACTCAGTAAATTTGTCAGTTTGGTAGGCATACTGGTGGATATTAAGGGGGTTATTGTTTAATATATTTCCCCTAATGTGCCCATCCAGTATTTTTTCTAGTCCTTTCAGGATGAAGTAACACTGACAGGTCTCAGCGATTTATGTAGGAGGTCATTACGTCCCAGTTTGGGAATATATACTCCCCTAATCACCGTC